>NQII01000770.1:811295-870199 GCA_002778355.1 Clitarchus hookeri
GGGGGAGATGGGGAGAGAGGGCTACTTACAACTTTAAAAAATTCCTATACTAGGTATTGCTTGTCTTACGTAATTTTTTTCTATTCCGGTGTTTTTCTCCAGATAAAGACACCTGCGTAAGATTCGGTTTGCGGAGTAGATAGTGCAACAACAAAAAAGCTAGTAACCTGTTTCGAAGAAAACAGTCAAAATCTCAAATACTTACGTAAGGCAGGCTATAGTTTATACGGCTACTTATAAAGTGGGGGTCCGGGGGTTTAGACTTTCAAGGTTAAAATTTAGTAGCAATCAAGCTTATTTTGTGACCAAATCATGTGTGTACCTCTGCCACTAATTAATTTTTTGAGCCTATGTGTGTTAATATATTCAACAAATCCGAAAATTTTATTTTGCTGGAATAATACGTAAATAAGAAAATTACAATTACATCTTTCCAGATTTTCCTAACGCAATGGCAGCTAGGCACGGAAGTTGCTTTAAATCCAAAGATATCATACTGCAATAACTATCTAAAAATTCTAACTCTAGGAGGAGGCGATCGCCCCGATGCCCCCTCCCGCCGCACCATGCTTACGCCCCTGGAAACTACACTACAACGAATAAAACCGAGCTAGTTGGGACTAAAATCGCAATCTCCCGGTTGCAGGTAGGGCAACATGACCAAAGAATACGCGTAAAGAATCAGTGGTAGGTACAACAAACGCGCTCGAGTGGATAACGGAAAATGAATGGTACTACATGGCCGTCTATGACGGCCTCTTGGCGATAAATCGAGTCGCAAGGAATTCACTTAACACATCGTGAGATGTCAACTGGACAAATGCGTTAGTATGCAGGCTCGTCAGTGCAGAAACAACCAGAATGAGTTGCGTCGTCGGTGTGCTCACTTCTAAGAAGCACGCCAACCACTTGTCGGCAGACACTGTAAGCACTACATGAATCTCGCGTCAGGTCGTCGTACGTCATATAGCATATTAANGGCGATAAATCGAGTCGCAAGGAATTCACTTAACACATCGTGAGATGTCAACTGGACAAATGCGTTAGTATGCAGGTCAGTGCAGAAACAACCATAGTGAGTTGCGTCGTCGGTGTGCTCACTTCTAAGAAGCACGCCAACCACTTGTCGGCAGACACTGTAAGCACTACATGAATCTCGCGTCAGGTCGTCGTACGTCATATAGCATATTAATCCTGATAGCTCAACCGTAGTGACATGCTCATTTCTCGTTATTACTTGGCTGTATTCTATACTTCACATTTCTCGTTATTACTTGGCTGCATTCTATACTTCAAACACTTGTCGGTGTGTAATTTTTTCTGCCACTGGACCACTGTTTATGCATCACGTCTCATAGGACTGTGAGCAAATAACAATCAATTCACTATGAAACAATTGATGAGCAAATAACAAATCAATCCACTATGAAACAGTTGAATCATGTACAACCAAGTTACAAGCTAAACTGTGTGCATGGTCCAGAAGCCAATAAACAAACGACATTGCTCGAATATACGTACGACTGTGAGGTCTAACATTCTACTGAAAAATAACGCGGGTTTTTGTTGCACTATGCTGTGTGGTGAAACAAAATTTTGATCAGCTAATGTAAACAGGTTCGTTGGATTTTTTTCCCATTTGTAACATTGTAATCGTATATGAATTTGTTTTGAAAAACTCCCTATTCTAATTTGTGATTGTGGCAGTATTACAATAGCTTGACATTTTGTGCCAGCATTCATTAATTCTTAGCACCAAGTGAGAGTCTGTTTACATCGGTTGTGTTCATCGCCATTAATGTATAATTTATAAATTGTTTTACGTAAAAACATTAAAAGAAATTGTATTTTATGAAAAACTTTAGCGAAGTTAAGTTAACCATCTACATTTTAATATAGCTTTGGAATGTTTACTTTACCACACCACAAAGGTATCTGTGATTAAAAAATTACATAGTCAGCTAGCTATATATCGTAATATATGATCTAAATCGTACGTGGTTTATTTAGCTTTAACTGCTTCCCCGTAAAGTGACAAACGGTAACAAAAAACTGAGAAGCCTGACGCTACCTATATATAAAAATCACCGACAAACTCCGGGAGGTGAGTCCTTATGAAAAATTAAGTAGAAAATATATAGGACACTTTGTACCTACATTAAGGGAGGAATGACCCCTTGAAAACAAAATTTGAAAACAGTAATCTCCTCAAATGTCGGAAACTAAGTGACATTAAATGACAATACTCCGAACATTATTTTCTGTTATTGGGATCCTTAACCTACAGCAATCATGTAATCAGGTAATGAAAATAACAAGGGTGGCCACCCTCTTATTGTATGCAACTTTTGTACCGTCGGGATTTTGTAATGTTTTATGCTGGCCTATTGAGCCGAATCTTAAACCACATGTAATGACAGCTGGGTGAAGGGGAAGGGGGAATTACAGAGTGCCTTGTAACATAAATATATATTCCTACTGCACAGTATAAAGCGCATGGCGAATAGTGCCATAGGCACCATCGGCATCATCGGCACCATCGGCAATAGTGCCTCTTGGATAATGGCAAAGTTTAGGGTGTGTATTTACACCACCCCCTCTTTTTTGCTGGCTTTCTCTCCAAAACGTTGATGGTAGTACTTATCTTGTTCTGTTTAATCCTTTTTTTTTACTCTTACGTAAGTAATTTGATACTTACTATGGAGTAATAAATACGTCGCCAACTTAGGTAAATTTCAAACTCAGCACAAATTACAATTCAGTCAGGGGCCCGGTATTACATATAACTTGAATTTACAAGCAAAGTAAACGCATTATCATTGCTACAAATTGAAAGCAAAGAGCTTTAAAGCATAATAATTATAGACTTTAATGGTAGAACAACGAAATGTGTCTGATTTTCAAATAATATCCATTGACAAGAACAATGAAAAACTGACTGTGTAACTTCATAGTGTTACTATAGCAACAAAATAAATTTGTTAAAAATAAATAAATAAATAAACAAAACTGCAGGACTAATGCGTTGTTGCATTTGCAGGATTAATTACTCAATGTGTACAGCACATTTCATAACAATCACAGCTCCCTCAGACTTTATTCAAAACTCATATTTATATATAACATACATTCTACTAACACAATAAAGTAAGCTGTTTCACTTTCCTGCTTTCACGAATCGCATACAAATATTGAAAGGCATTAATGGGTTGAACTGCAGATGGATGGCCCAAAACTTTGCTTATTTAAAATCCAACTGAATCATCATATACGCTTTGCCCCGTGATTCGATCGTATTTCTCCAACAGCAAATCGTTTTTATCCTCGATTTTGAAATGTATTTATTGTATTACTTTATATTATTTGCAATAATTTTCTTGCTGATTTTAGAATTACGATAATGCACATACGTTTAATTTGTTACTGCAGTTATAGCAAATTATATGCCTAACGAAATATTAAATTCCCAGAAGAGATGGAGATGGGAGCAATTGTAAAATCGAGTGGTTACGCTTAATCAATAAAATCGTTTGGGATAACTTTGCTTCACAATCATCCAAAGTATAAAACGTATCTTCGAGACAATCTCACGGGTTTTTGNAATCGTTTGGGATAACTTTGCTTCACAATCATCCAAAGTATAAAACGTATCTTCGAGACAATCTCACGGGTTTTTGCTTCTTTAATTGTCTGATCCGAACCCAAGGAACGTTGGTGATGGTCACCTGAATAAAATAACGACTAACGTTTCAAGAAAACTTAGTAACCACTTGGTAGAAGCAACACAATTTCCCCCTCCAATTTTTAAACGACCACATCAAGTAAACATACGAGGTGTGTTCGAAAAATAAGGTGACTGCAAATTTCGAGGGCTACGTACATTCGATTATCGATTGTTTTCATTGTTATGTTGGTACACNAAAAATAAGGTGACTGCAAATTTCGAGGGCTACGTACATTCGATTATCGATTGTTTTCATTGTTATGTTGGTACACATGTCCCCAACATATGTTGATATTATCAGCCATTTTACATTGTTAGTTTGTTTGTGACAGATATAATGATTAGACGTGTTTTGGTGTGCTTGGCGATTTTTTGCTGTCGCAAACAATGGATCAAACAATCTGTATTAACAACACAGTAATCATGCCTCAGCCACCGTATTCACCGTACGTGGCCCCCTGCGACTTGTTCGTGTTCCCAAAACTGAAGAGACCCACGAAAGGACGGAGGTTTGCCACGATTGAGGAGATAAAGACCTGGGAGACTTCAATGCCATACCAAAATGCGCATATCATAAGTGCTTCGAGGATTGGCAAAAAGCGCTGGCACAAGTGTATTATATCTGAGGGGGATTACTTTGAAGGGGACAAAATAGATATTGATCAATACATAAATATTTATCGAGACAAAGTCACAAAATAACAAGTCACCTTATTTTTTGAACACACTTCNATATTGATCAATACATAAATATTTATCGAGACAAAGTCACAAAATAACAAGTCACCTTATTTTTTGAACACACTTCGT
The DNA here is from genome assembly GCA_002778355.1 of Clitarchus hookeri. NCBI lineage: Eukaryota > Metazoa > Arthropoda > Insecta > Phasmatodea > Phasmatidae > Clitarchus > Clitarchus hookeri. The sequence goes on from NQII01000770.1 coordinate 815,830, forward strand.
ACACGTCTTAAATTTCCTAGTTATTACATATTCCTCTATAACGTTTTTAAAATGATAAAACACATACACAATCTATATAAACAGGTGTTCCTTGCTCACTATTCTAGTTTGTGGCTGCGTTTCGGTCATTTTTGTTCCCCTACAATATTTATACGGTTGGTATAACCGACGCGTCTAACTCACATTTTACGCACCTTCCCTCGCCATTGTTATCTCTCATTCAAGGTAATTTTTTCTCCCTCGGGAGTTTCACCACACACAAAATACAAACACAAACACATACACACCAATTCTGCAACTGCACGACCGAAAATTCTTGCCAAATTTTTTCCGTGGCAGACGTATGAAATCTTTCTCACGAACAAACATTTTGAAGGCGAAAATGTTTGCATCAGAATATATGTTAATAAATGCAACTAATAATTTTTAGACAATGTTATAGTACGTTNGTTAATAAATGCAACTAATAATTTTTAGACAATGTTATAGTACGTTCAAGTACCATTATTGGATACGTGCTCTTCTAACATCATGTTATAAAAGCATTCATTCATCCCTCTTTATAAGCGCGATGCTTAACACTTTTTCTCTTTATAATTAGTTGACCGTGTTTATTAACGTAGAAGTAGTTAATGAGTCCATTTTTTAAATCAAAATTTACGCATATTTACATTTTGGATGCTTCAAAAAACACACATTTTCGAGAAACCTTCGCCAAGTAGTGCAATCACAATAATTACTACGCTGTATGTCAAAAAATATGTTTGATATTAAATCTTATGTACGTACATTCCGGTTATAAAAATAATGACTTTCGTGCATAAAATGGNTCAAGTACCATTATTGGATACGTGCTCTTCTAACATCATGTTATAAAAGCATTCATTCATCCCTCTTTATAAGCGAGATGCTTAACACTTTTTCTCTTTATAATTAGTTGACCGTGTTTATTAACGTAGAAGTAGTTAATGAGTCCATTTTTTAAATCAAAATTTACGCATATTTACATTTTGGATGCTTCAAAAAACACAAATTTTCGAGAAACCTTCGCCAAGTAGTGCAATCACAATAATTACTACGCGGTATGTAAAAAAATATGTTTGATATTAAATCTTATGTACGTACATTCCGGTTATAAAAATAATGACTTTCGTGCATAAAATGGATGTGAAAAAAATTCATTATTAAAAATAATATAAACATTTTTATAATATTATTACATACAGCCATACAGTAGCTGTTATAGCCTATAATAGTCTTTCTTGGTGAAAGTTTTTATTTCTAAATGCGCTTTTTGAAGCATCCAGAATAAATATATGCTAACAGTTTGATCTTGTTAACTTTTTTTTTAAATATTCAAATAAGTAAATTCTAACAAAATATATGTACAATTGTTTCATATGCATAATACATCTTTCTTTTCTGACAATTTGAGTAGTGTGTGTACTATTTTTTAATGAGTTCTGCATGCTGTACAGTCGGGTACAATGCTCCACTGGAAGACATTCTACTTGTAGCTAAATGAGACCACACTTATGGTAACCGTTATTCGTGGGGTGTAAGTTACATTGGACTTCCATAAAGTAGTTTGTGGCTGTGTATTAGTCGATCTATTTGTTTTATTTATGTTAAAAACCTTTTTTAATAAAAGATAATTTTATAATTTTTTCACGCCTCAGATTTAGAGGATGTTCAGTATTTTTTTTCCCCAAATTTAAAAAATACACAAACCATTTCTGTATCCCATGGGATTTCTAATGGTCATGACTGAAACTCAGATTTGTAGTATGATAAGAAAACTTAAAAATGGAGAAAACATTTGCAGTTAAAATTTGCGCAATTTACCAGGAAGGACACGTTCACGACTGCGGTAAGTTTGCAAAAGCTTAGAATTGGTATACAAAGTGTTATAAGATATGTGAAAAGAGTAATTAACTATGCGATACATGGGCAGATAAGGTCATACCATGTAGTAATGAATTTTGGCGTTCAGACATCCACCAAAACACAATCTGAAGCACACAACCAGCGAAGTTCTTTCGTTGTCACAAGTCTTCGTTGTCATCATCAGTTCATGAGTATGTTGCAAGTAGCTGCTATGCAGTACAAGTATTCAGGAAAAGAGAAGGGATGATACGAAATGTGCCTCTCGCAAAATTATCTGGAAGGTTTACGTTATAAGATGTTTTGTGCATATGAGGACAAGTTAAACTTTAACGACATGCACATTTGAATTACTGATCCTATTGGACCACAATTTGTTAGGCACGCCGAAAAGGGCTTTCTGCTAATAAAACACCTGCAAGGATAACAAACAATGCTCGGATGCACGAAGGATTGAGGAGTCTTGTTTGTTGCCGAACGAATGCGCGAAATTTCCGGGCCTCGAGTTATAAGCTATCTCCCACATCTCAACTCGATTCCTGATAATCTATATGGCGTCATATACGGATCACGAGGTTCCGGATTCATTTCTCGAATAAGCTGCAAACGTGTGCCGTTTTAGGAGTAAGTTTCCCACAGTTAACTAGGCAAGCTGCTACCGCCTTCGTCGAGAAGCCTATAGGCTTAAAGCGGAGACATTAATACACAACCGTAAATAAATTAATCCGTTCCCTCTCACAAACAGATATTGTTCAGAGTCCCTCGTTCCAAAGGCTTGTCCCTTACAAGGGATGTCAACACCTTGCCGTACGCGCTTTTTATTTTTCACAGTGACGCTAATGAGCCTACTTTCCTCTACGTGGGTGCAATTAATTTTTAATGAAGTTCTTAAACACTAAGATGGTACGTAGAACTTCACGTCTCGTTGAAAGCAATATAATTAGAGATGAAACCAGAAAGAAAACATAAACAAATGTAGTGAGGCAATTACAAATACACACGTGCCTTACCTGGGACTCGATCCCAGCTAGCGTGCAATCAACTGCATAACACATGTTGGATTCGAAGCATCGAATTTTAAGGTAATCAGCCTAATGTTTTGCATGACAGGGTTTAATATCGTAAAATATTTATAGGACCATCATTTTGAAAATAAGTGTCTTAGTCACTTAAAACACATTTATGTAAATAATTATTCTAGGAATACGGAAAAATGTTTAATTTTCTCATCTGGCACTATTTTGCAAAAGTATTGGCAAAATAGTATTTCTGTATGCATAATTGATGTTTCTAATGAATACTGTTAGTGTAAAAAAATTGGTAGAATTTTGTTAAATTGTTTCATACATATAACATACTTACATAAATTATTTGTACTAACACTATTAAATAAAGGACTGCAACATAGAACGTGTCAGTTTTCATGATATACTGTAGCACTACTTGCATGTAACATTTGGTTGGAATCAGTTGAATGGTCCTCGAAACATGGCATAAACTCTCATTTTTTTTCATGTGACGATCTTAATAAACAGAGGACATAAAGGTTATGTATTAGCACATCCGATGATTGTCATAGATAATGTCAGTATACAAAGTTAAGTTAAAAACAATTAAATTGCCTCCATTCTGAAAATAAGTGTCTGTCACACTTTAAAAAATACATAAATTAATATGACCTACCACAGTACAACTTATTCGTCAAGTTTGGTAAGAATAGGTTAATTGTTTCCCGAGATATGACAAAATCTTTATTTTTTCATGTGGAGCCACCTTACAAAATGGCGGAGAAATGAGGCTCTGTACAGACCAATTGAATGGTTGTAATGGATATTTCATAGACACCATTTTGAAAATGGGTGCCTGACTTAATTAAAACATAGCAGTTTACATCATCTGCTGCACAACTATTTGTCTGCCAAATTTGGTAGAAATCTGTCACTTTTCCTTGAGATATTGCATAAATACTTAATTTTTACATATGACATATCTTAAAAAATAGCTAACAAAAGATGATCCGTGAAAACGCATTTGATAGTTGTACTATATACTGCAAGCATACAAAAATAAGATGTAATTGATTACATAGTTTAGACAATATAGCTTACTAAACTAAAACAACTCCATGGCCACCACTTTGAAAATGTGTCTGACATACTTCAAACATACCAATTTACACTATCTGTCATAGTACTGTTTGTTTGCCAAAGTTGGTATTAATCGGTCAATTGTTTCCTGAGATATGACATAAAACTTTATTTATTCGTGTGGCGATATCTTGCAAATAGCGGACAAAAATGATTTGTGTAGATACACAGTTGATAGTTGCAATATCTACTACCAGCATACAAAGTTAAGTTCGAATTGATTACATGATTTCGATGATGTAGCATTCTACGCTAAGAAAACTATATAGTCATCATTTTGAAAATGAGTGTGCGACATACTTAAAACATGCAATTTTACATAATCTGTTGCAGTACTACTTGTTTGCCAAATTTTGTTATAATAGGTTAATTGTTTACCGAGACGTAAGATAAAAACTTTATTTATGTGTGCTGCTGTCTTACAAAATGGCGGATAAAATTATAAAATTGGCTATTGTTGGTATACAGTATGCTTGTAATACATACTTTCAGCATACACAATTTTGTCGAAATTGGTCAAATGGTACCAGATAAACCTAAAATAAGTTATTTGTATGGCCATCATTTTGAAAATAAATTTATAATCAATTTTAATTACTCATCTTTAGATGGCATCATGTACTATTACTTACCTGCCAAATTAGGTAAGAATTGGTTTAGTAGTTTTCGAGATAATAACGGAAAAGCTTAATTTTTTCATATAGCGCTATCTTCTGAAATAGCTGGCCAACAACAATATTCTTCTCAAATTTTAATGCTTACACGATGCGCTGTCAGCATACAAAATTTAATCTAAATCGGTTGAATGGCTCTTGATATAATATATAACATATCACCCAAAATATTGAAATAGCCGCCATTTTGAAAGTAAAGTAATCTCCGTGGTCGAAAACTATAAAAATCATATAACATTACTAAGTACTATATGTGTACTGTATTGAAGTCGAGTTTACTTTTCGCAACAGTGTGAACCAAGTTTCTATGCCAGAAGATGTCACCATCATCCTTTGATAAACCAAAGGTGCAGGAACTAACACGAATAAGATTGTTCGTACGATGACACTAACTGAAATGCCTACTGATTCCTTAATATAGTCCATTACGCTTATTTCTTACAAGTTATTACCAACACGCCTATTTTCTCCCTGTTTTAATTCATATTAATTATAAACGAAATATTGTAATTTATAAATTAATTATAAGCACAAGTTTAATTTACAAAACATGAGATAATTTATGTTAACACAAGTATAAAACGCTTGTGACACATGACATCTAGCTAACAAGCGAACATGTCATACATAGGGTGATTTTTTGTCCATCTCAGCTAACAAAACCACGATTTTACAGTTCTAAATAGTAGCACCAGTGTTGTTTTGCTGGTGTATCCCTGCGCCTCAGCTGTTCTGGCACACAGAAACCATTCTGGTGTGAATTCAGCTGTTGCGATTACCACAGGTGCTCTCAGTCAGTGACTGTGAGCAGCTGTTGCGATTACCACAGCTGCTCTCAGTCAGTGACTGTGAGCAGCTGTTGCGATTACCACAGGTGCTCTCAGTCAGTGACTGTGAGCAGCTGTTGCGATTACCACAGGTGCTCTCAGTCAGTGACTGTGAGCAGCTGTTGCGATTACCACAGGTGCTCTCAGTCAGTGACTGTGAGCAGCTGTTGCGATTACCACAGGTGCTCTCAGTCAGTGACTGTGAGCAGCTGTTGCGATTACCACAGGTGCTCTCAGTCAGTGACTGTGAGCAGCTGTTGCGATTACCACAGGTGCTCTCAGTCAGTGACTGTGAGCAGCTGTTGCGATTACCACAGGTGCTCTCAGTCAGTGACTGTGAGCAGCTGTTGCGATTACCACAGGTGCTCTCAGTCAGTGACTGTCAGGTTTTATTTATAGCCTTCACGTGCTAAAAAAGTATCTCATTTTCTGCCAAACTAGAAACTGCTACATATACAATGTATGTTTTCCAAAAATTTATTTTCAATATTTTATAGTACGTTAAAATTAAGAACGTCAAACATTTCACTTAAATAACAAATAATTTTTAANTTACCACAGCTGCTCTCAGTCAGTGACTGTGAGCAGCTGTTGCGATTACCACAGCTGCTCTCAGTCAGTGACTGTTTTATAGCCTTCACGTGCTAAAAAAGTATCTCATTTTCTGCCAAACTAGAAACTGCTACATATACTATGTATGTTTTCCAAACATTTATTTTCAATATTTTATAGTACGTTAAAATTAAGAACGTCAAACATTTCACTTAAATAACAAATAATTTTTAANATTTATTTTCAATATTTTATAGTACGTTAAAATTAAGAACGTCAAACATTTCACTTAAATAACAAATAATTTTTAATGCCTGTTTTTATATAAAATTATTTGGCACATACAAATTGTTTACAAGGTATACTGCATAGATGTTTATCTTGTTTCTGCGACGCCATTGTCGGAACTTTTAAATTATTATAATAATTTTCTCTGGTAGGAGGATTTAGTGACGAGGAGGGGTGGAAATTGGGTTGTAGCTGGGTTTGTCCGTGACTACTTATTGTATTTGTTTCTTGTTTTAATTCCCATAAACGGTTTTCCTATTTAATTGAACTTCCAGGTTACAGGATTGTGGTCAATTATATATTTAAACTTTGTCTTACTGGGATTTTCTGTAGTTCTGTTTTCTTAATGTTGTTTCAAATTTTAATGTCATGACTGCCTTCCTATGTGAACCACCCTCAGAATCAGATTGTACCCTAACAAAAACAAATATTTAATACATTATTATCGTTGTCAATTCTTTGGGAATCGTGGTGACACACGCTGAAGGTTCACTGCTACTGCGGAACTAGTATACTTTAAATCTGATTTCATACGTATTACGAATGCTTACACGTCACCTTCATGAAATAACAACTCTAAACATTAATCTGAAACTACTTTATTTAAAAAAATAGATTGTAAATTAAAAAGGGCAATGTAATAATGAATACCAAGCGTTTAACCACAGTTTGACAACCTTTATGTTACAGGCTCAAGAAGTAACTATTCGCACTAATTTGACAGAACATATTCGAACAACATAAATTTAATTTAAAAAAATAGTTATGTTTTTACCCACTTCAATTAACATATTCAAGGTACTTTTAACTCAAAGTTACACGTCTCTGTTATCAAAACAAAAGCATGCTGATATACGTTTAGGCTAAAAAATTCTTAATAACTCTACTAGAAATAAAAAATATTACAAAAAATAACCGTACATTACATGTGAGCATTAATGAACGTGGAATAACATCAGATGCACTTTAGACATAAAAGTGGCTAAGCCTACACAATTATCAATATTACTGCATTTCGGCCTTGTGTATTTAAGCCATGTAATGAGTACATAACCAGAAATAAAATATGTACAAAGTTAGCACTTCTTGCCAGGAACTTCTAGTAGAAATGTCAAGCATTTACATGTTATTCATAATTCAATACTGGACGAAAGCACACCCAACATATATGTACATTATGCGCTTCAATTAACTACCATTTAAAAATTTAGTAGAACGTTTTTGTGTGTATACGCCCGCGTTTTGTAGGCGGCGATTCATATAGGAATTTGTATCCTATCACAAATATTTATCGCTGTATCTAGGAAAAATAAACTACACAATAAACTAAACAAACATTCATTACTGTATATGAAAAATAAACTAAACATTTAGCAGGATTTCAGTAATTCGATGAGAAAGTAAATGAAAAAGTACCACGCCAAAAACAGCGCTGTACGGGAATTGGAATAATACAAGGTTACACTAACTGCACTATAAAAAACTAAACGGATAAATTTTCATGAAAACCTAATAGTTAAGGGAAATCCCTAGTAAAAGTTCTTAACGAATCCATATTACGTATGATTATAATAAGGAAGAATTGCGACGGGCCCTCCCAAGACTGCAATATGCGCTCGCGGGAAGCTGTAATCCTCGCAAATTACATCTGCAACAGTAAGATATCATTGCACGCGATATAAGTCAGTGGATTAAACTGCAGATTCAAATTTGTATTTTTTCTCATTTCTCTAGAGGAAACTGCTCAGGAAAACTCTAAAAATGCAATTTTTGACCATTTTCACTATTTATTTTCTTTGTGAATATATTTAATATGACAAAAATAAAAGTGGCGGATGTAAATAATTGTTTTCTACCTTTCTTGAAAAAAAAATTGTATTCCTACAGCATGACTTGCTGAGATACGCATATACACAAAAATACTGTTTTTACAAGCAATATTTCACTAGGGAGTCCCACGTGGCGTCGCACACACACGAATCTCGTTTACAACAGCGTGGGGCAGGCCAGGGCGCTGTGTTCCTANGGAGTCCCACGTGGCGTCGCACACACACGAATCTCGTTTACAACAGCGTGGGGCAGGCCAGGGCGCTGTGTTCCTGCACAGATTACGTAAATGTTTATAGAGTTTCTGAAGTGCAAAGTACAACGCCACGTCACAAAAAAACTGCTTGTAACGTTACAGAAAAGTAACGCACTATTGTTTTCTAAGTTTGCAGGAAATATTTAATTTAGTATTTTTCTGTGCACACTACTTTTAGCTAGTGTTGCCAACATGACTAGACATACATACAAATGTTACGAACCATTAGACTGCAACCTGTGATGGTGGTTCTGCTTGTCATCCATCTGTCAAAATCTGGCCTTCGTTGCTGAAACGGAGTATGTAGGCTATGCGACTCCGATCTCTATGTCTTTCACGTGCAACATGTACATGATCGTGAACACGGTAACGGGTAAAGATTACCACAGAAATAACTACGTCAGCATCGTAAATACGTCAATTTTATATGCATTGAATTTTTTTTTTTAAGAGACGGGTTCAATGCGACCAGAACATTTGTGCGAATACACACACTATTATTTGTTTGTGTTTCGACCTCGAAGTCTCACCACGAAAAGACAGCTTACCAGTTTCGTCACGGCGTTCAGAGATTTAAAGTCATCTATCTATAACTGTATCTGGGAAACCTCAACTACAACCCGCACAATCAGCAAAACAAATTATCTCCTACCCGTCTTGTACAGACGCTACAGACAACAAAACATAATGTTTACAGAAAGTTCAGAACCACTTGTGCAAAGATTCCAGGCATATACATATTCCATTTAAGCTGGAGGTTGAGATCGAACCACGCGTCTTCAGCGACCTCTTCGTCATGTAAGCGACTTGGCGATCACGGCAACCGAAGACCCCACAGAAATACAGTCTTATTACTAATAAGCAGAGACAAGAAAATTTTGCTAATTAATTTGAGGACAAGTTAGACTTCGAAAAGCCATTTTGAGTTACTTTTGCGATTGACTCGTATGTGATTAGACACGCCGTGGACGGCTTTGGGCCAATTAAAGACCTGCATGAAAACAAGCACTGAATTGCACGATGCCTTATGAAGGATAAAACTGACTACCCACTTTGGTGGCAGCCAATGAACGAACAGCTGAGGCTCTGCTGTACGGATGATTGCGAAATCTTGCCTACAAATCGTTTAACTTGCAAAAATGTTTTCTTGTTCCTAACAATGAGTGATAACGAAATAAACATGACTTATTATCGTAAATGTACCGGCAAGCACAACAATGGCTACAATAAGACAACTTTTCTTATATTTGTCCACTACTCCGTATTGGAATAAAGTGGGGAAAACCTGTTTTCCAAATTTGTTTACCGTAACGGCTGAGCGCTAGAAAAGGCGCAACGAACGCATTTGCAGCAACAACGAACTGCCTTCCCGCGGTGCCAACTAGTTTAGACAGTCCATGTGATGATAACAAATGCAGAAAGTCTTATATCAGTGACACCAGAGCCGGCAGGAGTGTCCCTGACTTCGACTCTAGGGAAAGGTAGTTTCCCAGCCAGAAGGTGGGCCTCGCGGAAGTGCCGCTGCTGCATGTCAGTGTCAAATGCTCACCCGACTCAGGACGCGTCGGGGTTGTTGCCAACCCTATTATCGGACACCAAGTTGATGCATTTATGAGCAAGAATAAACTTCTGCAGCTCACGGAAATCCACTGCCTTCTTGCGGCACCGTCGGATAGCAATCAAATGTGGGAAAATCCCACGCGGTCTCCAGGCCTGGTTTACGCAAAGAGGCATCTGCCTCCCAGACTGGGCTTGAAGCACAAGCAATAGTGATGGTTTCGGCCTGGTGGCAGGCTGGTTGATTCGTTAAGAGTCAGGCCGTCGGGACCCAACCAGGAATTACAAAGTGGAGAAATTTAACTGCATAGTAATGGACGAAATGAGCTGCAGGGCGTGCGTTGGCGGGGCTGTTCAGAACATCAGAATTTTTGTTCCGCGAACGCAGGCCCTGTCAGCGAGTCCGAAAATCCGCTAGTGCCAATGAAAAGAAAGGAGTGTGCAAGGACTGACCTATGACCCCGGTTGAAATTCTTTCTTTTTTTACTGACGTGGGTCCTTATTTTGACAGGCAAAACCCGATCAGATGGGTTGTGCTGGTAGTGGCGGAAAATTTGCTACATTGGCGGATATTATCCCAGATATGTAACAAAAGGGAGTTAAAAAATAACGATAAAAAGTAAAATCGCGAAACCACGGATGGCTACGGCTAGGGAAGGTACAGGTATTCTTTCATATTGAATTGCATTGTACATAAAAAAACATGGGGGAGGAGTCAGTGTACTTGAGGTATCGGGGCAGTGGCATGCCGTAAAAGCAACTCTGGAAAGACTCGATAAAGTAATATATATATAACCTATTTCCAGTACGGCGACTCTCAGGTTCCTCAATTAGTGCTTCGGCATCCGATATACCAAAAATATTTAAGAAAATGAGAGCTACATCGAGTGCCGCCTTACGTCACCTTGGAGCATTGTTGAGTTGGGCCACGAGAAGGCACTTAGGCCCGACCATTAGGCAAGGCACTGAACCACTTGAAGCTCAAGCCGTTGGGTCCAAAGCCAGAATTTCAACGCAAAGAAATTATTTTTGGCCATTGTAATGGATACACTGGTGTAAATCTCACATATGTGCCACAAAAAAATGGGACGATCGGCAGGCCCCACAATGGGTCCGTCCTATCTCTCTCTCTCTCTCTCTTTCTCTCTCTCTCTGGTGACCGGTCCACTGAAGTTAGATTCGTGCTAGCAGTGGCTGAAACTCCTCATACTGGAGATCTTAAAAGAAAATCATGTTACTGAGCAGAACGGGTGGCGCTCATGTGGCGAGGTGAACAAATCAGTTAAGTTTTACCCCCGATCCCACGTAACAAAGGGTTTGGTGCGCACTATAATCAGAACGTCCGTCCAGAACGTCCGTCATGAGGATAACCGCATCCTCAGGCGAAAATTGAGCTCAAACAATGCCGATGGATTGCTATTAAGAATATTCATCACCAGTTGCAGGTGCGATGAAAGAGAACTTATATTAACCTCTGTAGAGTTTTAAGCAGTTAATCTACAGGTTGCTTCGAATTTAGTTTTGAATTAGTTTTAATTGTAATTTAAGACTGAAATTCCCGATTTAAATGAGTAGCCTACCGATTTCATGTTTGATGTGGACACGTAACTTACTCTTACACCAAATTGTAATAATATGACAGCACTGTGCGTCACGTTCATTTCTTTAAAACAAGTTATCTTATAGTTTTGTATCTAGAGATGTAATATCGAAAGGCGTGGTAGGTAGCAAGGACGTTATGAGGTCACCTACCTTGACATACCACTGAGTCTTGGAGCGGGCGGGCTTGGCGTGCTGCACGCCGGTGCACGGGCAGGGCAGCAGCAGCCCCCGCCTCCTGGAGGCGTCGTGGCGTCTGGGGGCGGCGGGGGGTAAGGCGCCGGCGCGTTCTGACGCCACCACGGACAGCAAACCGCGGTAACACTCTGGGCTGAGCGCCGTGCCGGGCACACTGGCCGACCACAGCATTTCACGGCAACATGGCGCCCCCCTGCGATCTGGGGGACACCCACTCCGGCGTCGAACCTAGAACCCGCGGATCTTACGTCGAGCTCACGTCCTCATAGCGCGCTATCCCGTTAGCATCCGACTACACTCGCGGCACGAAAGTCTGCCGCGCACTGGTCGTCTCATCAAACCGCGCGGGGAGAAACGTTCGTACAGAGACGCGCATGCGCCAAACCGTGACGTCATCTCACCTTCCTCTCCCTCGCTTCCACGCCGCCGGCGAGGCGCGGCGGCTCGACATATCGAGCGCTCGCTGTGGGTTCGACAACCAAACCTACGGGTGCAGGGGCGTAAGGGGGTTGACGTAGTCGCCCCTACGACCGGCGATTCAATTACTCTCGCGTTTATTCCTGGCCCTTCCCTTCTCTCCAACAACCACCTCCTGGCTGACGAGTTTACCAAACAGCCCTCTCGGCATTGCGCACTCCGCTACAAGCGAGAGAAAAGTGGGTGTAGGGTGACGTCAAACCACTCGCATGGGGGTTCATCAGGAAACACCTCAACTTCATTACCACTGTTTCATTCCAGGATGACATAGCAAACGTATGGGTGGCATGCTCAGTGGCGTCCAATGAGCAATTCAGTCGCATCCATTCTGACAGTACCGTAACTGGGCGATGTCTTCTCCATTGCGGCACGTACGAGTATTTTCCATGTAGATCCCAAGTTCTTTAATAATTATAATGCACAATCATAGATGTTGGTACACAAGGGTTTAGGAAGTGGAAATACAATGGGACGGGTATGGAATATCACATAAAAAAAACTGTTCCCCTGTGCAGCGCTCGAAATAGGCCATACGATCTCCCGCATACGAGTCAAGCACACCAACCACATTCAAAACAATCGCTATTTCATCATTTCTCCTCTATACATGCACTTACACTAAGCAAATAACAGTAGTATAAAAATCAAATAAGTAATTTTTAAACAAAACAATCGAGCCACTTCGATTTTACAATTCGGGAATTCAAACACTCCGAGAAGAATACAGAGGTGAAATAGCCGCTTGTTCAGCAAACTTCAACCACACATACCAACAAAATGGCGTATTTAGGCAGCAACATGTCGGAACTATGTTCGCCAATTAGCGCCTGGTAACTTACTTGTCGCCTCGCAGTACAGCCAATAGGGAATATTTCGAAGCACGCGGTAGCCAATGAGACACAAGGCCCGTTTCCAGAACCTTGGGCAACCAATCAGCAAATGGGTACGTCCACATCACAGAAACCGCCACGCCATTTCGTCTGTGTGTTCTTATCTACGCTGTGGCGAGACCTTCCAGTACGTACTATCATTAGCAGAAGTTATTGATACAGGTATTGGTTTTCATATTTGAGATCTCTCTTCGATTACAAGTTTTGAACATGAAAACTAAATCAGTTTTCTGACAGTTTTTACGACAATTACTAATGCAAAACTATAATATTCACACTGAAAAACACAATCACACCATATTGTGAAATTATCGCGCAAAACTTTTAGAAGCAATATATACAGGAAACTATTTTTTTTTAAGTCCACGGGTAATTTCTAACATTTCGGCCAGAAAATTAAAACGCGGCGAACTCTCGAGTTCCCAAAATGAAAATACGACATTTGTAAGACCACCATACAAATCGGTGAAGCATAAGATTAGTCTACTAAATGTAGGTATGTCTGATAATGCTGGTGGTCCGTCCGAAGCTCTCGTTAGCGGTTCGCATTTTTGTTTATGTCTTCAGTCTGCCCCCGACGTCACAGTAATGACGTCCTACTGCATCTGTACATTCGTCGAACTATTTATACAGAAATTCATGTAACTTTTTTTAACGCGTGTCAATTTTCCGCGAATATGTTAACAATTCTGTTTCCATGGGCATATGATATCTTGTGCGAATATATGCATATAAGCATTTCCAAGATACATGGGCGGTTTTTACTTAAAAAAAACTGTAAAAACTGTTTACTTCAAGCTTCCAATGTAAAAGAAAAGGCACTGCCGCTGTTCACAAATAAGAAAGTCTTGAGATAAAGACCCACACGATCTTATGCTTACAGAAAACTTGGATCTACTAGGATCATAATCGCTCATCTCTAATGGCAAATTTTATGCCTGAATCGTTAACTTCCGAGTCTGGTGGAATAATACACACTGTGTTTATTACTTACATAGCAATATTTATTTTAAAAAGCCGATAAAGAATAAAAAAATGGCTGAAAGGAAAAAGTAACTAGGGCTAAGTTCTTGGTAGGTACCTATTTATTGTTCTATTAAAAAGACGGTTTACAAACCAATTGACCCCAAATTATTAATTTAGTTCGAAATAAAACTTGAACCCATGCTACACGGACACGCACTTTACCGCCGGACCAAGGTAGAATCAGTGTCTATGTTGAATTTCGTCCCAACCAGTGGCGCCGACTTAAATTAGATTTTGGTGGGGTTAAGAATTAAAATGTATTTGTTATGAAAGATCACCGATCTCCCTAATAAAGCGGGGGTTCGGGGGTTGTCTCCCGGGAAAATTTGGATTTCAAGGTACAAAATGGTGTCATTTAAGCTTTTCTTCATACCTACACATTGAATATACCGCAGGTAGAAATTGTGATATTTTTAAGATGAAATTTAAGTGACACCATTATCATACCCAAAGCCTTGTCCACCCAAAATCAGTATTATATTTATATAGGGCATTCACGATAAAGTGATTACTTTTTTAAGCCCTCACATTTGAAATAATAGTCAATAGATATATTTGATTGTAGCCTTAGACGGTAACTTTTGAATCCGGTGAAATATGTGGACTATGTTTATTACTTACAAGCAGTATTTATTTTAAAAAGTGGTGGAAGGATAAAAAAAAAATGGCTGCTAGGAAAACAGTAACAAGGGTCTCAAAACAGTTACTTTACCGTGAACAGCCTATATCAGGATAAACATTATACGATTGTTATATACTGCGGTTCAATACTTATTTCCATGTATAATAGTGCCTTAACCGAAGCACATTTATTTATAGATTTTTTTTGCCTATAGGAATGACGTAGGCCTACGTGGTGTGAAGGAGGGAAACAAAGGCAGTATTTTTGTGGTCATTTTTCTCCATCTATTACACATTTTCACATCTGAACACGACAAAATTAGCACAACGACCCAACTTACTTCAAAACCTTCACTAAAGAAATATCCTATTTCTTTTCTTAACCTCAAAATGTAGCAAATCAACAGTTTTCATGTGGAAATGCAGTTCACTAAAGGATTGTCCAGTTTCTTGTTTAATTTCTTGCTATGAAGGCTGTAGACGAAGGCATGCCTTCGTCTTCAGTCGCCAAGGTCTCATGATTTTTTTCTGCGAGTTAAATTTAAAAAAAAATTATTTTTGTTTTGTTTTAAGCGGTAGATTTTGTTCGGGATGGTGGCCGAAGGTCAAGGACGAATGAAGTCATCCTAGGCCAGGTCAAGGTAATTATTGATTGTACCATAGCCCATAACATTATCCGGATATGTATCATGTTCCAAAACATTCTATGAAGAAGGAAATACGCCTGTTACGGACATGTATTTTGAAGTGGACAAACCATACAGATCGTTCAACGATGTGAACAATAAGCATGTATTTCTAAGGCGTAAGATGAAAAACGAGGATGTTACAACTATCCAGCACGAAAGTGTGACTGTGAAGTCCTATGGCGATGATGATGATGATGATGCGAAATATACATATTCTACTGACGATGATGAAGTAACTGCATCTGCAAAGCAAAAGCGTAAACACGATGATGAAGTAGACGGATTGCTGAAGTTGAGACAGAATAAATGAAGATTCGAACCAAGTACTCTTGCTCAGAGGTGTCTCACAAACTAACCATCATGGAAGAACATAGATGCAGTTATGTATTGTGAACCTTTTGCGAAGAGAGTCGTTAAGTGTAGCTACTTATTTTCTGAAGAACCCCCTTTTTAAGCTATCGAGTCTTCGAAAATATGATTTGCATTTTTGACATGATAATATAATACATTTCATATTTTTTTGGCAGCCAATCTTGTGGCGACGAGCATTGCAACTTTTAGAAAACGTCTTCTCACAGTAGAAACACAAATAACTTTCTCGATTACTTCCCATTGTTTAAAAAAAAACACCTCTGTTCCCTCTTTGAAGTTTAAATAGCAACTGAGTCGGTCATCCTATCCTATACTAATATATACATACATAAATACATACAGATGCATCAGCTGTGAACTTTATATCTGCTTTATTAGTGGCGAGGCGCTTTCGAGACATGTTAGGCTTCTTTATCGTTGTGTGCGACAGTGCCCTTTATGTTAAACCTGCTAGAGCCTCACATAACCTGTTAGGCCCCTTTATGCATGGTGGTGTTCTCTCTTAATTACATCGATAGCTTACATTTATGCTTTATATGTCTCTTCGCATTGTAGACATATGAAAATGATATGTTACAGTAGTGACATGATTGTTCTGCCATTGTTTTCATAGTAGTGTGCATTGCCTTTATCATTGTGTATGGTTGGGAAGACTCTGAGATAACCCTCCCAGCTTGGAATGCAAGAGCATGGTGTTTAACATGTGCTCTATCTGTTGTGTAACTGCTGCACCCTGTTGCAATGGAATGCGAGAGCATGAAGTTTATTTCGTATTTGAGAAGACTCTGAGATTACCCTCCCAGCTTGGAATGCAAGAGCATGAAGTATGGTAGGTGTAGACTATGAGAAAACTCCTTATGAATCCTCAATCCTCATTGCCCAAAAATGATTCATTTAGGCACATTGTGGAGTCATTAAAATTTTGTCATTTTTTGGGGAAGGGAGCCGGATTTCGAGGTCATTGACACATCTTTGAAAAAATAAAAAATTTTGGAAGAAAAGGGAAATTTTTATGTTTGTAGGAGGAAAAATTGATATTTTGAGGGGAAAACGGGGAAAAACTTGTCATATAAGGCGGTGCACCGGCTGCCAAAATGGCCGCCATGGTGGTGGAATGCAAGAGCATGATCAAGGTTCAGTGGCTCCCGGCTCCCTACTGCAAACCTGTCTTTGAAACGACTATTTATGGTTACTGTAATAGACGCCATACTTCGGTAATATTCGAATTCTCGAATGGGATGCCGATGCAATCTTCCACGCGTCCGCCGCCGAAGGGCCATAAAACAAATGTCTACTGACGAACCCTTAGTAGACTTCGTTTGTAATCATTCCATTTTAATTTGCACTTTTGGTTACTATTAATATTTTTATGAGTTGTGCATTATAAAAAATTAATATTAATATACGCAAAATCAACATTTGAATACAAACAAACGCGCATTTGTAATTTAGGCATTACTCAATAATATAATAACCAATCTTCAAATTAATTTACCATATATCATTTATTTTCTCCTATTTTTAAATTTGCTAAATCCCCAACTACCAATGGCTTACATTTTTAACTTTTTAATTCTCCTCTTTCAATTTTATATTATCTTAACAACATACCATAGCGTCACACAAATTAAACGAAACGTTCTAAGACTGTAGAATGAGCTGATAATAAAATGCTAGTAGTCAAATAATTAAAATGTCATCAGTACCTCGAACGTACCCATTCCGGTTATGGTTTCAATGGCTGGAGATTGTGAAGATTGGAGACAAAAGGAATTCGACATCAAATGTTATTTATTTACCACAGGCCGGCCCAGAATTTTGGGGGCCTGGGGCGAAGCTATTTTGGGGCCAACCTATTTAATGTGACGCTACCTTCTTCAAAATTATTTACAGTTTCTATTCTACATTACCGGTATAAAAGAGTATGTTTGAAAATAGATTTACCATTTGCTGTCAATGCAATAAGTATTGATGTTTTATAAGAAAAAAAAGTATCCTGTTAAAAATAAACTATCGTGAAAAATTTAATATATTAGTAAAAATATGATTAAATTATAAATTTTTCCGATGTGCGTCATTTACGATGATAATGTAAAGAGAAAGAAAACTGCTCGCAATAAGAAAGTAAACGTAACTGAACGCTTGGCGACTGCTGGAAATGCTATAAGAACACGACTGGTGAGCTTGAAGGCATGTTTTTAAAACTTACGCACTACTTTAGTTAGCGCCAAACATCCATCGCCCCTTGTCCAGTACCTTTCGTAAGATTGTGGCGACACTCAGCCTGTCGATACAGTGAATTTCCTGTTTTAAAATATCTACAGACACTATACTTATTTCTTACGTTTTGCTTTTTCATATGAGAATGAGAGTAAATTATCAGATGGAAGGGGCGGGAGGAACTTAGTGGACTGGGGTAAATTGCCCCCCCCCCCCNCTTTGAGAGCGACCAGGGTTCCGGGACGGTATTAAATGGCCTCAACAGACCAGGCTTCTCTGAAGTAAGACAAGAGAGTTTTCAGATTGGCATTCAGCACAATTCTGTCCGTTATAGGACGTTCACAAATCCAGAGGTGACTATCCGAGGTAACAAAGCTACTGCGGATCACGCGATTTATTGATTTTGATTTTGGGTGTCATGCATGTGTGTGCCGCTTTCTAATGTAAGTCAAGTGTAAATTATTATAATATTTGAATCGTTCTCTTAGAAGCCACCTATCATTAAATGGGCCGTTAAAAGTAGTAATAAATAAACTATTAGACGCTCCAACTCGACGAATGAACCAGCATCATTGAAACGTCTGCTGAAAACACTGGGACGAAATCATGGCGGAATCTTATATTGAGGTGGGTAGGAGACATTCTTTGCATTGCTCGTCTTTTTGCAAACACTCATTCCACTGTGCCCGTTTCATTTGCTACGCTAAAAAAAAAAAGTCAGAATGTCTGAATTTATTGTGGTTCAACTGAATATTTATTACCTCAAGGGTAGAACTCAAACAAGTAGCGTTTTTCGGAGATGCGCCGTGACGAAAATACACAAAACCAGAACCATACTGTAAAGGGCGCCACGAAGTGTTTGCAGACATTTGCCAAGTATGCCTCAACCGTAGAATTTAAAATTTTAAGTTGAGTTTTTATTTAATTAGCTCAGAAGTTGATATAGAAGCTCTCAGAGTTTGAGGAAAGCTCACATAACATCAGACGACACATTTTAAAGAAAAACATTTTTCAATGTGTGTTATGTTTTCTATATGTCACACTTCTGACTTTCTAGTTTTGTTATATGCAGCTATTGCTATTGAATAGACCAACGAGAATTCGACCGATGCGATAATGATCGCCCGTGGTTCGTCTGTAGACAGTGCCAACCAATGATAACAAGTGAAAGAAGCCGTAGTGTTTTAGAAAATGGCTTGGCACGAAGTATCTATGCGACGGCAGCCACTGCCTGTAACGTAATGTTAGCTTCACTCACCGCTAAAGTAGACGAGGAAGAAGGTCGGAGGGGGGACACTAGTGATGTTTTATATCTAAGTTATCGACATTCTGAGGGTACCACTAAAACATTAGAGGCCTAACTTTGAGAGTGTTTAGCATATTTTCGTGTATTTTAATGGTCTGAAACTCACTTTCACCTGAATAACTTTTGACCTCCTTCCAAAATTGAACTTTTACTGTTCTAATATATAGTTTGAAGGTGGGTGGGGTATTTTTAATTGGTCGTCTCTTTCTGTTGTGTTCTTATCCAATAGGAAACTTTTTGAATGGATTCTTCCTTTAATCGAATTTTCACACCCCCACCTGATCACCATAGCGAAATACGTAACTTTACTGTTCTACCTGGCTATTACTATTACTTTTTTAAAAGCGCAATTCCTGGAAATGTAGTTTATTGCGTAAGCTGAGATCTAGTAAAAGTAACTCACGAACAATTTCACTACGCAATTTTTTGACTGAATAAAAATTATACTTAAACATTTTTTAAATACGGAAGTAACCCAATGTTTTAAACGCGTTTTTTTAGATACTATACAGTACACTTAATAAAAAATTCTCATGTCATTATTTGAAATAAAGAAATAACAGAATGCCTTAAAACGCTGTCAAAAAAGATAACTTCAAAAAACCTGAGGTCACTGTTTCAATCCTCAAAAATGTTTAAACATCTATAAAAATTATAACACGAACTAGCAAATATTATTTATTATCACATTTTCCACCACTCACTTCTTACAGGAATTTCATAGAATAAATATCTTAATCATTAGCAAAACTGCCGTAAGATCATGTACTGAGGCTGAGTTTCTCAAATGTCGTTTCTGTGATTTCCGCACTCGTATTTTTATGGCGGACGCCAATTTTGCTAAAATGTGTACCTAATTTTTTTGTAAGTTAATTAATTAATTAAATTATTTATAATACAACTAAAAAAAATAATCTAACACAAAAATTACCTTTTGCAAAAATATGCATAATAAAAGACATAAGTCTGCTCGTAATGGTGACTTTAATGAAACTAACCAGAATATTTATCGGGTGTTTATTCATACTAATTTCAATCGGAAGTTGATCGCTTCCAGTAAGCTTGTTATTTCTAACATTTAAGACCTTTTATTTATTACTGCCGACAAACATCTGGGAACACTTGCTGAATCAGTACAAAAAATAGCACAAACGTAACTTACATTTGAGCTGCTTCAGTGAAGTGTACCTGTGTTATTGTTTCCACACTGACATGACTGGATTTATTTATGCTGCTATTTATGATGTTCCGTGACTTTCAACAACTAAGTTTTAAACTCAGACAGTGTATTTTATTCCTTCCCAAACTGTTGCATTACAACGCCGTGCCTGCGGAAACATGATCGCATGGTTCCCAAATATTTTGCGGCTTAGGACTACTTTATTTTCTGAACATTCGCAAGTCGGAATACGTACGTGTCAATAATAATAATAATAATAAAGTGCGGTCGTAAACAATTATTGCTAGTTTGACTATATAGCTAGCAGACTGCAGTCTTTTTAAATTTCAATTTCCGTATTCTTAGACAATAAAATTAATTAAAGTCGTTTTCATTTTGCCCTTGCTTCACTTCTGGCTCCATAATTTATCTAGCCTTCTGAAAACTCCACCGACACCATACACACCAGAACACTCTCGAGGTTAGAAACGAAAGTGTTACAAATCACCCACACCATGAGTTATGTAACGCTAGTACGCACACAAATATTTACTATAAATTACTGCAACTTTCAGGTAAAGACAAGGTGTTTCTGAAACTATTCACATCAGGGCACTTCTATGACCCCATAAAAATAGACGACCTTTCTTCGTATGTTATTGTTAACTGGTTTAAGGTATAGGTATTTAAATCTGACAGTAGACAAGCTTCGTGCATCCCGGCTTCAGACTCCTTGGCTGGCGGAACAGTTCATGAACCACTGGCTAAGTACCATAGAATGGCTTACATTTTGATACAGCAGAAATACATAATGTGTATCAATCTAAAATAACATTATTAGTAAAATGACTATTTAAGTGTTCCTAATTTTCTACAGGCAACAATGAGAAAACTGCCGCAATGTAATAAACATACTGATCACCTCGATAAGAATCAGATTTAGTCAACTGACACAAAAAAAAAAGCCTAAAAGGCGCAAAACTGAGGAAATATTTGCTTTAAAGGCTCTAGCCGACATCGAAAGACTATGAAAGAAAATAAGAGAATTCACAACCGAGTCGTACTACCAAAGAATAATCAGACCCTTCACAAATGTCCCACATTGCAAGCAGCACGTGACACGATGATAAGGTTACAATAAGTGAGCAAGCATGCCCTGGAAGAAACCAGAAATCGCATAAAGAAAAGAAAGACTCATTTCCGCGCTGACTCCGGCCGCTTTCCCAAGTGTTCGGTGGAGGCGACCCCGCCATATTACGTGGGCCTGACGTACTTCGCAGCAAGACTCCCCTTTCAGTGCTCACGGCGGCAACTAACTCCACGCTGCAACCACGCGACTTCCAACCCGCAAACCTTACAAATTGTGGCTTTGCCGAGACGACTAGTTTTAGGGGTTGCAGCAATCCAATCACAAAAAGATACCCGCATCGCGATCCAAACCTTAAGTCTTTTTTTAACTAATCAAACGTTTATGTCGCATTTTTACTGCTGTGGTTAGCACACTTGCCTATTAACACACGTATCATGTAGACCTATTCGATCCTCGAAGCGGCCCAATCAATCAAGTCAATGCACATCATATACTTAATATTATGTTACCATTCTACATGTACCAAGCAAAAATAAACTACTAAAGCGAATAGGCCTAATTTCCTCGCCACCCTTGCAAAGTAAGAATTTTCTGCGACGCGATTTTTCCGGCTGCCATTTCATTAAATTTTCCAGCACTCGACAGCAATACCGATATTATATATATGGTACATAAGTTATTACGAAAACTATAGAACTGACAGACAACCAATACAGCTCCAAAGGAAATTCGACGAATGTCATAATTTTCGTTTTGTCTTAAATATTCATGGAAACAGAATTGGAAAGAGAGTTGCAAGTGGAAACGTATTAATGTCGAAAAAGCAAGGCGATGTAAAGAAAAACCAAAACGCACCAAGAAGAGGAACATATGTAAAAGAAATTATCAACACACCTTGGGTAATTAAAATACGTAGTTACACAAAAATGTAAATTACGTTGTTTACAAGAACCCAAAGAAAGCTTGAAATTAAAATTTTCCGGGAACATTTTGAGACGATCTAAACCAGAACACTGGAAATAGCACCTGAGGAAAGNAGCTTGAAATTAAAATTTTCCGGGAACATTTTGAGACGATCTAAACCAGAACACTGGAAATAGCACCTGAGGAAAGGGAGAGGAATACATTACACGGATTTGTTTGATGCGATGCAGAGACAGGAAAATTTGAAACGAGAAAAAAAAAACAGCAAGAAATGAGGGAAGAGCAGGATAAGAGAAGTTTGAGAGTGGTGAGAAAAAGGCCCTTCACGACATGAAAATGTGAAAAGTAACAGGANAAGAGCAGGATAAGAGAAGTTTGAGAGTGGTGAGAAAAAGGCCCTTCACGACATGAAAATGTGAAAAGTAACAGGAGATTAATTACAGTGAGATGAAATGATATTTGACGATGAATGCACATGAAAACGTATCAATAAAATATTTTAAAAAAGGAAGGGTTTTCTTAAAGTTTAAAGAGATAACATCATGAAGGGAGACTGAAAGGAAAAATATTATAGACGCATTAGTTAAACGATCCGTAAATCACAAATAATTACGAAGATAACCGTCCACTCAAATCCAGAGTACAATAATTATAAAAGGATGATCAACTAACACTCAGAAAAAGGAAAAAAGGAAAATGGATCCTAGGAGTGTTACGGATTATTTCAAATAAAGCTTCGGAAGGGGTTCAGGAGATACTCGGCTGTACACAAAATGACATACGGAAGCGTTTTATAGTTGCTTCACTTTTAACTGAGCACTTGTGGAGCCCTACTAATTATCTTATTTCTGCCCAGCACGCAACTTCCCACCACATGCACACGTTAACAACAAAACTAATTTAATCAACGACGTAAAAATTTACACTGCATTGGATATAAGTACTAATATCCGTGCGTCCAACAACTAACACTGCAATTTTTAGAAGCTAATTATTTTACTCTTACATAACANATAAGTACTAATATCCGTGCGTCCAACAACTAACACTGCAATTTTTAGAAGCTAATTATTTTACTCTTACATAACACCCTAGCTCCATGCAAATAAACTAATACTAACCAATTAAGTGCCCCCTTACTTAAAAATTTCATTTTAATAAGACGTTAAAATAAATTACCTACTACTTGCAAAATAATTCAATTCACCGTGNCTTACTTAAAAATTTCATTTTAATAAGACGTTAAAATAAATTACCTACTACTTGCAAAATAATTCAATTCACCGTGAACCAGCTGCGGCAGAATTAATTAAAAATAAACTCATGAAATACTGAATGATAATGAATTTGATCGTGGTCTCACATTATTTTTCAACACATTTTCAAGACACTTAATAAACAAGGACATGTTAAAAACTAAGTATGGATATGTACACATCAAAGTTGCAGTTTATAGTTTGTTACAAATCAATTATAATTTACAATTTTAACTAATTCTAAAAAAGTACTGGTAATATAACACGTATAACGCAAGANGTTACAAATCAATTATAATTTACAATTTTAACTAATTCTAAAAAAGTACTGGTAATATAACACGTATAACGCAAGAATGCGCGTGTACAGTCCAGTCACAGTTGCTTCCAACTTTTCTGAAACCCTGCTTACGTTCTACTTCCAGGATATTCCTCCGACGCATGCAAAGAAAGCTTAACCAAGTGTAGAAAATTACACCAACGGGACGACGCACGGCATTCGCGGGCACTCAGTGTNCATGCAAAGAAAGCTTAACCAAGTGTAGAAAATTACACCAACGGGACGACGCACGGCATTCGCGGGCACTCAGTGTAATAATATTTTGCGTAAGAACTATTTCTAACGAGGCATTACCAACATACCTATTTTCTCACTGGTTTTATTCATATTGAATAAAAACAAAATATAATTAAAAAAATATAATTTTAGTAAAAGTTTAATTTTGCCAATAATAAGATAGTTTAATGAGGACAGAAGTGTAGGACGTTTGTGATACGTGCCATATTCAGGAAACGACCAATAACGTCATGGATGGGGTGATTTTTCAAAGGTTTGATTCAAAAAGTGTTATGAAACAGCGAATAGACTATATGCACGCACACACATATTTGTAAAGGCAAGAACTGCACTGACGCACCAAACGAAAGTAAGACGAAAAGTTAAAACGACGTGCTCGCGAGGGAGATATAAAAGGAGCGGTAAATAAGAGAGAATCAGGCGAGGGCGATCCCTGGAACAGCAGCCCTGACGCCAGCTCTCGACCACGCCCAACGATCTACAAGCCGGGTCTTTGGCCACCCGCGTAGAGTACAGACGGGCAGTGAGGGGAGCAGTGGACGTGGGGCACGATGTTTGATCAAGCCGCGTCTGTTTCATTTCCTTAAGCGGTTCTATTAGGTAATGCGACGGCGCCTTTCCCTTCCGACAAACGCAAGGAGGGTATGGGCCGCTGCGTCGCTCCCCGTACTCCTAAACCTGAGAGCTGAGATAGACAACAAAGATGGTCCACGGCTCGAAACGTGCCCCTCTCACAGGTCGTGCTCTGTCAACACTCGGCAGCCAGTCTTCAGCAGCACTGTGACAGCTGGCTCGCAATTAATTAAACACTTTTCCGTTCATAATTAATTATAAAAAAAAATCTTTGTCCTAAAGAAATGTAAATATTTTAANAATTAATTAAACACTTTTCCGTTCATAATTAATTATAAAAAAAAATCTTTGTCCTAAAGAAATGTAAATATTTTAACATTTAAGTACTTGCAGAAATGTCGACACGAATGAATAAAATTAGCTCTATATAATATTATTAACATGGCATTAAAACTGTAACGTATATACTAAAGAAAATATTTAAGATTTNTGTCGACACGAATGAATAAAATTAGCTCTATATAATATTATTAACATGGCATTAAAACTGTAACGTATATACTAAAGAAAATATTTAAGATTTTTTTTTTTTGTTTTAAACAGATCATAGTAAGAATTTACTTGGTAACAGACTTACGATTATAACAGTTCACAGTGTCACTTGAATGACGCATAAATACCCCTTACAATGCCCAGCACAATTATATTTACATGTGTTCGGTAAATATACAATGAGCAGAAAAAAAACACGCTGCTTTCGAGATTCTTAATTAACCTAAATAATAGTTAATGTGGCAACTTAAGAAACTGTGTAACCCACAATACAGGTTTATAACCGGTTTTTCTAAGAAAAAATTGTGAAAGCACACGAATCGTTGGAAGCATTCCACGCTGCCCATCAGTAAAAACAACAGAGCTCAACCGCTCATGTAAAACCAGTAAGGACTAAAAAAAAAAAAAAAAAAAAAAATGGGGAGGGGAAATTCGGAGGGGCTGCATTTGCCCGCCCTTAAAATGACAGTAATATTACTATTTTTTTCATGATATTTCACTAAACATGTTACTGTATTAAAAAAGTCAAATATCTACTTGGTGTGGTAAAATTATTGGTATCCGCCTGCGAACAAAAATTCTTGCTATTAATGGTAAATGGGCCAGATAGTAGTTATAAATAGATCCTTCTGCGTCAACTGCCGTCGTGGTGGGGACAAGAGGCTAAGCCCCGGCCTTCATGGATGACGCCACGTGGCCCTTTTTTCTCTAGGAATCTCCCTTTTTCCCCTCAAAAAAGCTAAAATCGCTCAAATGTCCCTAAAAATTTTCCGAATTTCCCTTAAAATAAGCGAAATTTTTCACAAAAGCATGTGTTTTGCACAATACGGCTGGCTTTTCCTCAATCCGGATGAATCCGGCAGAAATTGTGAAATTGATCGCCGGAGTGTACAATCATTTACAAGCACGCTATTCATTCCATGCCAGCACCATCTATCTTGCCTGTATAATGTTCGAGTTCATTGCCCCATCATGCAACTTCTCTTATCATGCTCTATCATTCCACCACGATTTTCTCATATTACTTCTGGCATCCTGGCAGGAACGAGTCCCATGATCAATCATTCCACCTTGGTTTTAGTAACATGCTCTGTCATTCCACCTGCGCGACACGAAGTGAAGCCTGCCCACGCACGCTAGCCTAGAGTCGCACTGCGCGCACGTTTCTAGAACGCCCTAAACCCACTCATAAGCATAGTTGACTGTAATATCCGAACCGTTTAAAATATAGTCACGAAATTCACAACATAGGTACCACCTCGACAACGAAAATGACCGCAGCGTCAAAAATGTCTTAAGACCACTTACAAGGATAGTTGACTGTAATTTCCGAACCGTTTAAGGTAAAACTACGAAATTCATAAAATAAAAATCACCCCCGATTACACAAAGGGCCGCAAGACCAAGCTTGCCATAAGCACACTTATAGGCGTGGTTGGCTGTAATTTCCGAATAACATACAAACACCAATTTCATAACATAGGCATCACCCCCGACGACGAAAATAACTGCAGGGTCAAGTATGACCTNTAACATACAAACACCAATTTCATAACATAGGCATCACCCCCGACGACGAAAATAACTGCAGGGTCAAGTATGACCTACGCCCTCTTATAACCATAGTTGGATGTTATTTCCAAACCATTTAAGATACAGCCACCAAAATTATAACATAGGTATCATCCGCACGACAAAAAGGACTGCAGAGTCAAGTAGGCAGTAAACACACTTATAAGCATCGTTAGTTATAATTTCCGAACCATCAAAGATANAAGGACTGCAGAGTCAAGTAGGCAGTAAACACACTTATAAGCATCGTTAGTTATAATTTCCGAACCATCAAAGATAGTCACCAAATTCATAACATAGTCGCCGCCCCCAACGATGAACAGGGCCGCAGAGTCAAGCATGCCCTAAGCACACTTACAAGCATAGCTGCCCAAAATTTCCCACCCACCGAAGCTACATACATCAAATTCATACTATAAACATCTACTCTGANACAAGCATAGCTGCCCAAAATTTCCCACCCACCGAAGCTACATACATCAAATTCATACTATAAACATCTACTCTGATGAAGAACAGGGTGGTAGGGTCAACTAAACTTTAAGGCATCTTATAAGCATTGTCGACTGACATTACCCATCCACCAAAGGTATATTCGTCATATTCATAACATAGACATCGCCACCAACAACGAAAAAGGATGGTGATGTCAAGTATTCCCTAAGTGTTCGTATAAGCATAGTTGGCTTACATTTCTCACCCACCGGGGCTATAGTCACCAAATTCATTACATATACATCACTTTCGACGACGAAAAGGACCGCAGGGTCAAGTACACCTTAGGGCTTCATATAAGCATAGTTGGCAACCATTTCCCACCCACAGAAGCTATAGTCACGAAATTCATATCATAGGAATCACCTCCGATAATAAACAGGGTGGTAGGTACAAGTATGCCTTAAGCCCCTCTTACAAGCATAGTTGTTACAAGTTTCCCACCCTTCAAATATAGGACCACCAAATTCATATCACAGTCATCACTTCCAACTGCAATCAAGGAGATAGGGCAAGTAGATATTATAGCCCTGTTACAAGTATAGTTGGTAGAAATTCCAAACCTTTGAAGTTCGGTAACATGTAATAACCATCCATGCATGTAAAGAAAATAAAGGTATAAATACATGCACATCGTAAAGTTATAGTTGCATGTAGGAGTGTAGCGTCTAAAATAGCACATAAATATGCAACAGCTTGCATGTACTTGTCTAGCAAATATGTGCATACTGAATTCCCTCACAAGTGCCCGGCAGCCCGAGTCATCGTTAGCCTGGGCAACCCTTAGCAACCAGTCAGATATTGAAAAATAAAGCGGTATATAATTGTACCAATTACAAGACATACATAGTCACAGGTTACACTAAAANAGTCAGATATTGAAAAATAAAGCGGTATATAATTGTACCAATTACAAGACATACATAGTCACAGGTTACACTAAAGCAGGTATTTGTTAATATAAATAAACACGATCAGCCTAGCGCAAGGGTCGGGGAAATCGAGTGTATTAAGATATGAAACTGCCTTGAACATGAAAAATCAGTCACGTAACAAACAATAACGAAATTGCACATATGAAAGTACATCACGAACAAGATGTCATAACGAGTTACAATATATAAAAAATACCCGATGGAGTCACAGTAAAAAATAGACATATAAGTGTCGCTATCATGCCAAGAAGTTTAAAAAAGTTAGAATGCACGCCGAAATGAGAAAGAACAAATGATCCCAAGGGCCTACCCCAATAATGACTACAATGCGTCAAGTGCGATACACATTAAAAAACTTGTAAAGACTGTGTTCGTTCGATTGCCACAAAACCAAATACATTTAAACAATTCGTCGTGCAAGCGAGACATCACTGCTACGCACAAATGAAAACAGATAAAAAAAATTATAAAAGCACATAGTTATAAGCATTTATCAACGTGTGTATATTGCGGGAGCATCGAGGGCTGTACTTCATGTTAGAGGAAAAAAAATTACTTTTATTAAGCCTTGAAAAACAGGTGCGATAAGGACAACACTGCTACACACAGATATAAAAATAAAATGTAATGGCAATTAGTTATAAGCACTTTATAACTATTGCAATCACATATTACACAAGCATCGGGTGCTGTACGATGCTTTAGATGATGCTAGACAAGATCAGACCATCCCGTCAGTACAACAGAATAGAAAACGTCTTCAGTACCAACAGAGTGAAACGAAACCATCTAATTCAGAGTACAACCAACACTCAAAACACTAGCAGCAGAAAGCATCCGACCAGACCAACTTTGTGCGATCAACTAACATCTAGGGAATCTGTAAGGTAGCACAGGCAGTCGACTAGCGACGCGAGCATAGTGCAGGTCTCTGCAAGTAGAAGGACATTGAATATCAATAGCCGAAAGAGGTACATTAGGCTCCAGGGTGGCAAACGAGCCGAGTCATACACTTCCCTCTACGAGAGAAATTCAGTTATACAGTAGAAGGTAACCATTTATTTCATTTTAATACATCAAGCTGTAAATATTAAGATGTGTCTGTAAAATATAACTTTGAATAAACTGGTGTTGGTAGAGGATATAGTTTCTGTCCACCCTACTAACTTTTTGTTCTATAAAAAGCGATTGACCTGATAAGGTAAGATATTTCAGTCCAACAACCAAGCTGACGTCTGCATCACGCAGCCAGCAGTCATCTACTGAGGCTGCACAAGATGGGCAATACAAAGTAGTTTGCAGTGTGAACTGTATATAAGCGAGCATGATGTCATTTCGTCGACAAGCGTGATGGCAGAAAGCATATCGTTACGACTACATTCGTACATTGTGTACTCTGCTAGAATATGAAGACGGAAACAATGGTTGAAAACACACCATCTGTAACACTGTCGGCATCGTCAACAGCAAGGAGCCCAGGAGTGTCACTCTAAGAATTACAGTATCAATGTTGATATTGTGGAAATACTTTTAGTAAAAGTTTTATGTGCACCGACATGTAAGTGCCCATTGCATGTTCAGCCCAGCATACGAGGTATTCCACTGTGATAACTGCTGTGCAGTATATGCGAATAAGTATGTCTTCAAAGCTCACAGCAGGAATTGTTCTGCAAAAACAGCTGAATATGTATCAAATATTATTATGTATTCTTATTATGTCAAGTCTGTAAAATAAATGAAAAGTACATAAATTNAGCTGAATATGTATCAAATATTATTATGTATTCTTATTATGTCAAGTCTGTAAAATAAATGAAAAGTACATAAATTATTTATGTTATTCATTTAACTTAACCCACGTTAATATTAGGTTCACTTCAATTACTATAAAAAAAATTGCCAATTTTTGTTTGCATCTGAAAGAGAAATAATGTTTTTGTATATTGTCAAGTCTCGAAATCAGGTCCCTACCGATAGCTGCTTGAGCAATGCACACAGATGCTCTCGCCATCTTCGTTTTACAGTCGACCACTAGAGTGCATGAACTTCGTCTGCTAGGGTGCGGTGGTCTGCATGATTTATTTGTTTCCCCTGTCACCTATTGGGGGATGCCAACGTCGTTTGCGTTTCCGATGGCGTTTCCGCTAGTAGAACTCGTGTCGACACACATGATCGAGTTCCGATGTGCAGCCTGCAAAATACCCATCCATGCATGCAGTAGTTGATTCAAGTAGCTTAAAAAATGCCAGACTCACGAGGTTTCGATCCAACTAGCAATAAGGGCTGCAGGTCGATGGTTCCGATAGCACAGAGGTACTGCAGATATATGGTTCGACGGTGAGGGCTAAATGTTGCAATAAACAAGNGTCGATGGTTCCGATAGCACAGAGGTACTGCAGATATATGGTTCGACGGTGAGGGCTAAATGTTGCAATAAACAAGTTCAGCCTAACACATGGTTGCTGGAACCTTGTGCTACATATAAAAAAGGTCCCATATATGGAAAAATTAAATCGCCTAATAATAAATAATAAAGACTCAAAATAAATGCAAGTTCGCTGTGAACACAATGTCGTATCGAACCACTACTATTAAAAAAATACCTGATAGTTCCACAGTCTGTAATAGCTATATCAGTGTTGCTCTTCCGACGAGAACTTTAGTAAAAGCTGGAATGCCCGTTAATGGGAAAAAGTGATTATGTTTCACAAGGACAAACATAAAAAAAATTCTACAATATGACAAGTTTGGTACACTATTTACCAGTGGTGATAATTTGAAGACCAATTACACGGCATGTGAAGGGTGATTTCCTTTGCTTATCACTAAACATCATGGATTAAATCAGTGGCCATCCAAGAGACGTCGACACTGCTACATATTGATAATTATATTTTAAAAATTGACAACGAAAATAGTTATAAATATCTACCAATATATGCATATTGCGCATGCAACGAACACTGTGCATTGTGTTAGACCAACAAATTACTGTCGCGAAGCACTGATGACAGCAGACAAAAAAAAAAGGAAAATAGTTATAAACACCTACCAACCAACACGTATTGCACAAGCGACGAGCACTGTACATTGAATCAGTCGTTCCTAGACAAGACCATGCATCTGAAAACTGGTGTGGCAGCCTTGGTTAGTAAAGCAGAATAGCAAACGATTTTTCCCCCATACACCCTCCGACAGAGCTATGCTACAGTACAGAGACCCACGAATTCCACTGCCAACCAGCGCATAATGTACAAGCATCGAGCAATAAACGTCCCATTAGACAAAAAGAAAATACCATGACAGAGTCAAGAAGCAGGGGGAGCGACAAGGTCGACACTGCTACATACCGATGCAAACAAAAAAAAAAATATTATTTATTGAAACTAGTTATAAGTATTTACCAACCAGCGCATGTCGTCGGGTGCTTTAGATGAAGCTAGTAAAGACCAAACCATCCTGGTCAGTANGGAAAATAGTTATAAACACCTACCAACCAACACGTATTGCACAAGCGACGAGCACTGTACATTGAATCAGTCGTTGCTAGACAAGACCATGCATCTGAAAACTGGTGTGGCAGCCTTGGTTAGTAAAGCAGAATAGCAAACGATTTTTCCCCCATACACCCTCCGACAGAGCTATGCTACAGTACAGAGACCCACGAATTCCACTGCCAACCAGCGCATAATGTACGAGCATCGAGCAATAAACGTCCCATTAGACAAAAATAAAATACCATGACAGAGTCAAGAAGCAGGGGGAGCGACAAGGTCGACACTGCTACATACCGATGCAAACAAAAATAAAAAATATTATTTATTGAAACTAGTTNGAATTCCACTGCCAACCAGCGCATAATGTACGAGCATCGAGCAATAAACGTCCCATTAGACAAAAATAAAATACCATGACAGAGTCAAGAAGCAGGGGGAGCGACAAGGTCGACACTGCTACATACCGATGCAAACAAAAATAAAAAATATTATTTATTGAAACTAGTTAAGTATTTACCAACCAGCGCATGTCGTCGGGTGCTTTAGATGAAGCTAGTAAAGACCAAACCATCCTGGTCAGTACAGCAGAATAGCAAACGATTTCCTTACGAACCGATCGGAATGAAACCGTCAAATTCAGATTACAGCCAACACTCGCAACCTGTATCACTAACGGTGGGACGCACCCACCCTGGCGAACATTGTGTGATCAACTAACATCTCGAGAATCCGAAAGTTAGCCAGGTGGTAGACCGATGGTGTAGGCACCATGCAGGTCTCATCGAGCCGAAGAGATGGTACATACACTAATCGAGAGTCGAGTCAGGCTCAAGGGCGGCAGAACATCTGAGTCACTCCAGCACTTCCCTTTCAAGAGGAATTCAGTTATACAGGTTAAGGTAAAAAAAAAGTTATCTCGTTTTAAATACTATATACACGTACATATTATTAAGGATGAAGAAAAACATGCGAACACTCTGAGAAAACCCATTTGCCCTTGCTCGCAATGAGCAAGGAGGAGCTGTGCAACAACAGTACATGTGAGGACATCGGCAAAAGCCACCACTGCCCCGGNGCGGCAGAACATCTGAGTCACTCCAGCACTTCCCTTTCAAGAGGAATTCAGTTATACAGGTTAAGGTAAAAAAAAGTTATCTCGTTTTAAATACTATATACACGTACATATTATTAAGGATGAAGAAAAACATGCGAACACTCTGAGAAAACCCATTTGCCCCTGCTCGCAATGAGCAAGGAGGAGCTGTGCAACAACAGTACATGTGAAGACATCGGCAAAAGCCACCACTGCCCCGGNTGCTCGCAATGAGCAAGGAGGAGCTGTGCAACAACAGTACATGTGAAGACATCGGCAAAAGCCACCACTGCCCCGGCCAGGATGGCTACACTGGCTCTTACTGCCAGGTGGAGATCAACATGTGCGTGAGCGCATCCTGTCGGTATTTTTAAGGATGAAGAAAAAACACACCAACACTCTGAGAAAATCAATTTGCCACTGCTCACAACGTCAGGAACCATGATGTCTTACGATCTTGATCTTTACCTTTGGCCACTATTTCGGACATCAACGCTTGGGATGAAGGGCNAGGAACCATGATGTCTTACGATCTTGATCTTTACCTTTGGCCACTATTTCGGACATCAACGCTTGGGATGAAGGGCGAAAAAACATATATTCTGTTCCTAAAACAGTCATAGCAACTTTATGAGAAAATCCATTTACCTCGCTCACAACAGCAGGAACAATATCAAAAAGCAGGAATCATGACAAGCTACCATTAAATTGACCTTGACCTTGGATGACATAATGCGACTTGACCTTAACCAGACCTTGGAATATGTCATGCGATCTTGACCTTGACCTTTGACCGCCATTTCGAACAAAATCTACTGCTTAAAAAAATTATCGCAATATTTCTAGAAAATTTGAATATCGTACAAAATCTACTACTTAAAACAAAAAAAAATCACAATTTTTAACAAAAAATTTAAATTATAGAAAAAATTAAAAGACCTTGGCGACTGAAGACAGGGGCATGTCCCTTCTTCACTTCGTCGTAGGTCAGGTTAAGGTCAAGCTAGCATGACATCATCCAAGGTCACGGTCATGGTTGCTTGTTGTCCTGGTTACTGCTGTTGTGAGTGAGACAAATGGATTTTCTCAGTGTTCCAATGATTACTTTATAGGTTTTTAAGGTCTAGGTCACGATTTCTTGTTCATATGATTCCTGCTGTTGTGAGCGAGGCAGAATTAATTTTCTCAGAGTGTTCCAATGACTGTTTCAGAAATAAGTTATAGGTTTCTTTTCCATTCATCACTACTGTAGATGTCATCCGAAATAGTGGTCAAAGTTCAAGGTCGAGGTCGAAAGACCTAATGGTTCCTGCTATTGCGAGCGGAGGCAAAAATGGTTTTCTCAGAATGTTCCCATGTTTATTTTATAGGTTTTTTCTTCATCCTTAAAAATACCAGTAGGGTGCACTCTAGCACGTGTTGATCTCCTGCTAGCAGTAGGAGCCAGTGTATACATCCTGGCAGTAGCAATGGTAGCTGTTGCTAATGTCTTCACAGGTACCGTTGTTGCACAGATCCTCCTTGCTCATTGCGAGCGGAGGCAAATGGGTTTTATCGGGGTGTTCGCATGTTTTTCTTCATCCTTAAAAATACATACATGTAATATAGATTTTTAAAACAAAACATATTTTTTACCTTGCCATGTATAACTGAATTCCTCCCAANTGAGAAAATCCATTTACCTCGCTCACAACAGCAGGAACAATATCAAAAAGCAGGAATCATGACAAGCTACCATTAAATTGACCTTGACCTTGGATGACATAATGCGACTTGACCTTAACCAGACCTTGGAATATGTCATGCGATCTTGACCTTGACCTTTGACCGCCATTTCGAACAAAATCTACTGCTTAAAAAAATTATCGCAATATTTCTAGAAAATTTGAATATCGTACAAAATCTACTACTTAAAACAAAAAAAAATCACAATTTTTAACAAAAAATTTAAATTATAGAAAAAATTAAAAGACCTTGGCGACTGAAGACAGGGGCATGTCCCTTCTTCACTTCGTCGTAGGTCAGGTTAAGGTCAAGCTAGCATGACATCATCCAAGGTCACGGTCATGGTTGCTTGTTGTCCTGGTTACTGCTGTTGTGAGTGAGACAAATGGATTTTCTCAGTGTTCCAATGATTACTTTATAGGTTTTTAAGGTCTAGGTCACGATTTCTTGTTCATATGATTCCTGCTGTTGTGAGCGAGGCAGAATTAATTTTCTCAGAGTGTTCCAATGACTGTTTCAGAAATAAGTTATAGGTTTCTTTTCCATTCATCACTACTGTAGATGTCATCCGAAATAGTGGTCAAAGTTCAAGGTCGAGGTCGAAAGACCTAATGGTTCCTGCTATTGCGAGCGGAGGCAAAAATGGTTTTCTCAGAATGTTCCCATGTTTATTTNGTCGAAAGACCTAATGGTTCCTGCTATTGCGAGCGGAGGCAAAAATGGTTTTCTCAGAATGTTCCCATGTTTATTATATATGTTTTTTCTTCATCCTTAAAAATACCAGTAGGGTGCACTCTAGCACGTGTTGATCTCCTGCTAGCAGTAGGAGCCAGTGTATACATCCTGGCAGTAGCAATGGTGGCTGTTGCCAATATCTTCACAGGTACCGTTGTTGCACAGATCCTCCTTGCTCATTGCGAGCGGAGGCAAATGGGTTTTATCGGGGTGTTCGCATGTTTTTCTTCATCCTTAACAATACATACATGTAATATAGATTTTTAAAACAAAACATATTTTTTACCTTGCCATGTATAACTGAATTCCTCCCAANAATACATACATGTAATATAGATTTTTAAAACAAAACATATTTTTTACCTTGCCATGTATAACTGAATTCCTCCCAAAAGGGAAGTGCAAGAGTGACTGGGCTGGTCTGCCACACTGGAGCCTGACTCGTCTCTCGACTAGTGTATGTACCATCCATTTGGCTCGATGAGCCTCGCACAGTGCCTACACTGTCGTTCGACCTCCTGGCTACCTTTCAGATTCTCGAGANTCCATTTGGCTCGATGAGCCTCGCACAGTGCCTACACTGTCGTTCGACCTCCTGGCTACCTTTCAGATTCTCGAGATGTTAGTTGATCACACAATGTTGGGCAGGGTGGGTGCGTCCCACCGATAGTGATGCGGGTTGTGAGTGTTGGCTGTAATCTGAATTTGACGGTTTTATTCCGATCGGTTCGTAATGAAATCGTTTGCTATTCTGCCGTACTGGTAAGGGCTGCCTGGTCTTGATTAGTATCATCTAGTGCGACGTACAATGCTCGGCATATATGCAATATGCGCTGAATGGGAAATGCTTATAAATAGTTTCCTTTACATTAAAATTTTTATATCTGTTTGCATCGGTATGTAGCAGTGTCGACCTTGTCGCTCCCCCTGCTTCTTGACTCTGTTGTAGTATTTTATTTTAGTCTAATGTGACGTACGTTGCTCGATGCTCGCACATGATCGGTTGGTTGGTAGTGGGTGGAATTCGTGGGCCTCTGTAATGTAGAGTAGCTCTGTCGGAGGGTGTATGTGGGAAAAATCGTATGCTATTCTACTGTACTAACCAAGGCTACCACGTCAGTTTGAAGACGCATGGTCTTGTCCAGAAACGACTGATGCGATGTACAACGCTCGTCGCTTGTGCAATATGTGTTGGTTGGTAGATGTTTACAACTTTTTTTTCCTTTTTTTATGTCTGCTGGCATCAGTGCTTCGCAAATGTAATTTTTTTGGTCTATCATAATGTAGAGTGTTTGTTGCTCGCACAATATGCATCGGTTGGTAGGTGTTTATAACTATTTTGCTTTGCACTTTTTATATCTAANTGTAATTTTTTTGGTCTATCATAATGTAGAGTGTTTGTTGCTCGCACAATATGCATCGGTTGGTAGGTGTTTATAACTATTTTGCTTTGCACTTTTTATATCTAATCATCAATATGTAGCAGAATCATCGTATCTTGGATGACCACTGGTTTAAAAAAGCATGATGTTTAGAGTCAAGCAAAGATACACAGCCTTTACAAGTCGTGTAATTGGTCTTCAAATTATTACCACTGATAAAAGGTACTGCACTTGTCATAATGTAAAATTGTTTTTATAGTAGATGTTCGATACGACATCGTGCTCGCAGTGCACTTACATCTATGTTGAGCCTTTATTATGTATTATCCCATGTGTTAGGCTGGCCTTGTTTATTGCAACATTTAGCCCTCACCGTCGAACCATATATCTGCAGTACCTCTGTGCTATCGGAACCATCGACNCTTTCTTTAGCTGCTGCTGCTGCTCGCTCTTGATGTGTCTTACACTATCTCCTGGGATTTGGTGTGCCTGTAATGCTAGCAATACCTTGAAAACATGCTAGGATTGGGAGACAGCCAAGAATCTCTTCGTCCTGTTGCAAATAGACAGGTAGGTGCTTGTTGACTGATTTTATCTCGTGTCGTGCATATGCGAGAAGGAATTATTTATGCAGGCATGCAAGCTCGGTATCTTTGTCGAGAGCTGCAAGTGATTTTATCTTTCCATATGCCATGATAGCCGATAACATTTTCTGACCACTAGAACAGCGCCACATAATTTTCACTATTTCCTCTCGACGAGAGAAAGACATTCTGAGCGAGGTGTGGTGGTACGAACTGCTTTTTATAGATCAAAAAGTGAGTAGGTTGGACAGAAGCGATATCCTCTACCAACACCCGTTTATTCGGGGTGATATTTTACAGAGACATGCTAATATTTACAACTTGATGTATTCAAACGAAATAAATTGTTACTTTGTACCGTGTGACTGAATTCTTCTTGTAAAGGGACATGCATGTGTAATATGTGATTGCGCTGGTTGGTAAATGCTTATAAGTATTTTCCTTTACATTTTATTTTTATATCAGTTTGCATCAGTGTGCAGCAGAGTTGACCTTATCGTTCCCGCTCTTCAGAATATAAATTGTTTCGCCTAACATAACGTACAGCACTCGATGCTCGCGGAATAGGCATTTGTTGGTACATGCGTATAACTATTTGCTCTTACAATTTTTTTTTTTAATCGGTTTGCCTTAATATGTAGCAGTGTCGTCTCTCTTGCACGACTAATGATTTAAATATATGTTNTTTTTTTTTTAATCGGTTTGCCTTAATATGTAGCAGTGTCGTCTCTCTTGCACGACTAATGATTTAAATATATGTTGTTTCAGTAGTATGATTATGATGACTCTGGGACATCGGCATGTGACATATGAGATAGGCGCCGGCCGGTCCCCCATCTTGGATCCAAGTGACCTTGACCTTCACTTTTCACCTTTACCTTTGACACAAAAAGTCCAAAAAATTCCAAAAAATTAAAAAATTATAAAAAAATTATATTGAAAATATTTATTAAAAATTTTAATATTTTTGAAAAAGGAATTTAAAATTTATTTAAAAAATGTATTAAAATATCTTAAATTTCCAGGGGTTCCCCACACTCGCTCCACCCATACTCATTCCACCATCTTGGTAGGTGCAGTCTACCATCTTGGTAGACATCACAGCCACCATCCACCATTTTGGTTAGTGTAGTTAGCCATCGTCGTAGGTGTAGTCCGCCATCTTGGAAGGCATTACAGCCTTCATCCACCATATTTGTAGGTGCAGCCATACACCATTTTGGTCGGTGCAGTCTACCATATTGGCAGGTGCAGCTGTCCACCATCTTGGTTGGTGCAGTCTACCTTTTTTGCAGGTGTCACACCAACAATCCGCCATCTTGTTTTTTTGTTTTTCATATGTTTATATATTACGGGAATTTTTCACTCGCCTTTTTTCGACTGCCATTTTGGTTTTTCCGTTTGTCATTTGTTTTACATTGCTGGTGCTGTCCCCAGAACCGCACCCGGCCCACAAATTAGCCCCTCCACTTCCCCCTTCTAATATATNCGGCCCACAAATTAGCCCCTCCACTTCCCCCTTCTAATATATTTAATTGACCAATTACCCTGCCCCTGATTCTCATTGGCTAATTACCCACCCCCTTCCAATATATTTAATTGCTCGCCCTATGTTTCTCATTGAATAATTACTCGAGTGTTTTCGGAAACCTTCGTTCGACCAATTAGCCGGTTACCCTCCACTACCTTCCAATATATTTCTTTGACCGACAAATGTTTCTCATTGGCTAATTACTGGGGTGTTTTCGGAAACCTTTTGTTCTGACCAATCGGCAGTTTACTTTAATCGCGAGGGTAGGCTATTTTTTNTACTGGGGTGTTTTCGGAAACCTTTTGTTCTGACCAATCGGCAGTTTACTTTAATCGCGAGGGTAGGCTATTTTTTACCCCTTAACAACTCTTTATAAGACACACCCAAAGCCCCCTCGGGAAAGCAATCATTTTTCTCGCTGTCGTTCCTTTTTCGCTATTACAATAGGAAAGCCCAGGGACCATTTCGATACTTGCAGGGTTTCAAACCCTGTTAAATTTACGATGGCCATGTTGTCAAGTNAGGAAAGCCCAGGGACCATTTCGATACTTGCAGGGTTTCAAACCCTGTTAAATTTACGATGGCCATGTTGTCAAGTGAAGAAGAAAATAACAGCAACAGCATCTCAGAAAAAATTGGATATAATGTTCTTTAACTTATCCGCACCATATTGGCACAAGGAGCAACTTCGTCCATGCTGCTTACTAGCACGAACTCGCAAACATCAGGCAATCCGTACCTGCCCCCATAGGCCAGAACGTCCTACAGTTTATTCTCTCCCAGCTTCGCAGAGAGCACCATCACTGNAATCCGTACCTGCCCCCATAGGCCAGAACGTCCTACAGTTTATTCTCTCCCAGCTTCGCAGAGAGCACCATCACTACGACTTCGAATACAGTGATATCGAAGAAGAAATGGAAGTGTACGTCGCAGAACTTTCTCAATTCAGGTCAGAAGACGTGAGCAAGTACACTGAACTGAATTGTGGGTACCAATGCATAAGTTTTCGAGATGCTCGAAACATTCTGCAAATTCAATTTTGTGATGGTACAATTCACTGGCTATGCAGCTACGATGATTTTGAAGGCTGTTATGTGTGGGAAATTTTAACGTTCGAATATAAAAACTGTTACATTAACAATTTATGCCCTAACTCTATGCTTCCTTTTTCGCTGGAGGAGTTGGTAAAACAAAATTTTGATGTCCGCATATGCAAGACAAGACTGTACGAAAGTGTAGTGTACGAATTTTTCTCAAAAAGTAAAAATAATTATGTGTGCAAATGACAGGATAAATGTGATGGACATAACCATATTGTAAAAAGGCAAGGTTTCCCGGACTGGGACTCCACCTGCACGCCTTTTGCATGCGAAGTGCACCTAGGCTCGAGGCCGAATCCTTC
Source organism: Clitarchus hookeri (assembly GCA_002778355.1). Taxonomy (NCBI): domain Eukaryota; kingdom Metazoa; phylum Arthropoda; class Insecta; order Phasmatodea; family Phasmatidae; genus Clitarchus; species Clitarchus hookeri. The sequence continues at coordinate 856,322 of NQII01000770.1, forward strand.
CACCAAGTCTTCTCGCAATGGTGGAGCGCAACCTGGTGATAAGTTCATCCCCGAGAAAAAATATGCAGGTACATATCCTCTACTGCATGGCGTAACCTACATGGACCAGCCAACTGTTACCGTTACTGTGGAGCGGTGTGACTAAAATGTTCATTTCCTCCTTGAAAGAAGCGTCTTCGATGATATGGCTCTTGAATTATCAGTGCAATATTGTGACAGTGACGAGTGTGCAGTTCATCTGTGCCATCCAAAAACAAAATCTCCCACAAACATAGGAAATTTTATAAAATAAATTGTGGGCGAACGACGTTGGAGCAAGTACGACAGAGAAAATTGTGAATTTAATGATGAAATTAAAAATGATAAACTTTTTAAAATATGCACTGAACAATGTGGTGGCGCTTGGTACAGTTTGGAGGTTACAACGCCACCGAACCCACGGCCAGAGGTCCTCGTGTGTACGCGTGCATATGAGCTATGCTCTATCTATAGAAAAACACAGGTGATCAAAACCTCCCATTCCTCTCGTAATTTTTGTAGTTGACGAAACACACACGTTCTATAGAGTAAAAAAAATATTGACGTGCGTGATAAAAAGTTTTGATGGAAAAAAGTATGTTTTTATGCTATGTGTAAAAAAATCATTATTATGTACAAACAAATGCAGATGTGTTTAATCATTTTATCTTATAATTTTTTGTTGTTTACCATTCTTTCACATTTTTCAGTAAATATGTTTATCATGTAAAATATATTTTCCCACGTGTTTTGTAAATAATTTATATATATATGTAAATAATTTATATATATACATATAGAGAGCTAAATATCTTCTTCCATTTGATGTGTAAATACGATGTGCTTATATATTGAATTAAATTTTCTTACTTTTTTTTTTTTTTAAGAATTATGATGTAAATTAAATAATTTTGTTGCTTGTGTAATATTTTCATTCGTATTAAAATAATTTTTAAATGATGCGAGAGTTTTGATTGCTGCTACATGCAAGCGATACAGAGGAGAGAGAGAGAGACAGACAGAGACTGACGGCTTTCTTGTGCGACGTGTCAGAATGAAAGTCGTCACGTGATCACANAAAATAATTTTTAAATGATGCGAGAGTTTTGATTGCTGCTACATGCAAGCGATACAGAGGAGAGAGAGAGAGAGAGACAGACAGAGACTGACGGCTTTCTTGTGCGACGTGTCAGAATGAAAGTCGTCACGTGATCANGAGAGAGAGAGAGACAGACAGAGACTGACGGCTTTCTTGTGCGACGTGTCAGAATGAAAGTCGTCACGTGATCACATCTCCATCAGCATACTCCCCCTTACGTCTTCACACGCTCGAGAGGTAGTAAATGTAGGTCAGTAGCAGTATCATTCTGCGGTGCACATTTTTCAAAATTGAATACCCTTCTTTCAATGGTTATTTGCTAAATATTTAACATGAGTTATTTTTTTAATAGTAAAACGAAAAAAGCTAATAATATACAGCAAATTTTAGAGTAATTTTTTTTATATTGTAGGTCAATAAGTCAAGCATAATTTATATATAATAGGAGGCACTGTTATGAAATATTGCACCTACTTGTCCTTTCTGCAAAGAAAAAGCAAGCACAATTAACATATTCAAAAGAGAGAAAAAATAGTGCATATATTGACCCTTCGCCAAGGGAAAAGCAAGTGCAATCAATATTTATACCAAAGAAAGGAAAATAAATGCTTATGTTTTGTACATGGAGAAAAAATATATTACTGAAGACACACAGAAGTTAAATAACATTTCGCCATATTTAACATAAAAAAAACCACACATAAATACTAAACCAAACAATTAGGTTAAAATGCTTGGTTTGCGTGTATAGCCGCAAAAAAAAGTCTCTCTAAAATCACATTTTTACATCCATATNTAAAAAAAACCACACATAAATACTAAACCAAAAAATTAGGTTAAAATGCTTGGTTTGCGTGTATAGCCGCAAAAAAAAGTCTCTCTAAAATCACATTTTTACATCCATATAAATGTCTAATGTAGCTGCAGACTGTAGGGTGGTAGNATAAATGTCTAATGTAGCTGCAGACTGTAGGGTGGTAGAAAACTTAGCACAAATCCTTTCATGTAACATTTCACGTCTGTAAGAATACGCATACAGTTAGTATGTTCGAGGTGTAAATCGGCAACACCGTTACGTAGAGCGCATAAAATACTTTCAAAGTTATTTAAACACTGGTTAATCTCATCCCCGTAATACCATTGGGAGGGTGCGTTAGCATCGAGAGGCAGCGGATATCACATGTCTTCGCAGCAAAGGCCTCTTTCAGCATTTGTGTAAGCAATATCAGAGACCGGAGAGTACTATACCGACACGGATAAGTCCGTCACATCGTTGGAAGAAAGAGTGCCCGTTGTTTGTACATGTAAAAAAATAATTTCGGGCTATCCATTTTCCAGTTGCGTTCGTTGCCAGCTTCCAGCAGCAGGGAATCTTCAGTTATGTTGTCGCATGTAGCCAACTCACGCATCTGGGAGCCCTGGAAGGGTGGCGTCTAGGTGCTCCAGAAGGGCGTCTCAGTTGCAATGCCGACTGTTGCTATAGGTGCAGCGCCGGATTCTGCCATGGTCTCCGATGGTGCAGCATCGCATCTCCCTGAGGCGATAGATGCAGAGGACCCATCTTCTCGAATAATTTCCCCGCATTAATTAGGAGAGCCTTGTCACTCTCGGACAAGAAATCAATCGATGACATAACGAAGATGGCTGTTAATTTCCTTAAAGTAGCCACAGCACGGAGTCTTCAATNGACAAGAAATCAATCGATGACATAACGAAGATGGCTGTTAATTTCCTTAAAGTAGCCACAGCACGGAGTCTTCAACACCAATACAACTATGGCATATAGACGCCCAAACTAAAGCTTATAAGCGAGTACCTGTCCCTCTCCTATAATGGTCTGCATACCCCTACCACAGCCTGCCTCCCCTTCATATGTGTCTGTATGCCTGCGAATAAAAAAAAATTACCTATATATTCAATTTTATTGCTAAGTAGGTAGGACCCTCAAATAAGTTAACATTATTTTTTTTTCTTTTAAAAAATATGCATATACCATTAAAGTATTAATATTTCATAAATTAAATTATTTCAATGGTCAATAACAAAGTTAAGGAGTAGGGGGACAGCCAAAGGCTAATAAATTGAGTGGGAGTTATTCCCTGCCATAAGAGATACTATGCAGCTCCCAGGATCTGCTTGGAGAAGATACCAGCGGAAGTGCGCTAGTCATCAGCTTTGATTTTGATCCGGGAGAACAGGCAATCATGCATGAGATCGGAAACGCAACTATCCGCAAGGAAACTCGTATTGAACCCAGCATGGCAATATTTTGATGGGCTTGTGGCGTGTGTGTGTGATGGTACGTCCGACGAGACATGGAGAATTACTCCGCGCAAACTTGTCCTGTTTCCTTCGCCCGCTCAAAGTCTGTAAACGTTCGTGGCAAGAGTCCGCCTTGCTTCTTCGGTATGCATGTTCCCGCGAGCCAATCCTTTAAATAAAATTTTAACTAATGTTTATTNATTTTTTTTTCTTTTAAAAAATATGCATATACCATTAAAGTATTAATATTTCATAAATTAAATTATTTCAATGGTCAATAACAAAGTTAAGGAGTAGGGGGACAGCCAAGGGCTAATAAATTGAGTGGGAGTTATTCCCTGCCATAAGAGATACTTTGCAGCTCCCAGGATCTGCTTGGAGAAGATACCAGCGGAAGTGCGCTAGTCATCAGCTTTGATTTTGATCCGGGAGAACAGGCAATCATGCATGAGATCGGAAACGCAACTATCCGCAAGGAAACTCGTATTGAACCCAGCATGGCAATATTTTGATGGGCTTGTGGCGTGTGTGTGTGATGGTACGTCCGACGAGACATGGAGAATTACTCCGCGCAAACTTGTCCTGTTTCCTTCGCCCGCTCAAAGTCTGTAAACGTTCGTGGCAAGAGTCCGCCTTGCTTCTTCGGTATGCATGTTCCCGCGAGCCAATCCTTTAAATAAAATTTTAACTAATGTTTATTTTTCCACACTTTATTTATTTAACAANATATTTAACAAAAAAATTACATTTTATTTTAAAAAAGGTTTAAAATAAAAACACACAGATAATTCATTTTTAATACATGTATGTTTTATTTACACAAATTAAAAAATTATAAAAGCATGTAAAATTCGAGTCTTTAAATATTTTATGTGCGGGTCAAAACATGTTCGTAAAATATTATTAGCACACTTTGACGTTCGATCTGATGCAGTAGAATGGGAATGTTTAAAGTTATCAGCTTTGTATGTTCGGCGTGATCGGGCGTACATGTGAATTAGGCATCAAACTCACACCGTACAGCGTGATNTCGTGCTTCAACTTTCGTTCAGAAATACTCAAATCCATTACCTTGTAATTTTTATTATTCCGAGTGAGTGCGTGAAGAGATTTTGGCGGCTATTAACATCGAGGTCTTGAGAGCCAGTGAGAGTGATTGAGGTGAGTATGGAGCAGCGCCGGAATTAAATGGCGGGAGAAACGGGAGATCCCCGAGAAAATCCACCGACCAGCGGCATCGTTCGACACGATTCCCACATGTGAAAATCCGAGAGTCATCCTGCCGAGAATGTAACCCGGTTCGCCTAGGTGGGAGGCGAGTAGTCTAACCACTACATCACCGCAGCCATAGGCTGGTATAGTTATCAGCTTTGTATGTTCGGCGTGATCGGGCGTACATGTGAATTAGGCATCAAACTCACACCGTACAGCGTGATCACATAATAAGTACATAGAAGTGTCTCATTGGCTACCGCGTGTTGCGTTAAATTCCCTATTCGCTGGGCTGCCGGATGGAAAGTAAGCTACCAGGTGTGGATTGGCGAACGACGTTCCGACATGTTGCTGGCCTGTGACGTATCCTGCTGGGGTTCGCAGTATAAGCAGCTTTTTCACTTCTGTGCTCTTCAATATTCTGTGACGCAGTCGGCTCTTGGCGTGAAGTAAGTTTTAGTCGAGCATTTCCTCGCTGCACGGTAGCGCGTTATTAGAAATGGAAAGGAGTGCATTGACAATTCGACAGACAAAAGTCAAAATATAATAGCGTAATTTACACTTTCAAAACCATTTTGTGATATAACACAATCTGGAACGTGTTTTACCCCACAAAAAGTTTACAAACCAGAATGCATAAAAAACAATTATTTGTTATATGTTTTGTGATTTAAGACTATTCTCGAGCGCTAGTTTGCCGAAAGTAATCATTTCGTAACAATTCACTAAAGTTGATTTCTTAAAATACCGCGGAAACGAAGCAGTATTTTTACTATGGATAAAGTTTATTTTAAACTATAATTGATGCCAAGAGATATTAGTGCCAATTCTGCGTTCACGTGTTAATAGTTTCGATAAAAAATACCGACCAACAAGGACATGGCCAGAAGTTAAAGAAGTGTAGCTCTGATGACGAAAATGTAAGTTTTTTTCCCACCACGTCCTAGACCATCTGTGCAGTCACGTCACACAAAGTACGGAAACAATTATAGTTTACGTTCATGAAAGCATTACATAAACGGGCGGTGGCTTAAATTGCAGTTGCGAAACGGGAAGAAATTAAAATTAAGAAATGCCGCTCGTTTCATTGCCAGATAATGAGCCAGCAGCAACAGATTGTACAAACATTACGACCTTGATTTTTTTAAAGCCACTTTTGACGCAAGAGTAATAAATGAGCAAAAAAAAGAGGCGCGTATAATATTTGCGTGTATTTTCCGGTTCTGATAGACCAGAGGCCATACTGTACGTTAAAAGGCCAAATATTAGATACGGCCAGTCGGAAACTCCAAGTTGGAAAGCCGACAAATTAAAAGAGAGTTTGAGAAACGGAGTATCATAAGAAGCGGGTGCATTCACGCAATACAACCCCGAAGGCGCCNTTATTTAACAAAAAAATAACATTTTATTTTAAAAAAGGTTTAAAATAAAAACACACAGATAATTCATTTTTAATACATGTATGTTTTATTTACACAAATTAAAACATTATAAAAGCATGTAAAATTCGAGTCTTTAAATATTTTATGTGCGGGTCAAAACATGTTCGTAAAATATTATTAGCACACTTTGACGTTCGATCTGATGCAGTAGAATGGGAATGTTTAAAGCGCCTTCTTCCAAGTTAAAGTCGGTCGTGGAAGAACCCATGTTGGCTGCAGCAGGTGACATCAGACATGGACGTTTGCACGGGAATGCTTCACAGTTCGATGCAGGTTCCCAGAATTTTTATGCATTGTGGTGTCAACACAGTGGCTGCAGCACGACCTTCGACGTTTAGCCTCGCTGGTATTATTTGGCGATGTATACAGACCTGGGTGGAGCAGTCAGGATCGTGAATTTCGGTGGTCGTAGGAGGATAGTCGACCTTGCCTCGACTGAAAGTTGCTGCAAATTCCAGAATATGGTCCACGAATGCTGAAAGAGTCGTATCCCGTTAAATGTCATGAACCACGCAATTCCCAGGAGTACAGCAAGTTATTAACTGTTGAATGGGCTCGGAATCACCCGGAGGCACTGAATATAACAAGTGGACCCATCCATCACATTTTTATTCGTAGGTATGTATTGATACAGACTCACAGAACGAATAGGTGATTTCAGAGTCACTAGGATATAACAAGACATACAGGATATCCGTTTAAATGGCGTCATCTTGCTCCAACGGTGACTGCGCTCGACTGGGCGACTAATTTAATTTCGCATTGTAGAATGACGTCATCTATACACATGACAGTAAAATGATCAGGTATCTTCGTATTTCACACAGCCTAAGATCACGCATAAGACTTACGGCAGGTGTTCGCAGCAACTATTGAAGATAATTTTGCATCGACACTAGCACATAACTGTATTTTTTTTCCAACTCTGCATCGTGCAAAATCACATCTGCAAGCTTTTCTCGATTGCTGGCTGGCATACTAAAAAAAAAAGTTTACACTAAGAGATATATAACAGTGTTAAAATTAGCCTTAAAATGAGCATGCCACTTGTAAAGTAACTGTGCGTTATAAGAAGCGCTCACCAAAGAACTCCGATCCGTTTCTTTCCTCATTTTACGAAGGGAAGGACACTCATGATCGTCCTGTACATAGATCATTTTCAATTTGTTTATGCAAAAATTACTAAGCCATTTTTTCTGCTCGGGCCCTGCCACACAAATCGGTCCTCGCGGATACTGAATCAGCAAGTCGCTCAGCACGTTTCCCACCTGATGATATGGAATCTTGCCTTCGTTCCAGCACAGTCTGTGGTGGTGCATGGTCAACCAGGCGTTTGTTTTCTTGCTCTTTTCGTCCAACAGTTTCCAAGGATACGGAGGCTGAAAGTTGCGAGTTCAAGTCACGCCATGACAATCCCTAGCCGCGATTTCCTTGAGCACGAATCCGTCTTGGCTGCATAAACCTCACAAGTTACAGTACATTTTTACGACTGAGATGTGAGTCCCCACTCCATGTGTATTTACCTGCTTCATTAACTCCAGACCGGAAAAACAATCGTACTCAACGATCCTGTCGTGGAGTATCAAGCAGTAGGCTGCGGTATTCGCGGGCATGTTTTCGTGGTGATTATTTCGATCCGGCAGTCGACCATACCATTTTGAACACGGCCATTTTGCTTCAATGTATCGAATACCAGCAAATGAGCCATGTCTCGGAAATTTTCGGGGCTCAGGATGGGATGCGCCTCGCGTCCATAATACAATGATTGGAATTGCGAATACATATAATATGGCAAAGTAAAACCTTCTTGGTTGAACGTAGAGTTCAGGTCTATATACAGATAGCTTTCAGTATTCAAAAATATCTTTATGTTTTCGACTTTGCAGTGGTCGAACGTAGACTTGTATGCTCTGATAGTATGCTGTCTGTTCATGTGAAGTCCCAGTATGATGTAGCACGGTTTTTCTGTGCTAGAAGACATTTTTACGACCCAGTGATTTCGCATGGTGGCGGACAGGACCAGGAAGGTGACCAGGCTCCAACTTCTGAATGCTATTTCGATCACTTTTTCTTTCTTGGAATAATTCAACAGGTTGACACATTTGCAAGTGCTCGTGGTCACGTGAGGGACAAACTATTCTACGGTGTTCAAAGTAAGAAAACCGGGCTGCTGTTTACTCCCACTCCCAAAACTGCATCCAAATATGATGTGGCCAGAGTAATCACCAGTTCCTGCCTAGCTCCCATTATTTTTTCTTATAATATTCTGTGAAACCCAGTTACAAGGAGAGCGAAATACATACTTCGAACCTGCCTTCGGCATAAATGGGGACACTGCAGTCATCTTCGATTCCCCAGCCTGCCATCTTGGCTGCAGAGAGATGGTTGGGCATGAGCAATAGGTAATTTTTTATCGACGAGGTTATTCCCACATCTCGCAACTGGTCAACCACGATGCCATCTATCTCGTACATTACGCGTTCGAAAAGGTGCAGAAACCTATTTCGAAACAACTTGGTGGTGGTCGAGTGGGTCCCATCTGCCTTTGTTAACCTGCCTCTTATGCGCACAAGGGACTGGCTAGGCAAGGTGTAAATATCTTGATGCTATATAGGTATTCGGATCTCCCTTCCGAGAACGAAAGGCCCGAAAATATTTGTAACAGTGCATTTCGATTTTATCAAATTTATCGTAGAATTCTAAGCATTGATCCACATCGAGCATTTCGTCCATCATGGCGATTTACTTTTAAACCGAGGCTGTGGAGAAACTCTACATGTTCAGGTGTAAGCTCAACGATTCCTCAAGGCTTACTGTCCTCGGGTTCTATGTACTATACACATTCATACATTTTTGTTTTCCCAACTAAATTAAGTCCCGAATCATTTCAGGTGCAGGTACAAAGGAAAGGACCTGTGACATCATCCAAGATGGCCGCCGGCTTGTCTCCTTGTCGCCACCAGGACTCAATTGATGCAGAAGGAACTATTTATAACTACTCCAGATATTTTTTTCCGCGTTCGAGACATGGCTGCACGGGCGACAATCACAGGCACGCCCAGCGTCCCATCGCTCATACGCGCAAGGTGCTGAACCGGCGTGCTGTGCTTCTGTCGTCACTCTCTCCTGTTAAAATTGGTTCAGTAAAAGTGACATTTTATTACACGCGATGAAAGTCTACAGATGCAACTAGGGGGCAGCTATGTCGTATACCGTGCAGTGAAAACAAGTGAAGCCAGTTTTTATTGTGGAGTTAGACGGTTGTTTTCTGGTGTAAATGTCACGTGATCAATAGTAGCCCAAAACATTGTGCCAGCTGTTGCTACACGTGTGTTTTGAAGTGTATTAAAATCGACATGAATTAACGTAAAACCCTTTTTGACCTTAACTATATCATACCAAAGCGTGTATGCATTTATCTCAGTTAACTAAGTATAAATTTCTGCGTTAGATATGTAAATTTATTAATTGTTTACATTTAACATGGAAGTGTTCTGTACGGCGTTTTGGTTGATTTGCTTCCCATTTCCTATATATTTGCCTTGAAAATATGCCCCGAAATAATGTTCTGATGATTATAGCAGCTTTTAAAAGTTATGATAAAACTTTAACCGTACTAAAATTGAATATATTAACTGCTGATATTATTAATAGATGTCTGCTACTTGTAGAAAAGTCGCTGTTTATATTCTGAAACAACAAGAGTGCAACGACACGGGCATGGATTTAGCTGAAGAAACCCAATATGACATAATTATGCTATGTCAAACTGTTGTACTGTCAGTTATGTCAGTAAAGTGGCATTATATCTCGCCCAGGCGTGTAACCAAGAGAGTGGTAATTGGTTATTTTTGGTTACATAATCCGCCATATCAGCATTTTTTTTTTGCTTCACTGCATTCATTTTTGCCCCATTTTCATTAGTAAAATTAGCATAATGTTGCACCAGCAATTAAAAAAAATCAGATATAAAACAATTTTGAAATTCAGTCTCTGTAATATTTTGTACAGTAAGTATAAACAAAGGTAAAACATGTGTAGGCCTATGTCTCATTTTTCTCAGAAACATGTTTAACACAATATAAAACTTAATCTCAACCAACATAAGTCATACAATTTAATTTGAAAAGAATTAAAACTGATGAATTTGATAATCTTATAAGAACAGGGCTGTGCCTGAAACATTGTAATATTTAATACATTGAATAGACTCTAAAAATTAAGTCATATGTACAATTTTTACATAATAGGCCACCTACCTGGAGTTAATTACGGTGAGGCACAGAAACATGGGAATTGTAAAGGTGGCACTACCCCATCGCTGCCACACACAGGACAAGCATGCAGAGCTTTGTCATCCTCCATGTAACTATGGGACCTTAGCAGCGGCTAAGGCTACGAGCTGGCTCCCCAAGACGAATCCCAGATGTCATGACATAGCCTCGGGCTACAGGATGCTGGACGTCTGCCATGACGCCATGACATAGCCCGAGGCTACAGGACTTTGCAAGTTTTTGTGGTATTTCAACGGGGCCGTGGTGGAGGGGAGGGGAGGCGCAATGCTAAATATCACGCGCTCGCATTACATATGAATAATTAGTTTCTTTCTCATACATTATATAAACCCTGAGAAAATATTATTATTTAGTGCCGTTGAAGAATCATTTTTAAATTACTATTTTTACAATAGAAGAAACTGAAATGTACGTGTATTAAATAAAAATGCATTGATACTTCCAAAGTGTTCATTTTATTTATGAATAAGAGGTTTTGTTCTCATCTATAATATAAAACTGAGAAAATATATTTTACAGTGGAAGATACTAAGTATTGAATCAAAATGTATTGATACTTCTAAAGTGTTTTAATAAATTCATTTTACATATGAATAATTAGTTTCTTTCTCATACCTTATATAAAACCTGAGAAAATATTATTATTTAGTAATATCAAAGAATCATTTTTTTTGTTTTTTTTTACGGTGGAAGAAACTAAAATGTGTGTTAAATCAATGTATTGATACTTCCAATAAATTTTACATATGAATAATTAGTGTTGTTCTCATACATTATATAAACCCTGAGAAAATATTATTATTAGGTGCTGTTAAAGAATCAAAATGTATTGATATTTCCAAAGTGTATTAAATAAAATGTATTGATACTTCCAAACTGTTTAATAAAAAAAATTTAACTATGAAATGTGTGTATTAATTCAAAGGTATTGATACTTCCAAAGTGTTTTAAAAAATTATTTTTACATATGAATAATACATATACAAACCTGAGATAAATATTATTTGGTGCTATCAAAAAATCAATTTGATAATCAAAAACTTAATAAAAAATTATCTAGTTCCTTCAATGCCAGCAGCCTCGGGCGATTTAATGGCAAGACAGCTTCGTGACAGGAAGCCATATGTAGGAAAACAAAATTGGCTGCCATGGAATGTCCGAGATTTTTTTTTAAACTTTTGAATAATTAAAAAAAGAAAAAGTTGAATTAAAGTTTTGAAATGTTAAATATATTATTTTATTTTAAAAATATAAATTTTTGAAAAAAAAATTTGAAATGTTTTGAAAAACAAAATGGCTGCCATCGAAATGGAATGCCAGAGCAGACGGTTTCTGCACAAGCTGCCAATATGGCCGCCATAGCAGTGGAATGCAAACGCATAATGTTTACATTTTCATAACAAGGTTCGGTGTGTCCCTGTCACGAAACTGTGTTTGAATGCCCATTTTCTAACTACTGCACTTAATATGATAAAAAGGAAACCGCACGGGCCTAGATAATTGGTTTTTATCTTTTCTGCCAAAAAGTCGAATTCCTAAGATATTTAATTCCTGAGATGATGCGTAAAAGCGCAAAAAAAAAACGAATGTACAGAAAATATACCTGGACAACTAACTCTTAAATCACTACTGTCGACATATTCACCTTCGGGATCAGCCTATACCGAAAATAAATTGTGCAAAATTATGATAACACTACAAATAAAAATATTATGAATTCCGTACAAAAATGTTTACCGGTTTTTTATTTGCGAACAGCGCAAAATTGAAGTTTGTCCTCTAAATTTGTTATACTACAATAATTACATGTGAGGTATAAGAGGAAAAAAATACCAACAAGTATACCAAAGGAAAAAATTACAAAAAAAAAAAAAAAANAAGCGTGATAGGAATTCGCATTTGAAGGTTGAAAACAGTATCCTATATTTTCACAACATTATACAAACTTCTAATGAAGTAGTTTGAAAATAAATAAATGGAAAATATATTGGATTAAGATTTTTAATAACAGCATATAACTCTTTGAAATATTCACTTTGTGGCTCGCCTATAGCTTAGTTTAAACTTTTTAGCTAAAACTCGAAGTTACTATAGTCATAATTTAAAACTTAATTGTAGGCAATTCAAATATAGTTTTCTCCAATCAATTTTTTATTGCGTTCCTGTTATTTAAAAAAAAACAGCTAAAACAAATGATGGGACGCATCTTGAGCAAAACCAAAGGAAAAAACTTAATGAAAGTTACTTGACCCAACAGATAATGTATTCCCACCAAAACTAAGAAATTATTCTTCCAGCGTTTTTTTTTTTTCAATTAAATTTAATTAATATAATATAAAATATTTCAATTATACAAAACAATATCAACACAGAAAATATTCTGACCACTTCAAAGTATTTTAAGCCCCAAGTGAAGTAACCGACCCAATTAATTACATCTGAAAAATGCGTGTTTCCATCCGAAAATATAAATCAGCAATCATCTATTTAATTAAACTTTCAACCCGATACGTCAGCAACCTCGTTTGTACAGACCGTCTATAGGAGGCCATGCATGACTTTAGAGACTATAGGGTAAGGTTGCCTTATTCCGTGGTAGTCCTTATTCCGTGATAGCTAGGGGGCAGCAGTAGATAGTTGCTTGAAAACTCAACAGATAGCGTCGGATGTTCTCTTTCGTAGGGATAATTAAAGCTGGTTTTCGGAAAACAGGAATATGTCCATTCAACAGCAATGCCATCGCTCCTGAGGCAACAGCTCCCGCTCTTGTTTCCGACAGAAGTAATGGCGAAGGCGTAGGCCAACACATTTCGGATGAGCCTCTCTTAGCCATTCCTACTTGTGAGTCACCCAATGTGCGCACACCTAGCAGGAAATCACAATCTGCCAAGGTGCACACAGTTTCACCAACATTAAACACTGATTTTGCTCCATCTTGTAGTCATAGCTCCACTTCATACTGTGGGAAAGTTCAAGAGAGGAGAAGACTATGCAAGAAAAAACAGTGTGCCAAAGTTTAAGCCATTCCCACAACAAATTACACTGACCTTGGTTTATCATGTAGACCTAGGCCTAGGTGCAGTGCCAGACCAATGTCAAGTAATGACAGCGACCATGATTCATTGTGTTCTGTTTGTGGACATAATTATGCATACGATGTAAAAAGTAACATAGATGCTAAGTGGATTCAATGATTTTTTTGTCTTCAATGGTATCACTATGATTGTGAGAATATTGATGATAAATTTGATGACGATGTCTACATGTGTTCTCAGTGTGAAGATGAATAAGCCTAGGATATTAACTTGAAGGAAGCCAACTTTTAACTATAATAAGTGAATAAGCAACATGCAATGTGTGTAAAGTTTTCTTTTGTGTATTATAAATATACAACCAATGACAAAATCATAAAAGTGGTGTTAAATGTACTTGTGTTTGATTTGTTAGAGTATCACGGAATTACAGTACAGTATCGCGGAATTACGATACCACTATCACGGAATAAAGGCACTTGTCACAGATTTAGGACCCTATGTTACAATTAATTAAT
>NQII01000771.1:0-27457 GCA_002778355.1 Clitarchus hookeri
AAAAAAAAAAAACAATTTATAGTAATATCCATGACTAAGGGCGATGAACTGATAAATATGAGCCAGTATTGACTCAGTATTGCTAGTGTTCATAGGTTTCCTGTGCGGACTAGCAAATCGAATAATGACATGACGAAAGCAATAAACAACAATAAATTAAATGTTAAACCTCTCAACTGCAATTAAATGCGTCACTTTAGGTGTTGCAACGAACTAATTGCATGCACACAATACTCTTCCTATCGGGATAAAGCCAGCTCACACCCCGGAAGCAATGAATGATCGACGTGTTTGATATTACTGACAGTTTTATGCGAACATAAGATATTATCTATGGAATAACTTTATTGGATTATTATTTTCTGAAGTACAGTTGAAAACAAAATTCCTTTCTGTGCAGCAAGTCCTTTGCAATGTGTATTTTGGCTGAAATGGTTAACAATCGCTATCATAAAAGCCCAAAATAATTTTTTTGCCATTTTATTTTTTTTCTGCCTGCAAGAATTATGCCTTTATATTTAAGTCTAATTTCGAAATTCCCCAGTAAGTTATATGTTGAACAGTAGTACCACGGCATACAGAATTTAAAAAAAAGTGCCTTTATTCAATGTTTGTTTAAATTTTAAAATTTACCATGTTTATAAACATGATATAAAATATCAGATAACGATATATCAATTACGTAGGAATAGCTCCCTTGTAATATAATGTTCAGCGCGCTTGTCAAGCTACGTGGGTCGTCAAAAGCTGTCCTATTAATGTTATTATTCGAGAATATGATGAGCGAGGCTTATTGACGCGTCACATGACGTATATTAGCCTATGATGTCGTTATGAAGATACACTGAAACAGCGGTGAATCAATGATGATATGGGCGGTGTCTTACTTATACGGAAAAACGTTATATAAATCCTTAATCTGCTCGTTAGTTGTTTAAAATCTGTCCGAGGGCGGGGTTTGTTACGGGCTTAATGAAACGCACTGACAAATTAGTAATTTTGTTACCGAAATCTGATGCTACAGAATAACAAAGTATACAGAAGTCATAGCGATTACATTGATGTAGGCGCGTCAATTTGCTGACCGGCCACGCAAGTCTTTGGAACAGGCATTGTGTCTCATTGGTAGGGACAGAAAAATTACGCATTTTAAACTACTTGTAGACTAGACTCCACTGGCCTATGTATTTACGAGCCTCAGCTCTCTGTTCATTGGATGATGCCCCAGTGTGTAGCCATTTCTACCTCACACCAGGTCACGGGATTCGGTGCTTCTTTCATTGTAGGCCTGCTATTGGATCACATTTAACCGGGGCGTGTCTAACAAACTGTGATCCAATTGAAAACATAACATGAATACACATGTGTTTGTAGTATTGCTTGTCCTGAAATGAATTCGCGAAATTGTCCAGTCCCTACTCATTGGTAGGGTTTCCTGTATTTCGCGGAAATATTCACGCAACAGTTAGACTCCAATGTCCTATGGCATACGTGTAGTTTTCCTTCCGGCTATTGGCCACGTGTCTTGGTGTGGAGACAGTTCCACTTGACTGGGCCAATTAGAAATAAGTAACTGCAACACTCTGTGTCCGTGATTCGCGGGCAGACAACAGCAATGTGCGACGGTTAAAATCATCCAATCACGAAAGTGGATCTGCGGACAGCGGCCTCTCTATAAAAAGAAACGTGAAATACTTACAAGCGTTTATTTACTTATTTTAAAGTGAGTGTTTTGGAGTACAANCGAAAGTGGATCTGCGGACAGCGGCCTCTCTATAAAAAGAAACGTGAAATACTTACAAGCGTTTATTTACTTATTTTAAAGTGAGTGTTTTGGAGTACAAATTGTCCTGGATTATTTTCGAGAAAGACGGNACAAGCGTTTATTTACTTATTTTAAAGTGAGTGTTTTGGAGTACAAATTGTCCTGGATTATTTTCGAGAAAGACGGGTGGTGCTAGCCATTGGCTACTGCGCGCTTCAAACTGTTCCCTATTGGTTGGGCTGCTGACTGGCGAGTTAGCCAGACGCTGATTGGTGAACGGCGATCCGACATTTTGTCGGCGTGTGCGGCCGGAGTTCGCTGTAAACCGAGTCTGATTCGCTCCTGAATTCTTAAATATTCTGTGGCGGTTCATTTGCGTATACATGCTTGAAGTCGAACCTGCCGCCAAACAGAATGTGTAATATCCACGGACATCTAGTGATGTTTGCTAGAGATTGTGATTAATCACGAAAATATCGGACAGAATGTTGTGTTTCAACGTCCTATGCNATCTAGTGATGTTTGCTAGAGATTGTGATTAATCACGAAAATATCGGACAGAATGTTGTGTTTCAACGTCCTATGCACATATCTGCAACACTTCTGTCCTCGCTGACTGAAGTGCATGTGAGGTACTATTTCCTTGTTTTACTGTTTCAATGAGACGTCTGCTACTCTCACAATGAGCTAACATGATTCGCCTCCGAAAAGCTGCGAACGTGTCATCCAACCATATATGTATGTGCTATTCACGGTAAAGTGAGCACTTTTAAAGGCCCTCTCATTTGGAATAATAGTCAATAAATATATTTTATTTTAGCCTCAGGTGTTAACGTCCAAGTGCGGTGCAATAATCATACCGTGCTTATTACTTACATCGCAATATTGATTCAAAAAGGTGGTTAAATGATAAAACACGGCTGNAAAAAAGATGGTTAAATGATAAAACACGGCTGAAAGGAAAAATTAACTAGGAATTCATCAAAAATGCTTACCTTACCATGAACAGCCTATATAAAAAAACCATAAAGGTTTGGAAACTACCTTGGCACGGAATATTTCCGCGTAAAACACTACACATGATCATCGTCCGTCTGGTACAGCACAGGTCATAAATTTGTTGACGTATCAGTAGGTGCACTCTCGTGCAACGGCTGTTCACGGTAAACCGAGCACTTTTAAAAATCCTGTTTAATATCTACTTGTATGCACATTGCGTATTATTTCATAATTTGTATAATTAACATCGCCATGGGCCTGATCAATATTAATGCATTGGTCAAGTGAAGCTGTAAAATTATTAGAAAATAAATATTTTAAAATTTTGCTACATTTGCACACTTTAAATTTAGCAAAAGAAATTATTTTGATACTAACAAATGTTTACCTTACACTTATAATTCAACGTTAAGGAACGTAACTACTTTTTCTCCGTCGTTAGGAGCCTACCAACTTCGTCGTTGGGAGCCTACCAACTTTATTTATAATACTGGGCGCATGGCACTCGGTGTGCCCGTTAAAATGCATGTAGGTAGGGAAAGTGACATTTTTCAAAAGTTGATTTCAAATTAACTGTGAACCGCCTGTACGCGAGAGGGCAGCGTGTCAAGCGGAACAAGTAATGGCGTCGCGTGTTTAGCGAGTACCTACTTGCCGGAGTTCACGACCCGCGCGGCAGTTAACCGAGGCAGAAACTTACTTCACAACAGTTTCCCCCGAGGGAATTGTTTAAGTGCTCGCCTCTAACTCGGCGTGAGGAGGTGGTTTCCTACCGCGGTGATCTATAATATTAGCTCGGCGACGGCGGCGGCACGAGGGTGCGCCGTAGGGTGCGATTATGCCCCGGACAGCGGAGGACGTGTCTCGTGTCACACGAGTAGCAGTTCGTGACAGCCCGCCTCACTCGACATACTGCTCGCGAGCTACTTTCTGTCGTCGAGTCGTAAACATAATTCACCCGCCTCTCGTGTCGCCACGTCGTGTTGCGCTCCGCTAAACCCTCAGAGGCCTGCGCCCAGAGGTACGTGTAGTTCGAGAATTACTTTAACAGCAGCCTAGAGATTGCACTTTATGCAGAACACGACATATTTTACGGGACTTCACTGAAGTGCATTATTATCTAGGACAGTACAGTAATATTGACTTGGCCCTCTTAGCCTCATGGCCTTCCGGGCTTCCTTTCTCAAATTAATTCTCAATAACTGTTCTTCAGATTAATCAATTTAAGTTCTTAATATCCCTTCGTTTGTGCCTTTACTACCAAGAGAACGTTGCAGCAAACATACAGAATAAAATTATTACTTAAAATTTATAATATGTTTGGCATCATTGGGAATCTCCTCGGGAGGGAGCAGTGACTATTAGCCTGGCCAGAGGCCAGTTGACGCAGGGAGCCACGGGGAGACTGTCGCTTCAGACCCAGGCTCCCTCCCGTAAGAGAAGTAAAATATGAGCACACACATTTCTTATTTAAGTTATTAAAACTTTAAATTAAAATGTATTATCTAGGACAGGAAAATTTTGCATTTTAGACGTGCTGTAGGCTAGACTCCACTGCCCTGTGTGCTTCCAAGCCCCAGCTCTCTGTTCATTGGCTGCTGCCGCAGTGCGTAGTTAGTTTTACCTCAGACCAGGTGACACGGCGTACGGCACTTGTTTCCGTACATGTATGTTATTGGCTCAGAGTTCAATTGGGCGTGTCTCATAAACTGTGATCCAATTGCAAACATTACATAAATTTACATGTACTTGACATAAAGCTTGTCCTAAAATGAATTCGCGAAATTTTCCAGTCCCTAATTATTATTCATGAACTTGCACTACAGTTAGTTTGCGTGGAGACTGTCACGATGGACTCGTCCGATGCCATGACCATCGCAACAAGATTCCACTGCATTTAGTCAACATTCAAAATGCAATTATGGAGATTAAGCCAATACAGTTTCCTTCCCTACATTTAATGAACTCATTTCCCAGATCGTGGCCTTCCAATGTATTTGCACTACAGTATGTTAACACACAAGCTATCACTATGGACTTCTCTCAGGCCGTGACATATCCAATGGACTCCTCCCATGCCATTACCTATTCAATGAGTTTTCTCTGCGGTTGGTCACTACGGAGTGTCTGCCCAGAACAAGATTTCCCTCAATATTTTTCCTTACATTTACTGGAGATTTCAAGATGTTATTCTTCTCCATGTGTTTTTACAGCAGTATATCAACATACATAGTGTAAATATGGACTTTTCCCATGCCATGATATTCTCAGTGATTTTTACCACTGCAGTTAGTCATTGGACTCTTTGGCCAAACCATGACTTTCCCATGATTTTATAATGCAGTTAATAGACTTTACGTAGACCATATACTTCCCCGTGTGTTTGTAGAACTGTAAATCGACACGCAGGCTATCATTATGTATTCTTCCCAGGCCATGACATTCCCAACGAGTTTTAATTGCAGTTAGTTATCATTAGACACCTAAAAAAATCATGTTATCATTAAGTGATATGTTATTGACTATGTTAACAACACTTGAGAAAAGTTCATTATATCATTGACTGCATGCTTTTATGTTCAATATTTAACCTAAATGTCTCCATTACAGGACATTGGTCACTCTACAGGTGAATTTTTATTGGCTGTATAAGAGTTTTTGGGTATGCCACAGAAAATGATGGCAAATGGCATAAGTCAAGCAACTGTACAGTATTTGCAGTTTAGCTTTGCTACCAGAAAGTAACGCGAATTTTCCATGTTCTAGTAATCACGGATTGTTTGCCCAGATCATCGCCTCCCCCATTATTTTTCACTACATTTAATGGACTCTTTCTCAGAGTATGACCTTTCTAAGTGTTTGCGCTACAGCAATTCAAAGTGCAGGCTATCACTGCAGATTCTACCTAGGCCATAATATTCCAAATAAGTTTTCATTGCAGTTAGTCCTTGTGGATTCTTTGTCCCGATCGTGACTTTCTTATAGTGTTACACTACAGTTAATTGACTATTTTCCCAGACCATTTTAATTCGTATGGGTTTGTACTAAAGTAAGTCAAAACGCAGTTTCATTATGGACTCGTCCCTTGCCATGAACACTTACCAATGTATTTTCACTGCAGTAAGTCATTGTTTTTTTCCTGATTATGATTTATTCCATGATAATGCACTTTGGTTAGCTAGCTATTTTCCCAGATCATGTATTTCCCATATGTTTCATTGCAGTTAGTCATCATGGAAGTTATTACTGTGGACTCCTCCTTGGCAATGACCTTCCCAGTGAGTTTCTCTTTGTCCAAACCATTACCGATCCAACCATACTACAATGCAGATAATGGACTCTTCTCAGACCACAACCTTTAGCCATGGTGTTTTACTCTTGTTAATGCACTTCTTTCCCAGAAAATGCACTTCCCCATGTAATTATACAATACGTCAACATGCAGGTTGTCATATGGACTGTCCCTAGGAAATTATTTTCACAATGAGTTTTCACTGTGGTTTTTGTGTACACTTTGCCCAGTTCACGCATGGCCTTCCAAGCGATATTGCATTACAGTTAATGGATGCTTTCACAGACCATCACCTTCCAAAGCGTCTGCACTACAGCAAGTCGAAGTGAAAGCTACCGCTATAAAATTTTCCCAGGCATNTGTCTGCACTACAGCAAGTCGAAGTGAAAGCTACCGCTATAAAATTTTCCCAGGCATGGCCAACTCAATGAGTTTTCCCTGCATTTAGTCAGTATGGACTCTTTGGCCAAATCATGACCTTCCCAGGACTTTGCGCTACAGTAATGAACTGGTTTCCTGGAGAACAGTATTCACACTTTTTTGTACAACAGTAACTTATCGTGCAGGACATGACTATGGACAATTATCAGGTCATGATATTCCCAATGAGTTTTTATTGCAATAAGTCCTTTTAGACTCTTTGCCTAGATCATGAATTTCCCCAAGTTATTGCAATAGAGTTTATGGACTATTCCCAGACCATATAATTCCACATATGTTTGNAGATCATGAATTTCCCCAAGTTATTGCAATAGAGTTTATGGACTATTCCCAGACCATATAATTCCACATATGTTTGTACAACAGTAATTCAAAATGCTTGCTATCACTGTACACTCTTCCGAGGCCAAGACAACCTCAATGAGCTTTTACTGCAGTTTGTATGTACTCTTTGCCCAAATTATGATATTCACCATATTACACTACAGTTAATGGACTATTTTCCAAGGCCATGTCCATTCNTACTCTTTGCCCAAATTATGATATTCACCATATTACACTACAGTTAATGGACTATTTTCCAAGGCCATGTCCATTCTTATGGAATCGTACGTCAGTAAGTTAACATGCATGCAGTCGGTCACTTTGAATCCTTCCCTAGCCATGAACTTCTTAAAAATTTTTCAGTGCATTTATTCAGTATGGACGATTTGCCCAAATTATGACCTTCACCATGATATTACACTACAGTTAATTNTTTTCAGTGCATTTATTCAGTATGGACGATTTGCCCAAATTATGACCTTCACCATGATATTACACTACAGTTAATTGACAAATTCTCAGGCCGTGTTTTTTCAATGTGTTTCACTACAGTTCAAGTTAGTGAGCATGCAGGATATCACTATACACACACTTCCCAAGCCATGCCTTTCCTCACGCCGTTGTACTACAGTAAGCCAACATGCAGGTCGTGAGAGAGTCCTTTCCCCCCGGGAGCATGCGGTGCTGGAAGGAGACGGCAGGCAGTTGGAGGGAGATAGTTGGCGACTCACCGTCGTGCAGGGGGTCGATGGTGTGTATCATTAGCTGCAGCAGGCCGTGTCGGAACTTGGTGCCGGAGGGGTTGGACGAGGCGACGGATGGTCGGGAAGTGACGCCACTGGCCGCGGAGCCAGCTGCAGAACATCCTGCCCCCGAGCCACCGCCGACGCTGGTCTGGCTGGACGTCGCCGCGTTGCTCGTGTGCTGCCCACACAAACACACAGCCCTCGTCAGCCCGCCGAGCTACCAACAACAACAGGTGTCATGCTTATGGACTTTAGCATTCCGCCAATTCCAACTTAGATGTCAAACACATGTGCATTTCTCTCATGTTTNGTGTCATGCTTATGGACTTTAGCATTCCGCCAATTCCAACTTAGATGTCAAACACATGTGCATTTCTCTCATGTTTGCAATTGGATAATAATTTATTAGACACGCCCGGGTGAACTCTGAGACAATAACCGACTTGAAGGGAAACAAGCGCCGAATCCTGGCCCACGTGGTCAGGCTTCACACTGGAACAGCAGCCAGTGAACATAAATCCGATGCGGTAATAAATAGGGCACTGAAGTCTAGCCTACAGATAGATTAAAATGATAACTTTTCTTGTCCTACTTATATTTTATCTATAAATTATAATATTTTATTTATAATTTATATGAAAAAAAAACAGAGAAAATATATTTATAGTTCTTATGCAAAATGGTATTACTCAGAATCCACACGAATGCGGTGCGTTGTCCCCTTGGTGTAATTTTCTAGGCTCTGTTAAGGTTGTTATGCTTGAGGTGGAAGAATATCCTGGATGTACACTAAAGAGCCAAAAAAACTGGTACACCTGCCTAATATCGTGTAGGGCCCCATCCCCCTTCCCCGAGCACGCAGAAGTGCCGCGCAAGACGACGTGGCATGGACTCGACTAATGTCTGAAGGTATACAGGAGGCAATTTACACCATGAATCCTTCAGGACAGTCCACAAATCCAATCTGCGCCAATTTGAGAAAGGGTTGCACGTCCGTCACGTTTAATGATTCTCGTCAGTCGTCGTTTGTCCCGTTCTTTCACGATCTTTTTCCGGCCGCAGCGATGTCGAAGATGTGATGTTTTACCGGATTCCCGATATTCACGGTACACTCGTGAAATGGTCGTACGCGAACATCCAAATGTTATCGCTACCTCGGAAATGCTATGTCCCATCTCTCGTGCGCCGACTATAACATCACGTTCAAACTCACTTAAATCTTGATAACCTGCCATTGTAGCAGCAGTAACCGATCTAGCTGCCGACCGCATCGCGTTACTCTGATTGGTTCCATACCTCTGTTATTTACATACGCACGCCTATACCAGTTTTTTTTTAGCTCTCCATTGTCCAACTTAATCAGGGCTTCAGAAAAGTGTGGTGTGCCTGAGAATGGACTGTATGACGTCATTGAAGCTGAATTTTCGTCCTCCGCCATAGTGTGACTAACTGAAATTAAACAAANGAGAATGGACTGTATGACGTCATTGAAGCTGAATTTTCGTCCTCCGCCATAGTGTGACTAACTGAAATTAAACAAAACCAATTCTTCGTCCACGAATGTAAACGTCACGCTTAAAATACAACGTTAATTTATGGAACCATTTTTACTACATTGTTACTAAATTTACTGGGAGCAAGCTGTAGGATCTTCACAAAGTGAGCACTTTTAAGGCCCTAGTTACTTTTTACTTTCAGCCATTTTTTATCTTTTAACGTCCTTTTTAAAAAAAANAGTGAGCACTTTTAAGGCCCTAGTTACTTTTTACTTTCAGCCATTTTTTATCTTTTAACGTCCTTTTTAAAAAAAGAATGACGTTTAAGTAATAAACACAGTGTGTATATTCCATCGCATTCGGAAGTTAGCGTCTAAGGCTAAAACAAACACATACACACACATATATATATATGATTATTATTATTACATATATGATTATTATTATTATACTGATTATTATTCCAAATGAGAGCGCTTGAAAAAGTGCTCACTTTACCGTGGTTAGCCAATGTGTGTTTCATGCACTATAAACTGTAAACTTTATATTAAACATTATATACCACGCATTACTGAAATTGATATTATAGTTGTGTTGTGTTTGTAGTATGTGTTATTACTAGGAAATAGTTGTTCACGAACCAAGTTGGAGTGAAAATAATAATAGAATAACTTGTAGTAGAATGACCACATTAACAAGAGATCAGTAATAATCAACACCACAATTATAATAAAAAAANAGTGAGCACTTTTAAGGCCCTAGTTACTTTTTACTTTCAGCCATTTTTTATCTTTTAACGTCCTTTTTAAAAAAAATAATGACATTTAAGTAATAAACACAGTGTGTATATTCCATCGCATTCGGAAGTTAGCGTCTAAGGCTAAAACACACACACACACACACACATATATATATATATATATATATATATGATTATTATTATTCCATATATGATTATTATTATTATTATACTGATTATTATTCCAAATGAGAGCGCTTCAAAAAGTGCTCACTTTACCGTGGTTAGCCAATGTGAGTTTCATGCACTATAAACTGTAAACTTTATATTAAACATTATATACCACGCATTACTGAAATTGATATTATAGTTGTGTTGTGTTTGTAGTATGTGTTATTACTAGGAAATAGTTGTTCACGAACCAAGTTGGAGTGAAAATAATAATAGAATAACTTGTAGTAGAATGACCACATTAACAAGAGATCAGTAATAATCAACACCACAATTATAATAAAAAATGCACTACTACTGAGCAAACTACCAACCAATAAAACAGTTCAATTATTGAGGAGCGTTTAATTATTACGANAAAAAATGCACTACTACTGAGCAAACTACCAACCAATAAAACAGTTCAATTATTGAGGAGCGTTTAATTATTACGATTGAAATTTTTGTGAAGAAACATAAGCAAATAATGTTTAGATATAAGAATACATGCAGCTCAAATTTAAACGCTCAACTCAGAATATAATTCTAGTTAACATTTGGCAGCTTAAGGTAGTCTTTTCACACTAGGAAAAATATTATTCAATGTCCAATAATAAAAAATACCAACATTTGTTTATATTCCGTTGATCAGTAAATAACTTTTCGTGCCTCGTCTTCTCAGATTTATAAAATATTTAGGTGGATGCATTATATCTCTACTTCTGAAGGAAGTGTGGGAAAATTGTATAAGGAAAGCTTTAGATAAAGAGTTACGCAGAAATCTTGAAGACTAAATTAGAGGAATCCTATTACATCGGGCTGCTGCCATCTGCAACTTATTTCAGTCTTTATTTATCTGTAACTATGGTTCTCCTGTNGAATCCTATTACATCGGGCTGCTGCCATCTGCAACTTATTTCAGTCTTTATTTATCTGTAACTATGGTTCTCCTGGAGCAAGAAATTCTCGTAGTTCAAGATTGCTATCAGGCAGGACATGTATCAACTCTGAGAGCCCTTTTCTGCAAATTGACTATCTGGGCATTCTTCTTCTAGACCACTCGCGCATTGGCAGCCTAAAATAATGCCCTGAATAAGTCTTCACTATCGGATCCACAATAAATAACCATTTTTCAATAGATTTTCGATGAGCTTGAGGATCCAAGTTGCCGACTTTAAAGTTTCAAGAACAGAGAAAATTTTTTCAACGCAGTCCTTTTTGAATTTGCCAACACAATAATCAAAGTGCTTCCAAAAATTCCCTTGCAAAATATTACATATTGTACTGTGCTGCCAACTATCGATCAATGTTTACAATTAAATAGATTTCCTTAGCAATATTTTTAACACCACTATCTTAAAAATCTGCGTTAAAACATTAAGTTAATTTCACAATTCTGTATCTTTAGTCATGCTCAACTCTAATACTGCAATTAAAGACTTAAACAAGAAAATAAACAAACATTTTCTAAACATTACAAGCTCATAGAGAAACTAAGTAAAAAAGAATTCTGCCAATAGATCTGCCATACAAATAGTAAATATAAACAATAAATTTGCATTGGAAATAAAATATAAAAATAATAAGTGGGCATAAATACCAGATTATCATACGTTACATTACATATAAAATAAAATTCGATATATATCTATGTTATATATTGTATAGGCCAATTATGCGCGTGTCACTTAAAAACCGACGTCTTCAAAGACGTTGGGGGTTAGGTGAGATGAGGTTCGCACAGTATAGGAATGCAATGACGAGAAAAAATGGAAGTGCCTTGAGAAATAATCTAGCCAACNTGAGATGAGGTTCGCACAGTATAGGAATGCAATGACGAGAAAAAATGGAAGTGCCTTGAGAAATAATCTAGCCAACAGTAACGTCAGCCACGTTTTCCCATATTCGAAAATCGGATGTGAGTCTGCCGGAAATGGAGCCCAGTTCTCCACGTGACTGGAGGCGAGAAGTCAGACCACTACACCTCCGCGGAAATAGTCCGGAATTTCTAAGCAAAGTACAATTTATACTACAGTGTTTTAAATCTTTGTTGACAGTTACCCGGATTTTCTCAGATGTAATTGCCGGGACATACAATTAAGTGCATGTAAGTAAAGTTTTAAGACTGACTTCCTTGTTTACAAGTGATTATTGTAACGATCAGCTTTAACATATATGCCGAGACCAGATGATTTAGCGAATCAAATTCAGAACATGATTGACTTTCCTGAGTAAAATAATTTGCAACCATAGGCTGTTCGCGGTAATCTGAGCTCTTTTGAAACCCCGGCTTAAGATCTACTTGCATACTTGTTGTGTATTCTTACACCNCTGTTCGCGGTAATCTGAGCTCTTTTGAAACCCCGGCTTAAGATCTACTTGCATACTTGTTGTGTATTCTTACACTGTATGTAGATTTAACATTGCCGTTGACCTTTCACTTTATTCGTGTGTCAGTCATGTAAAACACTTGAAATAATTAGAAAATTAAATATTTTACAAATTAGTCAATTTATACCATTAAATGCACAAAGAAAATCATAAAGAAAAATAAATAATATCGCTATTCACAATTGTTAACGTAACACTTTTATATCAAGTTTACACATGGAACTACTTTCCTTCCGTTGTTGCCAACTTGACTTGGTGCATACCGGTCAGTGTACCCGTTACAATATATGCAGGTAGGGGCAGTGACATTTTTCAAATGTTGATTTTAGAAGTGCTCACTTTACCGTGAACAACCTTTGATCATGTACGTATAGGTGGTCATGACAATGCACGATGCTGTTAAACATTAGCGGAACAATAAATCTATATCCGTCGAAGTTTTTCAAGGGAAAATAAATTTTCAAAGTAGCGTGGTTCAAGATTCATTAAAACGTAGTCTTCGAAACGTTAACTGGACACTTTTTAAAACTCTGGTTATTTTATTTCCTCCGGCCAATGTGAATCCTTCAACAACCCTGAGTGCAGACATTTATATCAACATGGGCAAGGACGGTTGTCAATCGAGAAGATTAGTAATAGCTAGAGATAATGTAAAATCGCAGAAAAAAATTTTAACAAACATATCTTGTGTGACACTCTAACTAGTTTATTCTTTCATGAGTGGATGAGCGAGGTTTTGACTCGGATAAGTTATGGATTCGCTGCATCTGTGTTTTTGAAGGTTGAGTTCTCGCTGGCAGCAGGTCGCTGAATCTTTGTACGNTAAGTTATGGATTCGCTGCATCTGTGTTTTTGAAGGTTGAGTTCTCGCTGGCAGCAGGTCGCTGAATCTTTGTACGGTGCCCGTGCATCCCTCAACATGAATACGATAAACAATATAGTTCATTCACAGTTACTTCCAACTTTTCTAAAGCCCTGCAAAAGTTCTACTTCCAAGATATTCCTACGCCTCGGGCAAACAAAGCTTTACCAAATCTAGAAAATTACTCCAAAGGAACAACGCACCTTATTCGTGCGCACTCGGTGTAATAATATTTTGCATAAGAACTATTTCTCTCTAGGTATTACCAACACACCTATTTTCTAGCTGTGTTTTATTCATATTAAAATTAATGAAATATATAACAATTTATAGATAAAATATAAGTAAAAGTTCCATTGAACCAAATAAAATGTATTTTTGTATTAACATAAATATAAAATGCTTGTGATACATGACTTATTTAGGAAACAAACAAGCGCTTTCATACATGAGTGATTTTTCAAATGTCTGATTCGAAAAGTGTGAAGACACCGCTAATACCCATTATATGTGTCTTTAAAGTGTATTATTAGGGACTAGAAAATTCCGCGAATTCATTTTAGGACAAGCTATCCTTCAAATCAAATGCATGTGTATTTATGTCATGTTTGCAATTGAGACACGTTCAGATGGNTTTTAGGACAAGCTATCCTTCAAATCAAATGCATGTGTATTTATGTCATGTTTGCAATTGAGACACGTTCAGATGACTCTGAGGCACAACTGGCTACACACTGGGGGAGCAGCCAATCAGCAGAGAGCTGAGGCTCGTAAATACGTGAGGCAGGTCCGCCCACTTTTCGCGAACGTATTTAGGCGTCCACNTTTTAGGACAAGCTATCCTTCAAATCAAATGCATGTGTATTTATGTCATGTTTGCAATTGAGACACGTTCAGATGGACTCTGAGGCACAACTGGCTACACACTGGGGGAGCAGCTAATCAGCAGAGAGCTGAGGCTCGTAAATACGTGAGGCAGGTCCGCCCACTTTTCGCGAACGTATTTAGGCGTCCACTAAGACTTCAATGGCCTACTGAGTTCACAGTTCCAACTTTCCTTTTGTTATTGGCCGTGCGTTTCAAAGGGATGCCTGCTCGNTTCAATGGCCTACTGAGTTCACAGTTCCAACTTTCCTTTTGTTATTGGCCGTGCGTTTCAAAGGGATGCCTGCTCTTACCGTATTGAGCCAATCAGAATTAAGGAACTTCGACACTGCACGTCCGTGATTCGCTAGCAGACACCTATGACACGTGACAGTTTAAATCACACAGTCACGAAAGTCTACCTGAACTAAATTGTTTTGGAGTACTGCTAGTCGCGCNGACACGTGACAGTTTAAATCACACAGTCACGAAAGTCTACCTGAACTAAATTGTTTTGGAGTACTGCTAGTCGCGCAATCGTTTCACGATAAACAGGTACCCCTACACATAGGATAGTGTAGTCCGGCCTACAGGCTACAGGTAGTTTAAAATGCGAAAGTTTCCTGTCCATATGACTATTATATATATCGTCTTCTATGCCTTATTCCAGCAAGATGCCAGTACTGACCAGNAAAGTTTCCTGTCCATATGACTATTATATATATCGTCTTCTATGCCTTATTCCAGCAAGATGCCAGTACTGACCAGTTAGCAAGAGGTAACTTACTCTGAAGAGTCAATAAACCTGGTACCCCTGCCTAATATCGTGTAGGGCCCCCGCGAGCACGCATANATGTCTGAAGGTATGCAGGAGGCAATTCACACCATGAATCCTGCAGAGCAGTCCACAAATCCATAGGAGTGCGAGGCGGTGGAGATCTCTTCTGAACAGCATGTTCCAAGGTATCCCAGATATGCTCAATAATGTTAATGTCTGGTGATTTAGGTGGCCAATAGAAGTGTCTTAAGTCAGAAGAGTGTTCCTGGAGTCACTCGGTAGCAACTCCCGACGTGTGGGGTGTCTCATTGACCTGCTGGAATTGTCCACGTCCGTCGGAATGCACAACGGACATGAATGGGTGCAGGTGATCGGACATGATGCTTACGTATCTGTCACCTATCAGAGTCTTATCTAGACGTATCAGGGGTCCCATTTTACGCCAACTGCACACGCCCCATACCATGACAGAGCCTCTACCAGCTTGAACAGTCCCNGCTTACGTATCTGTCACCTGTCAGAGTCTTATCTAGACGTATCAGGGGTCCCATTTCACGCCAACTGCACACGCCCCATACCATGACAGAGCCTCTACCAGCTTGAACAGTCCCCTGTTGACATGCAGGGTCCATGGATTCATGAGGATGTCTCCATACCCGTACACGTCCATCCGCTCGATACAAATGGAAACGAGACTTGTCAGACCAGGCAGCGTGTTTCCAGTCGTCAACAGTCCAATGGCGGTGTTGGCGGGCCCAGGCGAGGCGTAAATCTTTGTGTCGTGCAGTCAACAACGGTACACGAGTGGGCCTTCGGCTCCGAAAGCCCATATCAATGATGGTCCGTTGAATAGTTCGCACGCTGGCACTTGTTTATGCCGCAACATTGAAATCTGCGCCAATTTGAGACAGGGTTGCACGTCTGTCACGTTTAATGATTCTCGTCAGTCGTTGTTTGTCCCGTTCGTTCACAATCTTTTTCCAGCCGCAGCGATGTCGAAGATGTGATGTTTTACCGGATTCCCGATATTCACGGTACACTCGTGAAATGGTCGTACGCGAACATCCAAATTTTATCGCTACCTCGGAAATGCTATGTCCCATATCTCGTGCGCTGACTATAACACCACGTTCAAACTCACTTAAATATTGATAACCTGCCATTGTAGCAGCAGTAACCGATCTAGCAACTTTGCCAGACGCTTGTTGTCTTATATAGGCGCTGCCGACCGCATCGCGTTACTCAGATTGATTCCATACCTATGTTATTTGCATACGCACGCCTATACCATTTTTTTTTTTTTTGCTCTTCAGTGTATTTGACAGTCGGAAGCGCAGCCAGTACGGAATTTCTCGCAACACGCGGTAGCCAATCAGGCGCAAGGCTCGTCCCAAGAGCCTCACTATTCGTTCAAAAAAATCGTAAAATAGCGTCGCTTCTGTAACCTGTGGCATATCAACACATATACAGCTCAGACCAAAATAGTACATCACTGCAACACTCCAGCTGGTAAATAAATGCGTAGGGGCCTGTAACATTTCGCTTTCTAACCTCTTAACCTCGTAACTTACAAGTTATTTTTTTTCATTTCAGGTGTTGCAAAAGAAGACATTTTTGACACGAGAAGTACTTACGAATTTCTAATAACAACTTACACTTCGGAACCTATGGAAAGGCTTTCAGTAGATCCGTTGCAAAAAAACAACCCATTATAAAAAAAAGTTGGTGTATGAGCAACATCCAATATCATTGCACAAGGAAAGGCGACGACTGTTTGCCATAACTTCTGTCTGAACTTGCACGGGACCGATCCTTAGTTCCGTATTCTGCAACATGTCTGTCGCGAGCGAGTATAGTCGGGATAATATGTAAAGGGTTATGACCTGTAGGCTAGACTCCATCGCCACACATGTTTACGAGCCTCAGCTCTCTGTTGATTGGCTGCTGCCCCATCGTGTAGCCAGTTTCACCTCTGGCCAGGTGACACGGGATTCAGTGCCTGTTTCCTTGTGGGTCTGATATTGGCTCAGAGTTCACCTGGGCTTGTCTAATAAGCTGTGATACAATTGCAAAAGGGACAGATTTGTGCATGTGTTTGACATCTATCTTGTCCTTAAATTGATTCGCGAGAGAATTTCCAGTCCCTGTGAATGCGTAATCGAACAGACAGATTTAAACATGTTTATGCTTGTAATCATTTCACTGAGTAGCTGAATGTATATGCAGCTATGTTTAACGTTTAAATGCGACTTTCGGAAGAACAGATAATGGACAGACAGCAGAAAATAAAAATGCTTTCAAAAATGTTTATTTAAACGTGAATGACCCATTAAAGCCATTACCGCATAATGCATTATTTTCTGTTAAAATCAGTTACTCTTAATCATACCACAAAATTCCAGCTTGACATTAACGTTACATGGAAATCACAGGCCATTAAAAGTCAGCTCACTATTTTTATAATACATTAATTTTTATTTTGAACTACGTAAATTGCCAACATAAAATGTAGCCACGCAAATAAAAGTAAAAAAAAAAAATGTATATTCGCTGCACAGTCCAGCGAAAACCGCTGTAAAACCCTGTTTTTTAATACAAATTCCTATCACGTAAATATTCGTGGTTATATTAGTATTTTATCTTAGCAACAAATGATAAATAAAATGGAATTATAGCAGTCTCGTGTTGAGAGTTCGTGATGCCCATGCACACGCGTGTATTACCAAGGCATAGCACGCTGAAATTGTTACAGAATATTTAAGAGTACAGAAACAAAACAAAAAAAAAAGCGTCTGCCGTATCGCAAACTTCAGGAACACGTGTCATCAGTTGAGTTAACCTATAACAATGACGTCTCGAGAACCAATGAGGATGCAATGAGGTGAGAATGGGGCAGCGCCAGAATGCAAGGGCGGGAGAAACAGGAGATCCCGAAGAAAACCCACCGACCAGCGACATCGTCCGGCACGATTCCCACTTGCTGAAATCCGGGAGCGACCCGGCCGGGGATTGATCCCGGCTCGCCTTTGTGGGAGGCGAGCAGTCTAACCGCTCAGCCACCGCAACCCCGTGTCAACTGTAGAGACTACACTCCACTACATTGTACTACGTTCACTACTGGCTGGTTATCAGCCAATGGGGTGCCGAGTTGATTCTCTCCCAATCANGAGGTGAGAATGGGGCAGCGCCAGAATGCAAGGGCGGGAGAAACAGGAGATCCCGAAGAAAACCCACCGACCAGCTCCACTACATTGTACTACGTTCACTACTGGCTGGTTATCAGCCAATGGGGTGCCGAGTTGATTCTCTCCCAATCANCTCCACTACATTGTACTACGTTCACTACTGGCTGGTTATCAGCCAATGGGGTGCCGAGTTGATTCTCTCCCAATCAAATGTAATTTGCCGTGTAAAGGGACTTCGAATCAATAATGCATTTTAAAGTGTTTATAACGAAAATATTTCTTTTTGGCAGGAAAATAATTTTACTGGTATATAGTTAGGACCGCCTGTGTTTCGCGAAGAGATTTCACGACCACATGTACTCTAAAACACTAGAGCTCAGATCCACATTCGTGATTGGGTGGTTTTAACTGTCACGCATTGCAGGCGTCTGCCCGCGAATCACGGACACTCAGTGTCGGTGTTACCCGATTCTGATTGGTCCAGCCAAGTAAGGAAATGTCTCCCGACATAGGCACGTGGGCAGTAACCAAAGGAATACTGCACGTATGCCATAGCACATTGGAGTGTAGCCTAGCTGTCATGGACTTGCGGGGATCCTACCAGCAGAACGATGAACTTATACACACGGGAGTATTGCCTTAGAGGAGGAAGACATACTTGAAGTAACGTTGCTAGAATTTAGAGTAGTCCTCAAAGCGTTGAAATGCTTCACTAGGGATTCCCCTTCAGTTTCATGTGTTCTGTGGTACGGTGCTTGGCAGATAAGCCTTCCCTGCCTAGCACATACATGATTCTTTTCTCTAACATACCTTGAAACTAAGAGAAGAGGAGGAAGTCCTTAGTAGGGATGGAACCTAAGTAAGTGCGTCTCAGTGCTGAGCCCCATACGCCTTGGCATGCAGTAAGCATACTTACTACAAGGACAACTGATCGTGGCTTTATCGGGGCTGAAATTGGGGCCATGTTCACCTCCCATACTAACCTATACTGAACTACAAAGGGAGGTGTAGACACCGTAAAAAGCCCTCGACAAGAAAATAATTGCAAAACTGCATGCAATTTATGAAGTAGCAGAAGACCAACTTCTACAACAGAGATTGGGAAGGGATAATCTTTATTATAAGTATGTTCGCGATTTAATGAACACTTTTGAAAGTCCTGCTTAAGATCTACTTGTATGCACAGTGTGTGTTGTTCCACCATATGTAAAATAAACATTGTAATTGGCCTCGTCACTTTATCCATACGNCTTGTATGCACAGTGTGTGTTGTTCCACCATATGTAAAATAAACATTGTAATTGGCCTCGTCACTTTATCCATACGCCCTTCAAAGGGGGGAAGTGTGTAGTTATTAGAAATGTAAATATTTTACAAATTTGCTTATCGCTACACTTATAAAAAAAAAATAACAGAAAGTAAAAGAAGTCATATCAGTGTTCAGAAATGTTTACCTAACTTTCAAAGTTCAACGTTAAGACGTGGAACTACTTTCTCTGCGACGTTNCTTGTATGCACATTGTGTGTTGTTCCACCATATGTAAAATAAACATTGTAATTGGCCTCGTCACTTTATCCATACACCCTTCAAAGGGGGGAAGTGTGTAGTTATTAGAAATGTAAATATTTTACAAATTTGCTTATCGCTACACTTATAAAAAAAAAATAACAGAAAGTAAAAGAAGTGATATCAGTGTTCAGAAATGTTTACCTAACTTTCAAAGTTCAACGTTAAGACGTGGAACTACTTTCTCTGCGACGTTNATATCAGTGTTCAGAAATGTTTACCTAACTTTCAAAGTTCAACGTTAAGACGTGGAACTACTTTCTCTGCGACGTTACCAACTTTACTGGCCACATGGCAGTCAGTGTTCCCGTTAATATATATGCAGCTAGAGGCAGCGACATTTTTCAAAAGTTTATTTCAAATGTGCTCACTTTTCCGTGAACAGCCCTTGAAGGGGTGTCTAAAACATTAGAAGAGAAAGAGGACCGCGGTGGCTAAGCGGTTAGACTGCTTGCCTCCCACCAAGGCGAGCCGGGTTCAATCCCCGGCCGGGTCACTCCCGGATTTTCGCAAGTGGTAATCGTGCGCTGGACGATGCCGCTGGTCGGCGGATTTTCTCGCGGATCTCAGTTTTCCCCTGCTCTTGCATTCTGGCGCTGCTCCATTCTCACCTCATTTCACCATCATTGTCGTTTGAGTTCGTAAGGTGCGGAGGGGCTTTCTTTGTTTTCGACGATCGCGCTGGCGGCACGTGCATGCTCGTGGACACGAGGAACAGACGTGTGTCGCGTGTGTGGGTCCTCGTAGTCCCGTGTTACAAGGTCAGGCCGAGGCAGAGGAATGGCGGAGCTGACGATGTCACGTGACAGGCGAGGTTAGTGGAGGGAGGTCACGGCAGGTCGTGGGCGGTGACAGGAGCAGACTTGCCCCGCTCACAGGGACATCTAGAGGGGCGAGGTACGAGCGCAACTTCGCTGCCGGGCCAATTTAGGTCTTCCTCGAGTCCCCCAATCCTCTTTTACTTCATTCAAGAACAGTTCAGGCCATCGTAGATATTACCTCGCCCCGAGATGTTGCATGCCTCACCACAAGAACGCCCACGTGGGGTAGACGTGGCCGTTAACCCGTGACTTTTCTCGGGGCCATGCCGATTCATCTCGCCCCCTCCATATCATTCCATCTCTGCCCCGTCTTCGCCTCGCTTCAACTCTGCCAGCTCTGAATACTTCAAATGTGGTGTGACCAGATTATTTTATATATGAAGCAGTCCTTATGTAGCGCCACCAGACTCNGCTCTGAATACTTCAAATGTGGTGTGACCAGATTATTTTATATATGAAGCAGTCCTTATGTAGCGCCACCAGACTTTCGCGATAATAGTTCATATCAAGTTGTATTTCAATACACTTAAATTCATATCCACTTTCACAATTGGATGGTTTCAACTGCTGCGCGTCTTAGAAGCCTGCCAGCGAATCACAGACGCCGAGTACAAGAGTAACTTAATTCTCATTGGCCTAGTAACCACTATACTATATTTCGATGAAGGCACGCTGCCAACGGAATTAAAACTGCAGGTATGCTAGTGGAATATTGAAATGTAGCCTCCGTGGAATTTTTTTCTTTTAAAAACAGATAGCCCTATTTATAAGTAATATGAATAATAACAAAAGGAATGGCAGTGCTGTAAACACACGATAACGTAATTGAAAAAAAATTGAAGGTGAGCACCCAGGACGTAAATCAAGATCATTATTACAATATAATTGTGAGTTAACAAACAATATTAGAATAGTTAAACGTTTAAAATTCATTGAAATATATTTTTCATTTAAATGAATGGCACGCAACACAGTGTTATTTTGTAAAAAGTCAGTCGTTGAAACTTCGTACTGCACGAGTAAGTAATGTAAATATCCAGTGGTTGTTTGCATATACAGCAGGACTTTTCGCAGGACACTCGGCAAAAAAAGGACATTTCATGACTTAATTAGGGTTTACTCATCCCGAAGGACGTGGGTGATGAAATAAGGGACTGTGCTGTCAAAAGCACAGCGTATGGTCACACTACTCATATGTAAGGGCAGTGATATTTCGCGAAAAGATTTCGAGACAAGATACAGTCCAAAGCACTGTAGGGTCGTCCAGCTTCTTTTATTGGCTAAAAAATGATCTGGCCCGTGTTAACAGTTCGACACTGAACCTTCGTGATTCGTGAGCGGAGTTACTTAGTCCTGAGTGGCTTGGTCAAAGACGGACACGGCACCAGCAGCCAATGGAGGTATTACAACAACTNCGGAGTTACTTAGTCCTGAGTGGCTTGGTCAAAGACGGACACGGCACCAGCAGCCAATGGAGGTATTACAACAACTGAGGTGTGTATATAGTATTGAAATCTGTTGTGTGCTCAGAGTTTTACGCGAAAAGTCACTGGCCCTACTCATATGTAAACAAAAGGGTATCAGTAAACAAAAGGAATAATTTCAGTATTCACAAATGATAACCTTTAGCACTTTTAATTCAAATTAACCCCTTCATACCCACTTTAATTTACGGTTTCAGGTGTTGTAAACAAAACATTTTATGAAGTGTGCTGTACTTAAGTCGACACAGCACTTGTTTCGTAGTTGCAGCCAATGAGAGTAGGCCGTATGTTCTCCTACAGCAATATGAACCAATTATGGCCGGGAATAGTAAGATGGTTTGCGAATCATTTACCCACAGGGAAGATCATTGGTCATTGAGATTCGCAGTGTACAGCACATACCGTAAATTACCTACTCTTGCGTTGTGTACGCAACTGTAGCCACTGGGTCTGAATGGGTTAAGGCGTAAAGTACTTTCTGTCTGTCGTTACCAACATTGCCAGTCATTGCGCCCGTTCAAATACATGAAGGTAGGGGCCGTGACATTTTCGAAAAGTTGATTTCAAAAGTGCTCAATTAACCGTTAACGGCCTATACAAGGCCACAGAGTAAATAAATACACAAAATGGCGTGGCGGTCCTTTGATAATAATATTAATTCCTTTTAATAAAATTTTTTGATTGGTTTTGCGAGGGTCTGGGAACGGGCCTAGTGTCGGACTGGCTACCCCGTGCTGCGAGAGGTTTTCTCTTGGTTATGCTGCTGGCTGGCAAGTAAGTTACTAGGCACTGGTTGGCGTGAGTAGGTGAAGCGGCTCGTCACATCGAGGACTTGAGAGCCGTCGAGGGGAAGCGAGGTGAGTGTGGAGCAGCACCGGAATGCAAGGACCGGGGGGGAAATGGGAGATCCCTGAGAAAACCCGGTGACCAGCGGGCATCGTCCGGTACAACCCACACTTGCGACCCCGCCGGGAATGGAACCCGGTTCGCCTACGTGAGAGGCGAGTAGTCTAACCACTAAAACACTGCGGCCCCGTTTTCTGGCATGATGTGGTTGAAGTTCGCCGCAGTGTTATCGGCTGTTCCATTCCTGTATACAAAAGGGATCCTTATATCCGGAGCNTGATGTGGTTGAAGTTCGCCGCAGTGTTATCGGCTGTTCCATTCCTGTATACAAAAGGGATCCTTATATCCGGAGCTGTTCTCTGAACTGGTGTGCAGTGTTCTCGCAGCGCTTCGTATACTTATGGGACTTGTATGCTGTAAATACACTGAGGCTACAGAAGTCATGGGATACCTCCTAATATCGTGTTGGATCTCCTTTTGCCCAGCGAAGTGCAGCAACTCGACGTGGTATGGATGGACTCAACAAGTCGTTGGAAGTCCCCGGCAGAAATATTGAGCCATGCTGCCTCTATAGACGTACATAATTGCGAAAGTGTTGCCAGTGCAGGAGTTTGTGCACGAACAGACTTCTCGATTACGTCCCATAAATGTTCTATGGGATTCATGTCGGGCGATCTTCCACCGGTTTAGTAAGCGACCTTAACAGGTCTTACTTCTTCAAACCAATAGCGAACAGTTGTGGCCCGGTGACATTGCCCATTGTCATCCATAAACATTCCATCGTTGTTTGGGTACATGAAATCCATGAATGGCTGCAAGTGGTATCCAAGTAGCTGAACATAACCCTTTCCAGTCAATGATCGGTTCAGTTGGACNATCGTTGTTTGGGTACATGAAGTCCATGAATGGCTGCAAGTGGTCTCCAAGTAGCTGAACATAACCCTTTCCAGTCAATGATCGGTTCAGTTGGACCAGAGGACCCAGTCCATTCCATGCAAAAATAGCCCACACCATTATGGAGCCACCACCAGCTTGCACAGTTCCTTGTTGACAACTTGTGTCCATGGATTCGTGGGGTCTGTGCCACACTCGAACCCTACCATCAGCTCTTACCAACTGAAATTGGGACCCATCTCACCAAGCCACGGTTTTCCAGTCGTCTAGGGTCCAACCGATATGGTCACGAGCCCAGGAGAGGCGCTGCAGGCGATGTCGTGCTGTCAGTAAAGTCACTCGAGTCGGTCTTCTGCTGGCATAGCCCAGTACAGCCAAAGTTCTCCACACTACCCTAACGGATACGTCCGTCGTACGTCCCAGATTGATTCCTGCGGTTATTTCACGCAGTGTTGCTTGTCTGTTAACACTGACCATTTTGCGTGCACGTCGTTGGTCTCGGTCATTAAGTGCAGGCGGTCGGCCGCTGCGTTGTCCATGGTGGGAGGTTATGCCTGAAATTAGGTATTCTCGGCACACTCTTGACACTGTGGATCTCGGAATGTTGAATTTCCTAACCATTTCCGAAGTGGAATGTCCCATGCGTCTCGCTCCCACTACCATTCCACGTTGAAAGTCTGTTAATTCCCGTCGTGTGGCCATAATCACGTCAGAAACCTTTTCACATAAATCACTTGACTACAAATGAAAGCCCAACCAATGCACTGCCCATTTATACATTTTGTGCGCGATACTACTGCCATCTGTATATTTGCATATTACTATCCCATGACCTTTTTCACCTTAGTGTAGTACAGCAAGGCTCACTGCAGATCCCTATAGTATTTTAGCTTTTTTCCAGGTAGTAAGTTTTAAAATGAAATTTAGAAAGAAAAATAATTTTAACTATGTTTAAGGGTTTCAAAATAATTTATTTTGTTTAGAGTAAATAAATCTTGCCGTGCACTATAGAAAAGAGTTACAAAATATTTTTAAAAATATTTTGTAAAGCGTAGTTTTTTGTACGTAATGAAACTTATTTAATTCTACGGTGCCAATTAGCAAACTCCTTAGACCATCGAGACAATGGTTTACTTTCCANCGTAATGAAACTTATTTAATTCTACGGTGCCAATTAGCAAACTCCTTAGACCATCGAGACAATGGTTTACTTTCCAAACACAGTAACTCAACTCTATCGCAATGGATATTCCTGAACTATTGTAAGCACAATGTAAGGTTACCATCGCCATTTATATAATGAGCAAGCAAAAAGTTTGTTCGTAGCAAACTTACTCTGTAGTTGTTCGTATTTAACGATACATTTTTATGCCGCAGCGAAACATATGTTGCAGCAAATAAGGTGTTTTTAGAGTGTGAAATAAGATGAATACGGAGCAGTTGCGGAATGCAATGGAGGGGGAAACAGCAGAGCCCTGAGAAACCCCACCGGTCAAGGGCAACGTCCGCCATGTTTCCTACACGGAACTCAGTTGGCCGTGATGGGTGGTGAGTAGCCTGTCTTCTACACCGACGTAGTCCTTTTGTTGACATGTGAGTAGTGTGACAGGACGTCGTGCTTTTCACAGGACAGTCCCTTATTTCTTATCCCGTGTCCTGCGGGATGAGTAAACTATAATAAAGTCATGAAATGTCCTTTTTTGGCCAAGTGTCCTGCGAAAAGTCCTGCTTTATATGCAAGCAATCACTGGAAATGTATATTACTTACTCGTGAAGTACGTAGTTCCAGGGACTGACTTTACAAAATAACACTGTTTTGCGTGCCGTTCATTCAAATGAAAAGTATATTTCAATGAATTTTAAATGTTTAACGTTTCTACTATTGTTTGTTAACTCACAATTATANATTCAAATGAAAAGTATATTTCAATGAATTTTAAATGTTTAACGTTTCTACTATTGTTTGTTAACTCACAATTATATTGTAATAATGATTTTTATTTACGTACTGGGTGTACTCTTTCAGTTTTTTTTCCTATCACTTTAGCATGTATTTGGCATGTTCGGTGGCTTTACTTCCCATCAAACATTTAAAAAATTGAACGGGTTCTAATTTTGTGTTTGTGTTTGACGGCTCAGCCNGGTGGCTTTACTTCCCATCAAACATTTAAAAAATTGAACGGGTTCTAATTTTGTGTTTGTGTTTGACGGCTCAGCCAATCAGAATCGTGCATGACAAAAACTGCCGTTTCCGACATCACGAAACTTTAAAACGGCCAACAATTTCTGAAAATGCAATAAGGTTATGAAGATAATTAATTTGTATATAAGCTCTTTGAGCATGAATGCTGTTTGAAGTGATCAAAACGCAACCATATCAAGGATTCAGAGGCATCAAATCTTACCGTGTGATACATTTCCGATACATTAAAGAACATTTTATCCAATTCGTCGATAGGAAAATTTTGATGGTCGTGTTTAGTCTTCATATTTTATTTTTAAAATATTTTTGAAAGCGAATAATATGATAGTGAGACGGGGACTTTGCGAAATTGATCGTAAACCGCCTTAAGTACTCTGTGCGGGCGTTGATGGGCGGATGCAGCTTGTTCCTGTGGGGGCGATCTGCAGGTGATCCTTCTGGCGATCGCCTCTGCGAGGCAGTTAAGCTCTCCACTGACCTGCCCAACTCGCACGCACACGCACACGCGCGCGGACCCTCATTAAGGCCGAGACACTCCCGACTTGCTGCTTGCGGGATAGCCGCTCCTCCAGTCTCCACACCTGCTCTACCTCGAGGAAGGCGACTGCATGGGCGATAATAATTGTCCAGTTTATCTTCTCGCGTAAAGCAGGACTTCAACATCGTAGACGGAGGAGAAGGGAAGGTTCTATTAAAGGCCTTGTCTACCCGCAAAAGATAAATGTCGGACATGTTAAATCTTGGTAAAATATATGAGAGGTGTTGTAATTTTCCATTTATTCGTAATGCTAATGGATGGTTATACAAGTTACAAGTTAAGAGATAGTATTTTCAGTTAACTATCATGAAAATAACTCTTTATGCATGACACCAAAAAACAAGAAATGGTACTATTTCCGCGACAGCCTTGTAGGGAAGGACAACTGTCTATTTCAGGGATGCTCAAACGGTCGATCGCGTTCGACCGGTCGATCGCGAGAGCTTTAAAAGTCGATCGCGGACGTATGTCCACATTCCCTCAAGAAATTAAAAATAAGCGCCTTCCGTCGGTCACTCGTACGGCGACGCTGTGATACGTAATAATAAAATGTAAAGTCACGCCGAGAAGAACGCTGCGCACCGCCGGAGTTGTCGGCGCGGCTTAGTATTGTTTGCTCCCATTGTTTGTATAGAATGGCTTTCTGGATTAAGAAACCGCCTTGTGAGTTTTATTCCGTTTTGGCAAGTTTGCAAGTTCGGTAAAATCAAACAACAATCTTATCCGTCGCCTGGAGCGCTAATCGTATACTCTCATGTGGAAGCGCGATTAGCATATGAATATTCTCGCTAGGTCGCTCTCTCTTCGAAAAATGGCGGCAATGATTTACAAAATGTATATATAACCTGGTCAAAGTGTACTCGGTATAGTAACACGCGAGTGTGGCCGGGGCTTAACCAAAAAAAATAAAATACATACATAGGTCGTAACAGCGGCAGGCTTACCATCTGTCATGTTAGAGCTCAGTTCTACCCCCTTACGTTTTTTTGTCGATCTCTTGCCCCCCACCCCC
>NQII01000771.1:27511-62660 GCA_002778355.1 Clitarchus hookeri
TTTTTTTGCGGTCGATCGTTGACGGTACAAGTCTGAGCACCCCTGGTCTATTTGAAGTTATACTGGTATGATCTGCCTGCCGGCGAATCACATATTTCCAGTACCGGAGTAATGTATTTCTGTTTAGCCCACTTACGAACCACGCGGTCTTTTGATAGAAACATTAGTTGTATAACAAAAGGAAAACTTCCAGTGTGGAAGGATATTGTAATCTACCCGGCGTGGGATTCTCTTAACGAAAATCGAGTTTTTCTATCAGTAACTAGAGTGATTGAGTGAAGAAATTTGGGTGGCGAGGTCTTGAGAGCCTATGAGGGTGATTGAGGTGAGGATGGAGCAGGGCGGGGGAAACGGGAGATACCGGAGAAAACCCGCCGACCGGCGGCATTGTTCGGCACGATTTCCACTTGCGAAAATCCGGGAGTGGCCCGACCGGGGATTGAACCTAGTTCGCCATGGTGGGAGGTAAGCAGGCTAACCGCTCAACCACCGCGGCCCCGTAAGAAATTGTGATAAAGGAAACATTGCTGACCCCTCTCATTCCTCAAATAAATTTATAATATTTTTTAAAACAACCTTTTAAATTATTTTTATTTTGCGTATTTTCTTAAAGTCATAAAATTAACTGTTACGAGTAAAGCAGAGAATTTAGTATAATGTACACGCCTAACCTAAACGAAAACTGAACATTACCACATCACAATTCTTTGTATTCCATACCTAGGAGCACCTGTTTTTTTGCGAAAAGATTTCAGGACATATTGTGTTCCAAAGCACTTTAATTCAGAACCATTTTTCGTATTTGGATCATTGGAATTGTTGGGCGTCTCATTTGTCTGCCCGCGAATCACAAACGGCGAATATCGGAGAAACTTAACTCTGATTGGGTGACTCTCGTCACAGCCTTGTCTTCACGCAAAGACAAGCGGCCGATGGTCAAGCGAAGCCTGCAAGCGTGCACGTATGATATCGACGTCTAGCCCCCGCGCCGGTCTTTTCGCGATAAACATGTGGCACTATTCATATCATACGAAATATTGCTCGTATTACACATTTCATAATCGTAATGATTACGTTAGGTTAAATAAATATTTATAATACTGCATGGAAACACAAAGAAATGTTCGTCTGAAAATTCTAGGTTGGACTTGAAAACAACATGGCTGCCACACAGGGTGAGAGTGAGCAGCGAGTGAACGTTGTCGTTAACTCTCCGTCTCTCTCTCTCTCTTTCTTTCTCTCTCTCTCTTTCTTTCTCTCTCTTTCTTTCTTTCTCTCTCTCTTTCTTTCTCTCTCTCTCTCTCTCTCTCTCTTCCTCCCTCCCTCTCTCTCTCTTTCTTTCTCTCTCTCTCTTTCTTTCTCTCTCTTTCTTTCTTTCTCTCTCTCTTTCTTTCTCTCTCTCTCTCTCTCTCTCTCTTCCTCCCTCCCTCTCTCTCTCTTTCTCTTTCTCTCTTTCTCTCTCTCTCTCTTTCTCTCTCTCTATTTCTCTCTTTCTTTCTCTACTCCGAGCTGGGGCAGCAGAGAGCGCTCTCCGTGATGTCGAGAGTGGGCAAGAGACAGTACTCTCGGTGAATCGGGACGCGGCATTAAACTTCCCGTCAAACTATCTCGCGGGTTCCCGGGCCAGCACTAGTAGCCTATCCAGTTACGGGCGCGGAATGTTTTTCTCCGTAGACTTCAGAAGTGTTGCGTTAGCACCGCGAGACAGCAGCAAAGTGATTGATGTCTCCTCAGTGGCCGGCTCCAGCAACAAAGTGACAAACATGAGGCCAGGGCGAGATAACTAGTCAAGGCCCTCGTACATGGGGACTCGGGAATTTTGCTAATTGGTTTTAGGACCAGTTAGATGTCAAAGACACGTACATTTATGCCATGTTTGAAATAGGATCACAGTTTATCAGACACGCCCAGGTGAACTCTGAGCCAATGACAGACCTGTAAGTAAACAAGCACTCAATCCCGTGTCACCTGGTCTGAGGTAAAACTGGCTACACACTGAGGCAGCAGCCAATCAACAGAAAACTGAGGCTCTAAAATGGCAGTGAAGTCTAGCCTACAGGTAATTTAAAACGCGAAATGTTCCGGTTATCTACTTTGACAATAGAAAACCTTTGCATTTGACGTCACGTTTCTTTTCATTTGACGAAATCACAGATACACAACGCAATTGTGAAGTCAAAATTCAGACAGTTGAAAACCGGTTCTGAAATCCTACCCAACGTGGGTCACAATCTGACTTAAATACTTACATAATTAAGTATATAGGTATATCTATATACAGGGTGTATCAGTACAGTGGTTACAAACTTTCAGGAGAGATAGAGTGCATACACCTAGACGATCGGAAATCGCATAGCAATGCATGGTCGGAAACGCTTTCCTGGCGCGGTAGTGACGACACAAAACACAAGAAA
This sequence comes from Clitarchus hookeri, assembly GCA_002778355.1. Classification (NCBI taxonomy): domain Eukaryota; kingdom Metazoa; phylum Arthropoda; class Insecta; order Phasmatodea; family Phasmatidae; genus Clitarchus; species Clitarchus hookeri. The sequence goes on from NQII01000771.1 coordinate 29,926, forward strand.
GGAATGACACGAACACGAACCTTGATTTCTTCTTCTGGGGTTACGTCAAGGCACTGGTGTACGAAACTGCCGTTAACGGTGTTGAGGAACTTGTTGCACGCATCGTGGCAGCTGCTGGGAAGTCCGGGACACGCCCGGTATTTTCGCCAACGTCAGATCTTCAATGCCCCGGACATGTGAGGCCTGCATCACAGCCCGGGGTCGTCATCTCGAACACCTTCTTTGATTTTTGCTGTACTAAGAACATAAACATGTTTTCTCACCCTGTTCGTGTCCTTCCTTTCTTGTGTTTTGTGTCGTCACTACCGCGCCAGGAAAGCGTTTCCGACCATGCATTGCTATGCGATTTCCGATCGTCTAGGTGTACTCTATCTCTCCTGAAAGTTTGTAACCGCTGCACTGATACATCCTGTATATCTTATTTCGCGTTGTGTTTCCGAACCAAGGTAGATGGCGCACACGTTTATGTTAGTTCCAGGTGTGTCGCTGGACCTGCAGCACTCGTGACCACTAGTAAACACTCAGCTCTCTGTAGTTTCATTCTGTGTGGCCGGGTGTAACAGGTGAATGAGTTGTGCCTGAGGCGGCAGCCAATGACAAGCGACCTCTGCTCGAGTATATAGAGGACTGTGGAGTCTTGTTGCAGGGTCGCCAACTTTTTCAGATTTGCCGCAAGAGACTAGAGAGGGGAGTTATTAAACGTAACAGCTATAATAAAGTGTTACAACAGTAACGCGTTCCGTTGTTTATACCTTTTATTTCTGGAGCTTCTTTGATTGCATCACTTAAGCCAACGCTTGACTACTGCGCACGCGTAAAAGTTATTTGTGTAGAACGTCTGGCTTGCAACTGTTCGACTGTCCCGCCACACCTGGCTATTAAACACTACTAAGGTTCCTTCTACTCAGGTTGGGAAGATCAATCATAAAAGTTTAGCAACCAAACATTTTCGCCTCTAGGGAAGCTCTAGTGTCGCATGGCTACCACATTTTCTCTGTCATCTACGTTAAAAAACAGGATAATTGTAATAATCGTAAATAAAATATAAAATAACTACTCGTATGCCACCTACCTTGGGTCTTAGATAACACGTAAAATGAGTGTGTCTGTAGGTATATACTTCATTATTTGAGTCGGTTTATGACCCACGTTATGTAAAGTGAAAATTGTTCGGAATCTGTTCACTGGTTTTCATGTAATGCCGAGGGAAAAAAAAATTCATAAAATCTTGATGTAAACACTTTAAATAATCAGTAATATTAACGTTTACGAAACGATTGCAGTGTGCATACGAAGTGCTTAAACCCATTTTGTTACTGGTATATCTAAGTCTTTCACGTACTCCTGTGCTTTCTGGTGTGTGTTTTCCACGACGTTAATAACAACACATTTTACGTTATGAATAGCTCGTATGCGTTAATCTGGCGTGGTTGCGGTGATACGTCAGCCAGATCTGGTCACAAGATCGATCTGAGCACGCAGCACAAATATAGACGAGCTGTGAAGTGGAGTTCAGTGCACCAAGGCGACAGAAGATACCGAGGGAATTAATGCGGTGACCTTTCGGCATCAAACGAGAGTAGTTCGTGCTTTCTAAAGTCTTGGAGACTATTTCTGAAATCCTTCGTGACGCTAAATCGGTCTATGAACCACGCGACGTAGCTATTTTCACTTTATAAAGTTTACCTTAAGGGAGACATTATATGACGGTAATATTTGCCGAATGTCAAATGTCCATTCTTAGTCTCCAGCCAAGGATGTGCACCTTGTCGTACGCTAATCGCCCTTCTTAAACACACAGACTAATCAAGGCAGTTTCAATTATCAACACTATTTTAAAAATAAATTATAGTTTCAGATAACGTTATCAACTGTAAATCTTTTTTTTATTGTTCTTAAATTGAAAGAGTTTTTGAGAGTGTAACAATATGCACAGAAAATATTTCAAAAGCACTGATGACAGAAATTAGTGTCCTCGCCGTGTCAAACTGATTCATAATTACTAGTGCTAGTATTAAATTTTAACTATGTATGTTTTAATCATTTTTGAGACTTTAAATTTTCAAATTATTTACGCACACAAAAAAAAATATGCTTTTATGATAAATTTGAATACGAGGTTTTTAAAATACTTTCACATTCTTTCAATTAACAACTCTTAACTTATTCTTAAATTCTGACATGTAAATTACAAAATTTTACAATAACGATTTAAAGTTGTACATATTTTTTGGAATAGCATGAGAAATTTCCAAGATATATATTTCAGGCACTCTAATAATGCGGACATTTATTTTGAGCTTAATCCTAACGTGTTAATTGTGTTCTATTTTTTTTTTTAGTTTTACACTAAAAACGATACACACATAATATTATTATAACAAGCAACAAGTTTCATTTTTTTTAATTTACGTTTTTCAATTTTTATACTATTTCAAATTATTATTTTATGTCACGTTGAATCCCGATTTCCGCGGAAAGAGTTCGTGCCTAGCCGTAGCTCGTGTTCTATTTCGTTATTGTGAGGTTTTAGCTGCCACACATCCTAGTTGCCTGTCCGCGAGTCACATTAGTCCAGCATTAGAGTACATCCTACTTCTGACTGGCATAGCAAAGTACAACAATGCTTATCACGAAGACACATGGCCAATAACTAGGGATTGGAAAATTTCTGTGATTAATTTTAGGACAAGCTAGAAGTCAAACACGCTTACATTATTGCCATGTCTGGAATTGTATCACAGTTTATTAGACACACCCGTAACAGCCAATGACAGACATGTAAGTAAACAAGCACTGAGGCAGCAGCCAATGAACAGAGAGCCGATGCTCGAGTATACACAGGGCAGTGGAGTCTATCCTGCAGGTGGTTTACAACGTGGGACTTCCCTGCCCCTACTAACAACACAAGGTAGACTGCAAGTGCGCAGATAGCATATTGAGGTCTGATCTTCTCGGATCTTATCGAGTGTTCCTAGCAATAAACAAAAGGTGATGTGCTAAATATGTAGAAACGCCGTTAACCCGTGCAGTGACCTTGTCCGCGATCGTGCACGTGTTGCACGTGAAGGATATTTATTAGTAGTGCTGTACGCGAAGAGGAATCCGTACCGCACGGGTAATCTGATTTGTAAAAGTTATCACACCTCTCGTTTATAAATGGCTCATGGTAACGTCTTTGAGCACGCTGCACGTTGTTCGCTGGTTGCGAAAAGTGGACTGGATACAAGTACAGCACACACCAAGATATTTCACGGTTGCAGCACTTCGCCTCGAAAATGTAATGTAAGGCCGAATGGGCTAACATGCCAGTCCAGTCTTCCAGTGACGCCATTTGCATCAAGGCAAGAGTGGAGAGTGAGTGAAGAGATTTGTGCGGCTCTTAGCATCGAGGTCTTGAGAGCCGGTGAGGGGAATATGGAGCAGCGCCGGAATGAAGGGGCGGGGAAACTGGAGATCCCCGAGAAAACCCGCCGACCAGCAGCATCGTCCGGCGCGATTCCCACTTGCGAAAATCCGGGAGTGGCCCGGCCTGGGATTGAACCCTGTTCGCCTTGGTGGGAGGCGAGCAGTCTAACCGCTCATCCACCGCGGCCCCGCTTCAAGGCAGATTTCGTTGTGTTACTAGCAACAAAAGTGACACGTAATGAAAAATGGTCTTTGCCTGATACTAAAGGCGCAGTCGTTTCCGAAATCAGACGTCAGAGATGTCTTGTCAACAAACTTAAAGAGTAACAGTGGCGCTTGTAAATACTGTGAAGGAACCACTCTGTGATGAAACCATTTTGAAGAACACATTTCAAATAAGAACGATTGCACCTTTGATTTTTTGTAAAAATAATTTTAGCTGTTTATTAATTTTATTACAGAAACCACAAGATAAATTACTCTTTAAGTAAGTGCTGTTACTACGGCTGCGTATTACCTTCGGCACGCTGGACAATCGTTTTAAATCAAGAGGGATACCACAGAACAAGCTGGATTCTGAAGCCAGGCGGGTCATTACACTAGTAAGTCGATACCGCCCCGCATATGTTCAACCTTGCTCAGAGGCATTAAATAATATCGCGGCTGCCAGCAGTAATTGTACTCTGGATGGGGTCGCTATGTTTAGAGCGACTGCCTTTAATGCCGCTAAGCCTAAGTACTAGCATTAACCGAAAGTCGTTTAGCGTAAGTACAGGTGTTTACCTTAATGTTGTTTAGCCTCTACGACGTAAGTATGAAAGTCATTACACCTGATATCTACCACCTCTCTTATCTCTCCAGACAGGCGCTTAGCTTAGCATGCTCTTCGCCTATTAGTTGGAAGGTAGAACATGAGTTGCACAGAGTATATTAGACACGTTCTGGATGACTGTGAGCCAATAACAGATATGTAACTAAACAAGGGCCCTATTTCGTGTGATCCGAACTAGCGTAAAACTAGTTATTTACTAGGTTAACATCCTATGAAAAAACTGATAATTTTTCTGGTACGCATATGGATCTAAATCACCAAAACGTGATATAGATCCATAAATCCTACAAATGTAGGAGCACTGGCCATATGCGCCAGCTCAAACTTTCTTCCTTTCTGCCCCTCTACCATGTTGTTATCTTTCACGGCACGTGTTCCCCATTTGACCTCACGGGCTGTAAATGTTCGCCCCTTCGTCCAATGGGGCTAACTGTGCAGTGTGGTTTGAAGCACCCGCCCTCGCTGTGGTGGCTGCCGAACACGGAACACAGCCGGAGAAATGACGAGGAACGCGATGCGACGAAACGACAACCTTGAATGTGCGGCGAACATCTTATCCGCACGCAACACAAGAGTGCAGCGATAACCGTTTCGAATGCACCTAGCGTTTACAGAGCCATCTTTGTTCCACGTGCAAAGCGCTGAAATTAAGTAAATGCTTCTACAGGATATTTACAGTAAACTGAGTACTTTTGAATGCGCTGCTTAAGATATAGTTGCATGCACATTGTGTATTCCTCCGCCTGTGGGCCTGATCACTTTATTTATGTGTCAATCAGTTGAAAGTGAGAAATTATTACAACAGTAAATGGTTTACTAATCTGTAAATTGTTACATTTACATGCATTAAAAAACAGAAAACAGTATAAGTATTTTAAGTATTTAAAAATGTTTGCCAGACACTATTCATTCAACGTTGAGGCCTGGAACTACTTTCCGTCCGTCGTTACCAATAATGAGCGCATGCTAGTTAGTTTACCCGTTAAACATATATGCAGGTAGGTACAGTCACATTTCTAAGGCTGGTTTTAAAAGAGCACGAATAACCGTTAACAGCCTACAGTCGCGCTACAAGTAAATGTTTTACCTTGAAGAGCTGCGTGAATGGTCTAAAAGAGGTCAAATATATATACGTAGTTTATTTTAACATATCTAGGGGCTGGACAATTTCGTGAATTAATTTTAGGACAAAGCAGTCGTCAAACACATGCGTATTCATGCCATGTTTGTAATTGAATCGCAGTTTATTAGACACGCCCAGTTTAACTCTGAGCCAATAACAGACCTGTAAGAAAACAAACACCTAATCCCGTGTCACCTGGTCCGAGGTAAACCTGGCTACACACTGGAGCAGCAGCCAATGAACAGACAGCTGAGGATACACAGGACAGTGGAGTCTACCTTAGAGGTAGTTCAAAACGCGAAAATTTCCTGTACCTCCATATATAGGGCTAGTGATTGTTGTTATACGTCCATTGGCTGCTGGTGCCGTGTCCGTCTTTGACCGAGCCACTCAGGACTAAGTAACTCCGACANTACGTCCATTGGCTGCTGGTGCCGTGTCCGTCTTTGACCGAGCCACTCAGGACTAAGTAACTCCGACACTGAACCATCGTGATTCGTGCGCAAACGGTTAACACGGCCCAGAACATTTTTTAGCCTATCAAAGAAGCTGGACGATCCTACAGTGCTTTGAACTGTATCTTGTCTCGAAATCTTTTCACGAAATATCACTTCCCCTATCCATATATAAGAGTCGAGCGGGTTTTTTCAGGTCCTTGAGGTGCAAATTTTTAATTGTATACTTCTTGCTTGTGAATCTTCAGAATAAAACTTATTATATGAATGTATGATAGTTTAAAAGCGAGGGATTGCCGGTATGGCACACGGGCAGCTTATCGAACGTGTTAAGGCAGGTCAGTCATAGACAGCGATGTTTGCTAACTTCGTGAACAATATTTTGCCCCAGTGATGTATTCCCGTCGAAATATTTCTTGCGCTGTACATTCGTACATTTGTTTGTAACGCAATGCATAGTGTTTAAAGAACTCATTAATATTTTTAATATTTCCGCACAAAATCGGCAAAAGGAATTATTTGTTATTACAGTTTTTTTTAAGTACGGCCTTCCAAAGCTCTGTAAAATTTAATTAACAAGTATAGTATTAGTTTTGTGTCTCACGCCCTCTTAACACTTTGTGCTCTCCACAGATATACAGGCACTCAAGATAAGTTAGAATTGTCACTTATATCCACCATTATAGGAATGACATTTCTGTTGTTAGCTTTTTCCTACTAATCACTATCTTACTGGTTTGCACCACATTTTACACGTTTAGGCCTACTCCACTCAATACAGTTTATTACTGACTGGCTCTCAGAATATGGAGTGCCAAGTTCATACTCTACCAATTAAATATATATTGAGGTGTACCGTATACTACAGTCTATATAACTCACTTACCCCTCAGTTGTTGTTAAGATGTTATTATTTCTACTAGCAATATTTATTGTTAATGTCCTGTAAGAAGTTCTTTTAAAATACTGACCAGCATCAAACGTTACTATAGCCATGAGAGTTTTGTTTACATCGGCAGACAAATATTAATTTTTTGAGTAGCCGTTACACTCGGACATAGTGTTGTGACTGTTAACAAAAGACAACTTGGTTTGCATCACAGAGTACTTAGAAATGCATTGGCGAAACTGCCGCTTGTACCGCCAACTCCAGCCGCACACGCCAGCAGGTTGGCGCCACTGACCAGTAGCATGCCGGAACAGCATTCACTAATCAACGCCTGGTAACCTACGTGCCAGTCGGTATCCCAGCCAATAGAGAACCTTTCGTAGAGCGCAGTAGCCAATCGGACACAAGGAAGTAGATTTTTTGGTGATGCCTACTGAGAAATTTGTTATGCGTTATGTTATTAAACTGATTGCGCAAGAATGTAGTGCGTTATACCTTTGGTGAAACTGTCTAGACTTCGTAAAGCTTTGTTTGCATAAGGCGGAGAAAAAGCATGAAAGTGCAGCTTAAGCAGGGCTTCAGAAAAGTTGGAAGTAACCATAAACGGATTATATTAGAGGACCATATGAAAAAATTTTTTCGCGTGTATATAAATTTTAATTATGTTTAAATAATAATTTTTATAATGTCGTTATTACTTCAAGCGAACCATTATCAAAATGTAACCAATAACGTAAAATAATGTCCTCATAATCAGGTAACAAAATATGAAAGCTCTTAGTTCCTGAAAGTTGTAGTCTTACAATTCATTTACACAGCAAACATTTCTAATGCACTCACAGCAGTACAAGAAAATTAATCAAAATCTAAATGTAAAAAATTAGAATAATTTACACACTTCNTTCTAATGCACTCACAGCAGTACAAGAAAATTAATCAAAATCTAAATGTAAAAAATTAGAATAATTTACACACTTCATCATTGAGCATACAGACGTTTTAACATGATAAACAAAGAAGATATTGACAACAAGGCTGTATGAATTTTGTTGCACAAAATGTGTGTGTGTTTGTGTGTGTGTGTGTGTGTAAGCAACCAAGGACACACTGCGGGAATGGAGGCCGCGTCACGACCAAAACAACCAGGCAGGATGATACCGCGGTGGTTTTCCATTTCCTTCCGCGAGATGAATGAAATGCAGCCCCGGAATGCAAGGGCGGAGGAAACGGAAGATCCCGAAAAAACACCGCCGAGCAGCGGCATCGTCCGGGACAATTCCCACACGCGGGGAGCAACCCCGCCGGGATACGAACCCGGCTCGCCTAGGTGGGAGACGAGCAGTCTGACCACCACACAACCGCGACCTCTGCCATATTGCTGGTGTTTGCAGCTGGAGTTAGTGCTATAAGCGGCTGTGGTTCTAGCCTGAGTGTAGAAAGGACTGAGAATTCGAGGCTGCTGCCGAATGTATTTGTGACATTCATTCCTGTATCAACAAATATTTACCTAACACTTTTTATTCAGCATTAAAACATGGCGTTATTATTTATCAGTCATGAACAACAAACATTCCTGGGCGCATGCCAATCAGAGTGTCAGTTGAAACACACGCAGGTAGGGACAGTGATGTTAATCAAAGGTAGATTTCTGAAGTGCTCACTTTACCGTTAATAGCCTTTATAAGCTAATCACAATTGTTAAATATATTTTTTTCAAAGTTTTTACGTATAATAATAATGGCGTGTGGGGAGTGCGCCCAGGGCAAGGCAACACCCTCCGAGTGACGGTCTTTCCAGCTGGGGCCCGTAGGTGACCGTCATCCCCGAGCATGACAGAAATGAGTCCCTAGAATGGAGCGGCGCTGGAATGCAAGGGCGGGGGAAACGGGAGTACCCCGAGAAAACACGCCGACAAGCGACATCGTCCAGCACGATTCCCGCATGCGAAAATCCGGGAATGAGCCCGCCGGGGATCGAGCCCGGATCGCCGTTTTCGGAGGCGAGCGCCCTGGCCACTACGCCACCGCTGCCCCATTATGTATAATAAGGCCTGCGCATGTGTTCAAGGAAAAATGAATTTTTTTTTTGCTCAACTTGTACTGCGTGACCTGCACTCAGGAACAATGCGCAAAATGTTAAACAGAACCTGGCGTGAATGAAAGAAAAAAAGTCGGGCGACATTTCGGCTTCGCAGTAATTCTGCGCCGTCTTTTGCTTGCAGGCGCTCTGCCAGTTTTTCCCCTATTTTATTCGCGAGGACGGCATTACTTAGCAGCTGTCTCGACCAGGCCTGCTGCATAAAGGGTCGAACGTACAGCAATTACAGACGGAAAAGAAGTCTAAATTATAGTTCACGGCGGACAACAAAAAAAAAAGCAGTTGGCCGTGATGAAAATATAAAGGCTCTAGTCTAGACCCTCGGCATTCAAGTCGAGTTATAAGTAGGGGCGCGAAAATAACGCGTTTTAAACGACCTGAAGGCTAGACTCGACTGTCCTATGTATTGTCGAGCCTCAGCTTTCTGTTCATTGGCTGCTGGCCCAGTGTGTAGCCAGTTTTGCCTCACACCGTGTGACACGGGATTCAGTACTCGTTATATTACTTGTCTGCTATTGGCTCAGAGCTCACCTGGACGTGTCTAAAAAACTGTGATTCAATTGAAAACATGACTGAAATGTACACGTGTTCTACCTCTAACTTGTCCTAAATTGAATTCTGCGAAATTTTCCAGTCCCTACTTATAACTAACTAGGGGGACACGATTTCCGCGAGAAGATTTCACGACCAGTTCTATTTCATAACACTTAAGCTCAGATCCACTTTCGTGGTTTCCGTGTTACGAGTCTTAGGTGCCTGCATGCAAATCACCAACGTACAGTATTAAAGTTGCCTGACTCTGATTGGCCAGTCAAGTAGGAAAATGTCTGCTCACAAAGACACGCAGCACGTGGGGAAAAGAAAACTGCTGGAACGTCCGAAGGGTGTTGAAATCTTTACGCGAAGTTGAAGAGTCCCTAGTTATGTCTCCTATTCCCAATACTACATGAGCACCAGTTATGTTAGTCTTTGTACTTCCACTTACCACATCCTACTGGTCCACGAAACTCGGAGTGCTTACGACGTAACATTACGTCACCTGAACTCAACTGAGATGTATGGAGTACTACGCAAAGTAATATTGCGTCAGTAACTCAAAGCGTAAATGGCTGAAACTAACAGGATGGATTGTACATTATTTTACATACGAAGAATAATTTATTTTGGCACTTTCAACTCGGCATTATATTGGCAGAGAGCCAGCCAGTAATAAAAGTTGTTTAATGTATGGACCAATAGAAGGTTCGTAAATGGGTATATAGAGAACAGAATAGTTGATGGCGACGCAATTGTGTATAAAGGAGACTCACTTCCAGCTTGTCCTGGTTAAATGTCGCTGCCGCTACCTGCATATATTGTAACGGGCACGCTGACATGCGTCCAGTAAAGTTGGTAACGACGGATGGAAAGTAGTTCCATGTCATAACGGTGAGTTATAAACGTCAGGTAAACGTCTGTAAATACTGCAATTTTTTTTCTTTCCGATTTTTTTTATTGCATGTTAGTGTAAGAATTGTCAAGTTTGTAAAATATTTACATTTCTAATAATTTCGCAGTTTCACTTGACCGACGCATGAACAAAGTGATCAGGCCTATGGCAAAATTAGTTTCACATAGCGCGGAAGAATACATAATGTGCATTTAAGAATATATTCATCAGGGCTTTCAAACATGCTCTAATTATCGTGAACAGCTTAGAACCATATTTCCTCGCTGTGGGAGCAAGCTGCCAATAGGTAGTTCACATCTGCATAAGTACACAAACGAGTGTGCTGTCTATCCTATTGGTAGATACCTAAATAACTCGCGGATTAATTTTGGGTCAAGCTAGAATTCAAAATATCTTACGTTCAGGTTACTATTGCAGTTGGTCCATGTTATTTAATTATTTAACACCACCTGAAGAACCCTGGACCAATAAGAAACACGCGGTAAAATGCAGGTCCAACCATCGCCTTGAACTGTGACAGCGAGCAACCAATGAGGATTGTTTACCTGCGTCATTGTACACAAGACTGTGGAGTCTAGCATATAGGTAATTGATCTCGCTAATTCTTCCGGTATCTACCTATTGGGCACTGCATTTGGTAATTATTAAGGTCTCTACTTAACCCTATCAGTATGGAATGGAAAATTTCGTGAATTAATTTTAGGACAAGCTAGGCTTGAAACAAATGTGTATTTCTGTTACGTTTGCAGCTGGACCTCAGGTTTTTAGACATGCCCATGTGAACTCTGAACCAATAACATACCTGTAACAGGCATCGAATCCCGTGTCACCTGGTCTGAAGAAACACTGTCTGCATACTGGGGCAACAGTCGATGAACAGAGAACTGAGGCTTGAGAATACTGATTCAAGACGCCTGAGGGGCGTATCAGAGTTCGTGAGGGATGGAGGTCTTAATAAGAATAAAAGAACTAGGTTTGATTTAAATTTATTTACACATCTATTTATACAGCATTACCCTATATATATATATATATATATATATATATATATATATATATATATATATATATCTCCACTATTACACTTTTTACTTCTAAGTAAGCGCAATATTTAAAGTTTATCTCAACCCTAATTAAAGTCTTCGCAATTGCCTCTGTTTGGTTATAGTAAATTATCTCACATTCATCCTTAGCACATGATCACTGTGTCTGTTGCCATCATTTGTAATTTCTTACTCTCGCGCATCAAGTCCAATACTCCAGCCTGCCAGTCGCACTCTTCACTGCACAGATGCTCGAAGTCGCAGATTTCCGGCCCGCTGGTCACTTCTCTCGCCACTCGTTGCTCTTCTCGCTCGTCGTCTGTCGCTCTAGGTCGCGCAATTGCCTGAACTCCAGACACTCGTAAACTCTCCGCTCGGAGGCCTGCCCCGCTTATATTGTTTCAGCAGCCAAGATCTGGAATATTCCACGCATCTCGAGTCACCAGCATGAACTCTAAAAGTGAATAGTACACGGGCAAGATGTCTTATACCAAAAATAATCCAACTACTGAGTATGATCGATAAAGTGTTAATGGAATATGCTAAGTTAGTTGGCCAAATCCAGCAGCTGGAGGAAACTGGACATGGAAAATGCAATGGCATAAGTTCTGCTGGGTTCATCAGCGCCACTGTTCCAGGAAACAAGAGTATGCGCAAATAGCGAAGGGCGAGGAAATCAACCCCAAACTGCCCCTGAAAATTGTGTTGGTATATCATGAAAAGGAAGGCCCGACCAGCACACAAGTCAAGGAAAAGGTAAAGGGCCATTTCAATCCAACGAAGAAGTATTGAAGATAAGAAATATAATGGAAATTAGAAGAGGTGGAATCCTCACAGAAGCAGGTGATGACGAAACCCTGGAGAGATTAAAGAACCAGGATAAAATTATGAAATTTGGGTTAAAGCTGCAGTCACCCAAGAATAGACGTCCTAGAGTGAAGATGATACGGATGGGCTTGTTGAGACCATCTATCTTCAGAACTTTAGTAATAAGGTCAAGTCTTTGTAGGAATTCAAAGACAAAATAAAAGTCAGTCACAGGACTAGTAAAAGGAAAACTGACATAGAGTGAATGTTGTGATGGAATTTGACCCCAAATTAAGAGACTTCTTAATTGACATGAGGATATTATTTGTTGGCTATGAAAGNGAGTCAATGTTGTGATGGAATTTGACCCCAAATTAAGAGACTTCTTAATTGACATGAGGATATTATTTGTTGGCTATGAAAGCTGTAGAGTGAGAGATTATATATATATTATATATATATATATATATATGTAACCAGGTGCTACAAATGCCAACAATGGGAACACATTGAAAATAAATGCAATGCGGAAATGGCATGTTCTCGATGCGCATACAAGGGGCAAAAGTTTGAGGATTGTCATCATAAGAATAATGACTGTGTGGAGAAATGCATTAATTGCAAGAGGAGCAATTTGTGATCATGACCTTTATGTGGATTCTAAGGATTGTCCTGCATATCAGAGAGCTGTCAGTGGAACTTACCAGGACTGATTATGGACTGTAATATAATAAGATGTGGGCAAATAGATCTTCAAAGGTCGGCTGTTGCCACCTCTGAGCTGAACAGGATTCTTGTGGAGCAGAAGCTGGACCTGGTACTGTTCCAGGAACCATATGTCCCATTCGAGTAAGTGGTTGGCCTTAAAGGCACATTATATACATATGAAGTGTCCCCACAGGCTGGAGTATTGAGGACGAACATGAATATGGATGTTATGGTACTTACAAGTGTATCCAACACACATCACGTGTGTGCACAAGTCACGAAAGGACCCACGGATATATGTGTATTATCCGCATACTTTGTTTGGTGAAGAGACACAATAACATCTAGATAGGTGAGAAAAAATAACATGTTATTAGGAATGGGCGTATGGTGATAGGAGCAGATGTAAATGCCAAGTCAGAACTCTGGCATTCTCCTGTAAGAGATGAATCAGAAGAACTAGTAAGTCAGTTCACACTGGCTAATGATCTTGAAATGGCAAACGTATAGGGTGAATTGCCGATGTATGTCTCACGAGCTCATGGGAGTGAGATATACATTGATGTAACACTATGTAATTGGAAAGCCAGAGGTTGCATCAGAAATTGAAAATTCATGGAGGAAAGTGTGAGTGATCACTGGTGATAATCTTCGAGATTTCAACTGATGATGCAGACACGACCTACATGGATGAGGTCGAGGAGGAAACAAGATATATATATAAAACTGCAGATTAGGCAAGTTTCGACCAAGTTTTATTGGAGAAGCTGCAGATAAATAGGGAAATGTGGCGCAAAGGGAACCTGGAAGAGCGAATTAATGCACTCTCCAGTGTTACTAAGGGTGTGTGTGAAATGACCCTTAAAAAGACAAGGCATGGGCTTCCAAACCTTTCTTGGTGGGCTTTGGAGCTGGAACAAGAAAGGAAAGAACTAAGGAAGCAGAGAAGGAGACTGCATTGCCTAAGAGGAGAAGAAAGAGAAGCCTTTGCAACCAACTATAAAATAAAGAAGCAGTGCTACTCCAATAAGGTGCGGCGAAAGAAAACAGAGTCTTGGATGGTGTTTTTTACCAAGGTGGATAACAAAGACACATTTGAAGTAGTTTATACGCTTGCTGCAAGGAAAATGAAAAGAGCAACACGTCCACCATGTGTCGAGATTAATGGAGAAGCTTGCACTGACCTCCGTGATTGCATGGAGTTTCTACTTCACACACTCCTGCCGGATGACTCCTAGACTGGTGAGGTGAGTAGCACTCTGCTAAGAGACGGGCTGTGAGTAGAAGTCCAGAAGAACGGGGTGCGCCAGAATTTTAAATGGAAGAATTGACTGCTGTAGTATATAATATGAAAAATGGGAGGCTCCCGGCATTGATGGGATAGGAGCTGAAATATTAAAGCAAACCTTCTCAAGGATAAAGTGCTCCTGAAGATTCTGAATGATTTACTCAAGGATGGAGTGTTTCCTTCCCCGTGGAAGGCGGGACTGTTGAGGATCTTGTATAAAGGCAAAGGAAAGGAACGAGATGATCCTAAGTCCTACTGACCATTACGATTGCTTCTGGGCAAAGTTTATGAAAAACTCATAAACAGAAGATTGGTTGCGATTTTGGAAACTGAAGGGAAGCTGATTGAAAAACAGTATGGGTTTCGGAAAGGCAAAGGCACGCCTTTTGTGTTGTGTGACGTCAAAAAGTATATAAGTTACAGCAATGAAAAATATATATTGGGCATATTTGGTGTATTTCATGACATCGCAGGTGCCTTTGACAAGGCTTGGTGGCCAGAAGTAATTCATCAGTTAAATATAAAGGGGTGTCCTGCTAATATCTATAAAGTGATCTTAGATTGCTTTGAGGACATATGAAGTGGGTACATGTCCAAAACCGTACAATTCAAGAAAAAGTTAACGAAGAGGTGCCCCCAGGGATTGGTCCTTGGACCGATTCTATCGAACATCCTCTTAGATGGATTCTTGGAACTAGAGTTCCCGCCGAGCTGCACAGTATTTAGTTATGCAGATGACAGATTGATCCTAATATCTGGAAGAGCCCGAAGAGAACTGGAGATAAATGCAGCTGACATAATGGATAAGGTGAAGCAATGGGAGGAAAAAGTCAAGCTTAAGTTCTCCATTGCAAAAACAAAGACAATGCTGCTGAAATAAAAACTAAGCAGTTCACCTAATGTGCACTATGGCAGGGAATCTGTACATTACATGAGCGAGATGAAATATCTGGGAGTTAACCTGGATGAAAATAACAGTTATCTGAAACATATTGAATTTGTTTCTTGAAAGGCAATTGTTGTGTTCCAACAATTGAAGAGTATTGGAAATACCAGTTGGGGATTGAGCATCAACACATTGAAGACAATCTATAGAGCAGTGTTTGAAGCTACCAATGAGTCACTTCCATTATTGGCAGGGGTGCTGCCAGTGGACCTAAGGGTCAAAGTACGTGGGATCATGGTGGAGAGAGCATGCAATGGAAAACTAAGCAAGGAAGAGAAACGAGACCTTCTGATTGAAGTTACAAGGGAATTACAAGACAGATGGTCAAGATCGAAAAAAGTAAGTGTTACCTTTGAGTTGCTGCCAGATGCGGAAGAAAGAATGAAGTCCCAGTGGATTACCTTAAACCACTATTGTGTACAACTATTAACGGGACATGGCAACTTTAAGTTGAAGCTTCATGGATTCCGATTGGTGCAATCTCCGCTGTGCGATGTATGTGGAGTTGATGACACAATGGAGCACGTCATCACAAACTGTCTGAAGACAGAATACATAAGGGAATGACTCCAAGAGATGGCAGAAAGAAAGGGTCTTGACATGAGAGTGGAGAATATTATGAAAGATAAAGCTCTTCACAAGTTATGGCAAGATTTCGCCACAAGAATTGCCAAAGACTTTGAGTGTGTGGCAAGTGGCGAGAAGAGCTATCTGATGACCCATGAAGGAGTGTTCGGGTAAAGGGTCAATAATATCGGAGTCTGAACACTTCTGATTGGTGAGGACAAGTCAATGCCCGAAGAAACAAGAGGAGAAAGTGCCGTGCAATGCCTTGCTCATCCGAGTACAGTTTCAGTGCGGGAGGATAGAGGGTGTGCCGGTCTTCGGGCCGTATAACCTGTCTGTTGTGGCTAGTGTTGCCGAGTCCTATGTAGAAAAATCCGCTTGAACCAATAGCAAAATCCGTAAAATTTCCGCTTAAATGTATTTATAACAGCCGTAATAATAAAAGTAACTGTTTTCATTTCAAGAAAACATATCTGATTAATATTTTGCGAACTTTGAAAGTTTGTTCTAAAACGTCGGCAGTCGCTTTTTTTCTACTCGTAATAACAAAAATTGAAAATATTTTTTGATCTACATGTAAGTGTAGTTAGGCCTATGTTATCATCGGCGAAATGTACCTGATATTTCTGTATTTAAAAATTCTACTTGTAGTCACCTCTCTGAGTATTCTGCAATGGGCAAGAGTTGGAAAAAGGCGTTTCGCAATATGATAACGAGAGGAAGGCAGAAACTTTGGTATTCCAGAAAAGAGCCCAATACCCAAACCTTTATAAATGCTGTTTTATTCTGTACCTTTTGAAAATCCACCAAAAATTCCGCTACCCACCAAAGAAATATTTATCCGCTAAACTGTAAAACTCCTTAACATTTTATCCAGAGTACACTCGTTCACGTCTGACATGTTGCAGAATAGATATAGTCATGATCGGTGCTGTGCAAGTCCAGGAGTTAGGACCAATAAGGACGAAGCCTTTCCTTGGGTAATGCTAGTGGTTGCTGCTGACACTTCAAATGTTTTATAATTATTTCCTTATTGTGCCACGGATCTGCTGAAACACTACCATATGTTCCAAAGTGTCACTTGTTTCAAGAAATTTACAAGCACTTCTCATGCCAGAAATTATTCATTTTGCAACAACTGAAACGAAATACACTGACTAGCCAAAAAAAACTGTTACACCTGCCTAATATCGTGTAGGGCCCCCGCGAGCACGCAGAAGTGGCATGGACTAGACTAATGTCTGAAGGTATGCAGGAGGCAATTCACACCATGGATCCTGCAAGGCAGTCCACAAATCCAATCTGCGCCAATTTGAGAAAGGGTTGCACGTCTGTCACGTTTAATGATTCTCGTCAGTAGTCGTTTGTCCCGTTCTTCCACGATCTTTTTCCGGCCGCAGCGATGTCGAAGATGTGATGTTTTACCGGATTTCCGATATTCACAGTACACTCGTGAAATGGTCGTACGCGAACATCCAAATGTTATCGCTACCTCCGAGATGCTATGTCCCATCTCTCGTGCGCCGACTATAACACCACGTTCAAACTCACTTAAATCTTGATAACCTGCCACTGTAGCAGCAGTAACCGATCTAGCTGCCGACCGCATCGCGTTACTCTTATTGTTTCCATACCTCTGTTATTTGCATACGCACGCCTATACCACTTCTTCTTTGGCTCTCCAGAGAATTTGTGTGTCCGTTACGGGGTTAAATTCCACTAAAACTAGAGGACAATCAGCTAAGTTGGCAACACTGCATATGACCCGGGTAGGGGGGGGGGAGACTAGCATAGCGACGACATCAGCGTCCCACGCGGCCATGCGAGGAACTACAACAGCCTCGCCTGGCACACAGCGTGGTGTATGGCCAAGAGAGAGACGTCATCACGAGTGTTCGCAGCAAACCTCGGGCGTGAGCGAACTGCACCGTAATTAGCGCCCCTGTGAATTCGCGTTATAATTAGGAACGTGAAAAAAAAAACGAATTCATCTCCCCGATAAAAACATATTTAATGAAGCTAACGAAGAGTGAAGGGGAAGTCCGTAATAAATGGGCACCGCAGAATGTTGCAGTTTCACATGACGCAAAGCTTGAACCTCGTCAACGTGTATATATGAGTCATGGTGGGTTCACAATTAAAAAAACACGAACAGGACATAAGGCGTAATAGTATAACACCGCACACGACCACAAAACGTGTGCGAAATTGATTCACAGTTGAAGAGTTGCGCATTATTTTTAGCTAATGAAATTTTGCGGCAATTCTGACGTCAGTTCGCAGTGTTGGTAAATTGTGTTTCAACGTTTTGGCTTTGATTACACTCATAAAATGAAGTATGGTGACAGATTTAGTGTGATATTGTGTTGAAAAGACAGTGGTTTAAAAGAGTTGCCGTGTTTGCTTGTCTAAATCCTGTTATTCCCACATTAATTTAAGGTTTCTAGTGTTGCAAATAAGGAAATGGTTTATTCGTGCTGTACTTCAGTTGGTCAAGAACTTTTTTCTTTATCACAGTTAATAAGGTGTAGGCGTTGTGTTCAGTGGTTAGTGATGTGAGTCAGTCGTTATGTAGAGCAGTAGTACGGTTTACGAATCAGTCACTCCAAGTGAAAATTATTCGGCACTAAGCTTCGTATAGTACAGCGCCGGTAAAAATTACCTTCCTGTGCAACATGTAGACAATTCGCTACAATAGACATGAAAGGGTTAAAAATTTTGCTTTTGCAAACATTACACTCTAGATAACCTTGAAAATATCCAGCAAGTACAGTGTCACCTGTTATTTCCTCTAAATGTATGTCTTCCGGGGGCCGCGGTGGTTGAACGGTTAGACTGCTCACCTCCCACCAAGGCGAACAGTGTTCAATCCCCGTCCGGGCCACTCCCTGATTTTCGCAAGTAGGAATCGTGCCAGATGATGCCGCTGGTAGGCGGGTTTTTTTTTTTTTTTTTTTAGTGTATCTCCCGTTTCCCCCGCCCTTGAAATCCGTCGCTGCTCCATTCTCACCTCATTTCACCCTCATCGGCTCTCAAAAACTCGTTAAGAGCCGCCAAAATCTCTCCACTCTCGCAACTTTTCTTGCGGTACATCTTGGCTCCTCCATTTTTTACAGCTAAACAAACAACGCCGTCGAAAATTTTCTGCTCTGCTATAAGTGGATGTTACCTCATACGTCTGCATAAGAAATTAAATATGACCATGTCCTTTTATGTACTACGTCAGGACCTCTCATGCATAACGATGTGTAATGCGCAGTTGCGAATCGCTAGGTTCCAAATCATGGATGTAAGTTAATGTGCACACAACTTATGCGCTATGGTTACTGTTATGCTTTCAATTGTGAATCACGCTTCATCAGCGTGTCAGACACATCTTGGGAGGACTGCGCTCTAATAACAAACCGTCAAGGAAACAATGGACGGAATGCCGTGGTATAGTGAAATACAGTACAAATGAGAAAATAATGCTGAGAAGTCCCTAACTCGTCGGAAGAGTCCATTGCCGCTGCACGAAAGGGGTGTGGCTGCTCAGTTCAGTAGTGACAGCGGGCGAGTGCGTTCGAGCGAGAGATGCTGGGCGTGTGCGTATTACCTGTTGAAAAAACGTAAGTCACGTCGGCGGTATTTAACAGTGCAGTACCTGACAGAGCAATGTTATCAGTTTGGCGTATACCTTCCTCCAGCGGCAGGTGCTCGGGAGATCCCTCCCCTACGCTACCTCCCCTACATTCCCTCCCTCAAAGTTGCCGTGAAGCCTCTGCAGGTGTGCCGTGAATTTGAGGAAACTTCTCGCTATCTTTACAATATAATGGCCCGATTAAAGAAAATGTTATTTAGCTATTGCGCTTTTTATTATAAAATAAAAAGTATCATTTGAATTTTTATAACACGCACACTTCGAAGTCAGGTCAATTTTAGTAGATATAAGATAGGCATGAAGAACAATTCCTTAAAGTACATGATTTAAAATCAATCAAATGTAAAACTGACAACTGATGTCACAGTTCTGCCGTGGAGTGCCTTATATATCTTAGGTATGGCGCGTCATTAACAACTTGTCACTAAGTGTGCCTCAAGCAAAAACAAAGTCGGGAACCGCTGCTACAGAGTCTAGCCAATAGGTGACTAATTAGCTGATCTTCTATTGACCGTCTATCTCGGTTATCTGTACACAGTATGTTGTCAGCAAAAACAACGAACTTAATTTAATGAATAGTGGTGTAAACTTGGTAATCTGGTACAATTGGAAAGGAGCAAATGCCGAGCTAAGAGTTCCCGAATCACTTGTAAACAAATAAAATGCATAATTAAATATGTGGTTTAAAGAGTAGCAAAATTCATGTTAATGTAGATTGTACTTTAACCTGTTCATTCATCGCGTTCACAATCGTGTACATGTTGCGTGTGAAGGGTATTTATAGCCAGTGCTGTACACAGCGTGGCGTCGGTGCCCAAAGCCATAAGACGGATAATCTGATTTGTGAAAGTTACCACACTTCTCGTTTGTGATTGGCCACGCAGCAGCAAGTTGTTGACTGGTCATAAAAAGTACACTAGGCACAAGAATAGCAGTGCACATAAGACAGTATACGATTGAAAAACATCGGCTCACAAATTAATACGTGACTGAACGGGTTAATGAATATCATTTTGAGGTAATAGTCTCCTTAACCTTTTGAGGACGGCAACAAAATTACTGACACTTTTAAGGACAAGATTGAAGTGAGTTACCCATATTCTCCACTATAGCGCTGTATCAGTTGTGTTCGTGTCTGTATTTCCACCCTTATACTGTACTGTATAACCTTTATTACTGGCTGGCCGTCAGCCAATGAGGTCGCGCGTTGACTGTGCGCCAATTAATGAGTCGCGACAATTGTAACACGTTTTACAATCCGTCGTGCTCATTTGAGACATTATTAAAAAGAACCGTTTTATTCTTACTAAGTGAGATGTTACTATAGTTTTGTACATTTTTTTTACTTAGATCCCGATACAGTCCAGCAAAACGGTAAATCTATTAAAGTGTTTGTTTTGTCTTCAAGAGTAAAGACGATTCCGTTTAAACGCAGCCCCGAGTATATAAATGTATACTTCTCAGAAGGTCGATTAATAATCCCGTTGTTCCCCTCATTAAACAGAATTAAACCCCTGATAAGAGAAAATAACATAGTGAATCCACGCAAGTGTCTACTTTCCTTGCGACAAGACACAGTCTCTAGTCACGGCTGCTTGTTGACGAGACCAAGTACGAGTACTGGCCCGGAGTCGTCATACGACCCGCGGGACTCGTCATACGAGCCGCGGGACTCGTTTTCCCGAGCCACGAGGCGATGAACAGCACTCGCTGACTGCGGCAGCCACGGGTGAAAACGAACGAGGTGAAACGACGGGCTGTTGATTTTGTCCTCCCGGAGTAAACAGGGAAGCGAATAACGAAACGTGCGAGCGAAAATGCACGCGAGCGTGAATTTTTTTGTGACTTCAACCGCGAGACAGAGAGAAAAAAAAATACAGGAACTCTGGCCTGATTGCAAGGTAATTCTGTGAATCAAGTGGCCGTAGAAATCGTTTAGCATCGGTATACAGACTCGGCCGGAAGGTGGGTCAATAACCACGCTTCAAAATTAGATTTTCTTTTCTACCGGAAAATAGAAATGAGGAAAAGCTGGCTTCAGTCTATTCGGTTAATTAGAATCTACTGACCATTTTTCGATTTTCGCAATTGGGGTAAGTTATAGAATCAACTGTTGTTCCGGAAATGTGCCATTTCTAGCGGCCGGAAAATTTCACGTTTTAAACGACCTGTAGGGTAGACTCTACTGCCCTATGTATGTTGGAGCCTCCACTTTCTGCTCATTGGCTGCTGGTCCAGTGTGTAGCCAGTTTAACTCAGACCATTCAGGTGACACGGGATTCGGTGCTTGTTTTATTACAGGTATGTTATTGGCCCATATTTCCCCTATCCATGTCTAATAAACTGTGATCCAGTCGCAAATATGACAGAAATGTACATGCGTTTGACATAGAGATTGTCCTACAATGAATTCGCGAAATGTTCCCGTCCCTAAACATTACCAGATACAGAAAATTTTTTGCAAATACATGTAAGGACAAGCCAGACTACAAAACCGTGTGCATTTTTTGCCACGTTTGCTATTGGATCACAGTTTATAAGCACAGAACATATAATTTCGCGTTAAGAGACGGCACCAAGCTAGACTCCACTGTCCTATATGCACTCGAGCAGAGGTCACTTGTTCATTGGCTGCCGCCACAGACAGAGCTCATTCTCCTGGTACACCCAGCCACACGGACTGAAGCTAACACATTGCTGGGTGTTTGCTATTGGTCCTGAGTCCTGCAGGATGTGTCAGATTGGTGGAGGTCCAGTGGACCACTTCGATCTACATATATATATATATATATATATATATATATATTCTTTTCACAGTATTTTCACACTATTTGAACCAAACCTTCGAAAAATTACTCCGTGTATAACGTGTTTCGTTGTTTCCTAAATATTTCATCTATGACAACCTTTTTATACTTCTGTTTACATAAAAATATATTGTTTTTTGTTAATTTGAACTTTTAATTATGTTGTTTATCCAAATAACTATTTCATTTATAAGTAATATAATTTAAAACCCGTGAGAAATTATGCGTGTTGGTGATGCTTAGTAATAAACAGTTCTCACGCAAAATATTAATAAACTTAGTGCGCACCAATGCGGTGCGTTGTCCTTTTGGTGTAATTTTCTAGACTTTTAAAGAATTGTTTGCTTGAGGCGGAGAAATATCCTGGAAATGGAAACTTAGCAGAACTTCAGGAAAGTTGGAAATAACCTTGTATGGGCTGTAACACATACATGTATGCCGTCTACCTCGCTACTGAATTTACAACGCGAAATGATTGTGTGCCTATATATGAGACACGTCCTCGACACAGAATAGGTAATAATCTAGAAGCGAAATGATGTGGGAGAACCCACTCGCAGATCGACTGCGCAAGTCTCTGAAACGAGCCTCGTGTCTGATTGGGTACTGCGTGTGGCGAAACGTTCCCCATTGGCTGGGATGCCAGCTGGCGAGCAAGTTACCGGGCTCTGATTGGCCAACGGAATTCTGACATGTTGCTGGTCCAACGCCGCCATTTTGCTGGCGTGTGCGGCCCGAGTTCGTGGTACAAGCGCCTGTTTCACTCGTGTATTCCTCGGGTGAAGCGAAACCTGCCGTATTCTATTTATATTTTTATCTTTGTAACAAACTGTTATCATTAACGATTAGCACTCTACATACATTTACTGGCATTCAAAATTAGCTAGAGTGAGTGAAGAGATTTGGGCGGCTCTTAACATCAAGGTGTTGAGAACCGATGAGGGTGAAGCGAGGCGAGTATGGAGCAACGCCGGAATGAAAGGGCGGGCAAAAGGAGATCCCCGAGAAAACCCGCCGATCAGTGGCATCGTCTGACGCGATTCCCACATGCGAAAATCCGGGGGTGGCCCCGCCGGGAATAGAAGCCGGTTCGCCTTCGTGGGAGGCGAGTAGTCTGACCACTACACCACCGCGGCCTCTAAGATAAGCTAGAACTGTCTCGCTTATATTCACCATTATAGGAAGGACACTTCTGTTGGTATTTACTTTCCCCTCTTACCACTGTCCTGTTGGTTCTCAAAACATTTGAAACGCTTACTACACTTAATAAGGTCTATTACTGGTTGTGTCTCAGCCAATCGAGTGCCAAATTGACAGTCTCACAATCCAATATATGTTTTAACGTAACAGGGAATAAGAGTTTATATTGTTCACTTCTGTTATTATAAAATATTATTATTATCATTATTTATGATAAATCGTGTTGATGTGCTGTTAAGTCCTTCAAAGATACTGACAAACTTTATAAATTATTGAAAATACATGTATTTGAATTTTATTCCCAGTGGTAGAGAATATTTTCTTTTATAATTTAGCCCAAGCTACACTCCAGTATAGTGTTTTAGGTAGCGACTGGAAAATTTCGCGAGTTCATTTTAGGATAAACTAGATGTCAAACACATGTACATTTATGCTATCTTTATAATTGGATCACAGCTTATTAGACACACCTAGCTTAACTCTGAGCCAATAACGGACATTTAAGAAAACAAGCACCGAATCTCGTGTCACCTGGTCTGAGGTAAACCTGGCTACACACTTGAGCAGCAGCCAATGAACAGAAGGCTGAGGCTCGTAAATACATAGGGCAGTAGAGTCTAGTCTGTAGGTCTTTTTAAAACTCAAAATTTTCCTATTCGTAATTTACAGTGTTAAATATTACAAATGAATATGGCCACCTGTTTTTCGCGATAAGATTCCACTAGTTATAATCCATAATACGTTAGTTCAGAACCAATATGGCGGTTGGAAGATCTTTAACTCGCACGCGCCTTAGGTGTCTGCCAGCCAATCACAGACGTGCAGTATTGGAGTAACCTAATTCTGATTGGCCAGTCAAGTAATAACACGTCTTCTCACAGAGACACGCCTCCAATAAGCAAAACAAAACTGCTGGTATGCCCGTAGGGTATTGAAATATAGCACGTACGGGAATCTTTCAGTGAAAAACAGTAGGCCCTACAAGTGAACCATTGATATGGCATACACGATGACGGTATAATATTTCTGAAAACAAAATCGACTGACATCAGTGAGTATTTTCTCCTCTGAGATTAAAAAATGGTAAATAATAAGTTGACGCTCATTATTATTACTAGGGCCAGTGACTTTTCGCGTAAAAATCGGAGCACACAGTAGACTCCAATACTATATACACACCTCTGCTGTTGTTACACCTCCATTGGCTGCTGGTGCCGTGTCCGTCTTTGACCAAGCCACTCAGGACTAAGTAACTCCGACACTGAACCTTCGTGATTCGTGCGCAAACGGTTAACACGGACCAGAACATTTTTAATCCAATCAAAGAAGCTGGACGACCCTACAGTGCTTTGGACTGTATCTTGTATCGAAATTTTTCAGCGAAATATAACTACACCTAATTATTACAGATGTAGCAAAAACCACAGGAGCAAAATGGTATGTACCGTACTTAAAAATAAATGCTAAAATATTCTCTATGCCTTGACAAATNTGTCTGAAAACTAATTTGTAGCAAAAAATACATTAAAAAATGGCGGAGACCGCACTACCTTAACCCCTTAACTTTTAATCTCGAGTGCACTCCTTAACGTCTGGCATGTTGCAGGAAACCTGAACTTATGGTCTGTGCCGAGAATGTTTAGTAACTAGTGTCAATCAAGACATCGCTGTTTAATACTTTGTTGCTTCTTGTGTCATGGCTTTACTGAAACTCTTTCCATAAGTTTCAAAGTGTCGGTTGTAATAAGAAATTCCCAAGGACCTACCACACCCAGAAATTTCTTCTTTCGCATTACGTGAAACGAAAAATTAATGTGCACGTTAAGGAGTTTAGTATTCGGTGGCCTGAGCGTGTTTGATAAAATGCAAAAGTAACTTAAACGTATAAGTGTTTTAAATTTAACTTGCACGCAGAAAGGAAGTAGGAAACTTGTTCCCATCGCCAACTCTAAGTCGCGTCGAAAGAACGACGGCTTAAGCCGTCACGTGACGCGACTGACGTACGGCGTCCTAGTTCCGTATCGCTGGGAACTTGCGTCGGGATCTTACGGAAATGTGTTGGAGGTCGGAGGTGGGGGCCCTTCATCCCGTCCGTCAGAGGAAACTTTCCAAGTTCCCAGCGCGACTTGAAGAAGCAACAATTTCCCGAGGAAGATGCAACATTTTCAACTTGCAGCAGACACAAGACTTGGAGCTTTCAGATGATTACAGAAACACTTTCATGAATCTGCTACGCGAGATTCCAATTATATTTGACGTACTGTAATACCAGTCGCATTTGCACCAGGAGGCTAATGTTGCGACGTTCCAGTTAAACATATCAATGTGTGCACGTTTATTGCCATTATTGGCTATGTGAAAAGCTGTTAGACGTTGTTCATGGTAAACTGAGCACTTTGACAAGCCCTGCTTAAAGTACATTTTATGCGCATTGTGTACTCTTCCATCATATGATACATTAGCCCTGCTCGTCGGCTCTCAAGACCTCGTTAAGAGCCGCCAATATCTCCCAACTCAATTAACACTGCTAAGGGCCTGATCACTTTACTCATGCTGAGGTCAACTGAAACTGTGAAGTTATTAGAAAAGTCAATATTTTTACAAATTCGCCAATTCTTACACTTTGTTATGGTTAGATCAGGCCTTAGCTGAACGGCTTGCCTGATCACAACCTCAAACATTAAACCTGGAAACGAGCGGGATTGCAACGCCACCATTTGGTCGTCGATCCTTGTGAAATAAGACAGTTGCAGAAATCCCCCCCCCCGGTCACTGAGCGGGACCGCAGAACAACGTGCTTGATATAGGCCGTAGTAACACCCGGNGGGCCGCAGAACCACGCGCTTGATATAGACCGGCGTAACATTCGGAACGAGCGTCTTTCGTCTTTAGTCCTTTGGGCGACCCGACCAGCGAAGCAGACCAGGAAGATGGGTGTGTCCGGCCGGCGTTAACCGTCTCGTAGAATCAGCCTCCGGCTACATTAACAAGGTGATGACCATCCAGTTAGGTTTAATTAAAATGGCGTGAATCATAAAGCAAGGAATCACCATCTTGGTATTCAATTTAAAGCTCCCCCGATCAATAGTCATTTAAATAGCAACTGTATAATCTTCATGTAATAAAACATCATCAGATACTGTTGTGCTCTACCGAATCAGGAGTCATTATTGAGCTACGGCTCTAAATACTTTCAAGTACGACTAAGCTGAAAAGCTTAGTTCGTAACAACTTGTATGCATTGAAAAAAACAGAGCACAATAAATTTTTTCATAATCGCACTTTTAATTCAACGTTAGGACGGGGAACGACTTTCCCTCAGGCGTTGCCAACTTTACACGGCGCTTGCTCGTCAGTGTTTTCGTTAATATATATGCAGGTAGGAGAAGCGATATTTTTTAAAAGTTGGTTTTAAAAGTGTTCTGTTTACCGTGGACAGTAAATGGGTGAGCGAGAATTCTGCTGCTCCAACCATGGACTAGAGATGACTTAGACAGAGTATTCGTATTCTGTGCAAGTGCCCAAAACTGACCTACCCCAAAGGAACACAGCTGTCAAAGTCATGTGTTCAACAGTAGTGAACATTTTTGTTTATATCTTAATTTTTAAATGACAAGCACTATTATATGAATAAAATACCTTAAACAATTTGAACTTAATAAACCTGCATTACACATTGGTAAGTGGAAGAATACGTACATATCAAAGCACTTGTTTACTAAACAATATTCTAACGTTAAATCCAAGCCACGTTGTTTTTGCTACTCGTGTTGACATAAAAGCAGTTCAATGTTGGGACACACACACTGGTTGTGCGCAGCCAGCGTGATCCCTCTACCTTATCATTAGTCTATGTGCCTAACAGTGAACTCCGGTGGTCCAGCTGCCGTGATAAGTTAACAGTTACTGTCACGTGTCTATTATGAGACAAGATATAATATAAATCGTGTTCATGTGAGTAATAATACGAAGAGCTATAATTGTTTTCACGGATTTTATTTTTTGTTCGGTTAAATTAAAATTTTTCAATAGAATTAGAGAAACACAGCATTCTGAAAATCAAAACAGTTGGCCCTTTCAAGTACAGTTGAGACAATAGTCTACATGTTGCACAGGACGGTGGACTTTGACCAGTGCTGAACATTGTGGGTCTCAGTGCACAACGAACTTCCCTGTGGGGAACTAATTCGTAAACCGCATTACTGCTCTACATTATGACCAGCTCATATCGCTGATCGCCGATCACGAAGTATACATCTTATTGATCGTCGTAACAGAACAAATTATTTGCCAGATTAAATAAAACACACACAAAAAATGGTTTATTTTGCAACCCAAGAAACCATGAATTGCTATGAGAATGGAGCCACTAAATCTGTTTCAAATCATCTAATTTGACTGCACTTCTGCTTAAATTGCTCCACTCGAATCACTAAAATGCTATTGGTTATTTTAGTTGCTGGCGCCCACTGATAAAATAGTTATTTCTACTGATTTCTAGCGAATTGCACTGGCCTGCCAGTAACGCCCCTGTGCACTCCACTGATTCGCCAGTAAATGACAGCTAATTAACTGAATATTCAGTAAAATAATTCTACTGATTAAAATCTCCTACTCAGAGTTAGTGTGTGAAGCTATTATTCATGCGAGTTTTGCTCTTCTAGGACGCAGAACTGTACTTCCTTGCATGGCCCTGGTCATGACGGTATTAGCCAGTTGACCCTCCGGTATACGCTCTTTGAATGTCATTGAAATCCTGGAGGAGCGCGCAACGAGTATCGACGTAGAACCGGACCACTCAGCACTACAGAGTGGTTTATCTGTGCCGACTAAGCGTGTAAACCCGATCATTGTTCGCTCTACACNCCGGACCACTCAGCACTACAGAGTGGTTTATCTGTGCCGACTAAGCGTGTAAACCCGATCATTGTTCGCTCTACACACCCCGGGCCGTATTGATTTGGAACGAGAATTCAGGCGAGCGTGAAACATCACAGCTATCCACAATTTTCGGTCTGATGCACCGAACAAAGCTTATTTAACCCTCTGAATAGCTTGAACATAGATACCCGGGGCCACGTTTCTAAAGAAATGTCTTTGCTAGCGAAGGCCAAACTCACACTGTTATAGTTATATTGTCTCGCTGGATTTTATCAGAATCTAAGTAAAAAATTATAGCTAGTCACTATAGCCACCTGTTTTTCCGCGAAAAGATTTCCGCACATGCTAGATTCAAGTACCCTACGGACTCACCGACAGCATTCTTTTCCTTATTGGGGGGGCGTGTCTCTGTGAGAAGACATTGGCTGGCNCTTTTCCTTATTGGGGGGGCGTGTCTCTGTGAGAAGACATTGGCTGGCCAATCAGAATTAGGTAACTCCGATACTGCTCGTCTGCGATTGGCTGTCAGACACCTAAGACGCGTGCGAGTTAAAACCATCCAACCGCGATGTTAGTTATGCAATAACGTGCTTTAGAGTACAACTAGTCGTAGGATCTTATCGCGAAAAACAGCTGACCCTGCAATTCAACATTTCCAATTCGTAAGGATAATAGTGTTTTTTCAAATAATTTCTCAAATCAACTTGATGCATNCCCTGCAATTCAACATTTCCAATTCGTAAGGATAATAGTGTTTTTTCAAATAATTTCTCAAATCAACTTGATGCATTGTAAAACGTGTTTCATCCGTCGTGATACATAGATTGGCACACGGTCAACAAGCAGAGTACAGTAGACGTGTCCGGTGTAGCCAGGACCAATAGGAAGATGGCAAGTGGAAGTACATAGACCAACACAACTGATATTGCTGTAGTGGAGAATATAGGCAGATCACTTCAACCGTGTCCTCAGTGACAGTAAATATGTGCTGTCCTCACAGGGTTACACGTGAGTTATCTTCGTTAAAATTGGAGAGCACGACAACAGCACATTCCTCGCAAAACATTGTATTTCGTTAAAATACAGCCTACCGTCACACACAGCCTGTGCTGAGAACCAAACTTCTTTGTAATATCATCTGATTACGATAAAATATTGCGTGGTTGTTGAGTTCAGTTGAGAGATTTGGATGGCTTTTAACAACGATGTCTAGAGCGCTGATGAGGGTGAAATGAAGTTAGAATGGAGCAGCGCTGGAACGAAAAGGAGGGGGGACGGGAGACTTCCGAGAAAACCCGCTGACCAGCAGCATCGTCCGGCAAGATTACCACGTGCGAAAACCCAGGAGCTACCCCGCCGGGAATCAAACCCGGTCCGCCTAGGTGGGAGGCGAGTAGTCTGACCACTACACCACCGCGGCCCCTAGTATGCAGAAATGAAATAGTGTGGCGGTCACTTTGGTGTTGGCGTGCCCATTCGTTGGCTGAATGAACGATGCTCTGGATAGAGCCTTGCATCTGATTGGCTACTGCGTTGTGTGAAATGTTCCCTATTGGCTATGCTGCCGGCCGGTACGTAAGTTACCCGGCGCTGATTGGTGAATTGCGTTCCGACACGTTGCTGGTGGGTGCGGCAGGAGTTTCAGGTAAAATTAGGTAGTTCTCTTCTGTATTATTAAGTATTGTGTAGTGAAAGGCCGTGATTGAAGAATCTTTTACTTGCAGTTTAAACATTGGTTTAACGTCTTCCAGGACGCGATAAATTAATCCGTTAACTGATTGTGATACCAGCGCAAACGTGCAATTTTTTTTTTCTTAAGTATTTCTTGTCCAGAAGAGAAACGGTGAATATTTCACGTCTGTAATTGTAATGGACAGGAAAATTTATTTTAGGCTAGACTCCACTGTTCTACGTAATTTGGAGCCTAAGCTGTCTATTCATTGTCTGCAGCCCCAGTGTGTAGCCAGTTATACCTCAGACCAGGTAGCACGGGACTGGGTGCTTGTTTTCTTACAGGCCTATTATTGCCTCAGAGTTCGCCTGGGCGTGTTGAATTAACTGTGATCCAATTGCAAACAAAACAGAAATGTACATGGGTTTGAAGTCTAGCTTGTCCTGAAATGAATTAGCGAAATTTCCAATTCGCTACTAATGTTTTATAATTAGGAACACCTGATTTTCAGAAAATTGTCCTGCGCCTATTAAACTTCAATTTACTAAATGCTCTCTGCCTGAGTGTGTCTATGATTAAGACATTGCGGTATTTCAGCGGGCCAATCAGAACCAGGTCATGTCGGTACTGAACGCCTGCGATCCTAGAAGTTAAAACAATCCAGTCACGAAAGTGGATATCATCTACAGTTTTTTAAATACAATTAAGAAGGAACTTTTCACAAAAATCTGATGTAAATGTTTACAATATTATATTGTATACTTAAAATAAAAATAAAATAAAATTTAAGAAATTAATGGTATTAAAATATTTATAGTATCAAATTTATTTACGTAAAACATGTAGATCATTGTAATAACAGCAATATTAGAAAGATTTAAAAAAAATTAGTTTTACGTTTACGTAAACATATTTAATGCGGTTATCTGTTTAATGTAATTTCTCATATTGAGCAATATCGACTCTTGCCCTTTCATTATACATACAAATAAAACAAGCGTATTACAGTTATTCCAGTCCATGGGACTATACCTTTTCATCTTCCATTATCATCACAGGTTGCCCTGTTTGTGTGTCTGTGTGTGTGATGATGTTTCCCCATTTCAATCCATCAGCATTTCGATGCACCAGTGATACTCGGCTGGTATAATACAAAACGTCTGTGATTCGTTTAGAAACAGTTAAGCCGCATATAAACAGTTCGCGGTTAATTGAGCACTTATGAGAGCACTGCTTAAGATCTAGTTTATCTCCCATTTTATATTTTTCTGTTACATGTAAGATTAATATTGGCACGGACCATCTCACTTTATTCATGCGTCATCCAAATAAACTGTGAGATTTTTAGGATATTAAACTCTGTTAATAATATGCAAATTCGGGTTCTTATGAGTGCAACACAATAAATTTAAATTTTAGTAGTCGAAAAATTTTCATAATACGCTCTCAATACGTAAAGTCTTAGAGCTATTTTTTTTATAAATTCACTACCAACTAAACTGGTAAAGGCTGTTGGTGGTAATGTGAGCAATATTGAAGTCAACCTTTGGGAAAATTCCACTGCCCCTGCCTACGTATGTTTTGATGGAAACACTGGCTATCATGCGTACATACAGTTGGCAACGACGAAGGGGAAGTAGTTCTAGGTCTTTACTTTGAATTAAAAGTATTAAATTAACATTTGCGAATACTGAAATCTTTTCTTTTTCTTTCTCTTTTATTATTCATATATAAGTACAAGAATAAGAAATTTGTAAAATATTGCGTTTTCTAATAATTTCATAGTTTCCCTTTACCGATGTACGAATAAAGTGATCAGGTTCACGGCTATGTTAATTTTACGTGGTGGAAGAATACACAATGTGGATACAAGTAGATCTTAGGCAAGACTTTCAAAAGTGCTCAGTTTTGCCGTAAACAGCGTTTAAAAATGCATTATTCAATTATAAATGCCGACATTTATAATCTTTTCTATAAAATATATTTACGTAACACATTTGTGAAATTGTCTACAGTCTCTACTTATCGTCAAGACAGAAGCCGGTGAACAAAACAGGAGGGAAGTTGAAGCGTGCCGAGAGTTTCGAAGTCTAGTTTTATCTCTGAGTGAACTGGGATGCATTTCCTGGTCTCTCAATCCTTAGGTACGGATCCTCGAAGAATATCACGTGAAAATATACGACCCTCCTTTCCTCGACGTCGTGTTCTTTGCAGAGGAGCAACTATTTTAAATCAGACGGGTCAGCTTTCCAGACCCAGCCCCCCCCCCCNGCCGTCTTTATATTCTTGATCCGGGGCATCCCATCTCGTCGGGAGAAGATGCCGCGATCGATATCTCGAAGAGCTGCCGAGATGTGCGCTTGCCTCTTTCAGAGGGCACCTACATTATTCTCCTCTTTCTCTCCTTCGCTCCAGTTCTCCTCTTGAAATTTTCAGCAGAGGAGGGAACCCCTTTACGTGGCGCAGTCGTATCTTACTGCCGTATCGCATCTCGCGAGTTTTTTTTTTCGGCCCTTGCGAATATCTCCTCCCGCCGAATTTCTGCGGCTCAAACGGGCAGGTGCAGTCGAACCGAACNGGGTATTATGACACCGTGAGCTCAACTCAACGGGAGAGGATTTTCAAGTACAGTCGACTGTGGTAGTCTGTATGCTGTGAACGCAAAACGCAAAAGAAAAGTGTCAATAAACTCATAATTTATCAGTTTTGCAGAAAATTATAATTTTTTAATAATTTGCTATGTAAATAAGATTAAAGTCTGGTTATGGTAAACTGATCACTTTTTAAAGCCTTGCTCAAGATATACTTAAATGCACATTGTCTATTCTTCCGCCATATGTAAAATTAACATTAGTAGTGTGCTTTCGCTGAAGCAGGCACACAGGATTCAGGATGTCGGAGTTGTCCGCCATCTTGGATGAC
>NQII01000771.1:62697-105154 GCA_002778355.1 Clitarchus hookeri
CCATTCCAGCTACCCGTAACCCTAGAAATAATTTTAATAAAATAATTTTTTTTGCGAATTTAATAAAATCGTTTACATGTGTTGGCTCGCCACTTCGAATTTTTATTGATTTTCCTAGAAAAAAATACGTCCTTGTTCGTAAAAACCTCCACTCACTCGACTATCACGACCTCTGCTAGAGAGCCAATCGCCAGTGTGTATATTTATTTACTAATTTAAAGATTTAATT
Organism: Clitarchus hookeri; assembly: GCA_002778355.1. Lineage (NCBI taxonomy): Eukaryota > Metazoa > Arthropoda > Insecta > Phasmatodea > Phasmatidae > Clitarchus > Clitarchus hookeri. The sequence goes on from NQII01000771.1 coordinate 62,927, forward strand.
TTCCATACACGAGAAGAATTATAGAAAACATAAAGGAACATATAACAATAACCTCACACTCACCTCCATCATCCTAACCAACCCCTCACCACCACCCAATAATAAAAATAGCGAGAAAATTTTAAAAATAATTATAAAAATCGAGGAACATATGTTTTACCACCCTACACCCCCAAAACCTTAAAAAACCTCGCCCCTCCCATCATTGGCCTTACGTAACAAAACTATCCCTCCACCCATACCAATCAATCGTACCCGACCAGCGTCCACAAAATTACACCTCCAACACACACATTTTTTCCAGTATTAGACACTAGAATGTGTTTCTAACTCATGTTTCAACCACGAGGGATAATTTACTGTCTTCAAGAGTGGTATCGACATGTACCGCATGGTGACGAGGTCATGTAAATTGCCATATTTAATTAATTGATTTATTTTTAAATGTAATCATTTTATTTTAAATTATTTTTTATATAAAGTGGTTTTTTTTTAAATAAATAAAACCACTTTTTTTAAAACTAATTTTATTCGGTAATGTACAACATGAGGAAACACACGTACACATTGAAAATGTATCTTTTACACTTCGTTTTGTGTATTGCAAGGCATTGTTCCCCAGTGAGTCCTGATTTCCATGGGTAAATGGTGTATGCAGACATGAACTTTGTACCCATGCGAGGTAATCTGCGAATTAACCAGCCTTGAAAAGTGTTTTATGTAACAATAATGCGAAATATTCGTATTTTCGTTCATCGCCATCAGAAAATCGATACGTTCAAGTTTCTTGTTCTTAGTCACATGTGTTGGCACCACTTTTCTCCTGGCATTCATCGATTACCCATTTACAGACACACCAGCGTTGTTCTCAAATACACTTACTTGCTGTAGAGGAGTCGAAAAATCCAGTCCGCTAAAATCAAACTTTTCTTCCACCTCAGCATACCTCTTGCACACATGCTGCGGATGCGATGACTTAATAAGTCCAGCCAACACTGACCACTTGAAATATTGGCTGTCATAGTTGTGTAGATTGCTAAGGTATGTTTGTGTTTGATAAAGTTGGCAAGGTCAACATACGTCGATCACGGTGGAGGTTTGTTGTCCATGTTACATGGAGGAAGCCCCTTGCACATATTCATATGCACCCTTAGACCATCCATCTGTGAAATCGAGACCCCACACTTCGAACACGTGTACTTTATTAGGGTGGGGCTCTTTGTACAGCCATGCTTCTCATGTAATTGTGCATTGCTGCTACAAGCGATGGTATTTCACAAAAGCTACACTTATAATGTTGGAATGGTTCAGCAGAGGTGGTTGGCCATACAGTTGTTTTGGATTAGATGTCGATGGTCCGGTTAGCGATACAGTTGCNAGCGATGGTATTTCACAAAAGCTACACTTATAATGTTGGAATGGTTCAGCAGAGGTGGTTGGCCATACAGTTGTTTCTGGATTAGATGTCGATGGTCCGGTTAGCGATACAGTTTCCTCAGCTGAAGAACTAGATGGCACTTCTGCAGTCCCCATGTCAAACATTTCCGAAGATCCTGGAAATTCTGGTAGACACATAGGGACCTCAGATGTAGATGCAGATGACATGATAGAAGAGGAAGAAGTCGATGTAACTGCTGGTACCACACACAAAGAAGTCCATGGCACGGCCGTAGACACCATTATCTCTGGAATATCCGAAGACATTATGGATGCTGAATATGGTGTCGACTGTAAAAGCTAGATGAGACGATTCATACCTCCACACTCTGGTCGACGAACTGCTGATCCTCAACAAGGAGCCATTATTTATACAGATAGCAACCTCCTCCCTTATCTTAATCACTCTAAAACTCCACCCTCCCCCCCCTTTTATCATTCCGTCTGACAAACTGCATGTTTAAACCTGAAGGCATCTGTAAATTCCCAGGTCCATCCGTGCTAACCCCTGCAAATTTAGCCCTATATAAGTTTTACTCCAATTTATAAATAGGTTATCTGGCATAAGAAGTATGTGGATTTACCTTTTTATAAGGTTTCTTTAAGGAAAAAAAGTGATAGTCTAATGAGTTAGGGTAAAAGCAACAAAATAATTTGAATGGTTTTACACACAATATATTATACAGATATATACATAAACTCCATAACGAATAAAATGCAGTCTCTGTTCATTTTTTAAAATTGTTCTTCGGAACCGATGTCGGGGTGACTTCTTGTGTAGTGGTAGGCAGCTGATTCATGGTCCAAGGACGAGGCACGACATTTGCGGAACAGCTGTGCGCTCCTCCATGCACATGTCCTGCCAGGTTCTGGCCTGTCAGGGACGTGCAGCTGCTGGTCGTCGTAAAGTTTCGCCAGCTTGCGCGGCGAAGAACATCCATACTCGAACTGCATGTCGATGATTTTAACTTCGTTTTTACACAAGTAGCTCAGTTATTTTTCTGCTCTGGCCCCACCACGCAAACCTGTCCTTGCGGATACTGCATCAGCAAGTTGTGCAGCATGTTTCCCACTTGGTGTTATGGAATCTTGCCTTTGTCTCACCACAGTCTGTTGTGGTACTTCGTCAACAAGTCGTTCGTCTTCTTGCTTTCCTCGTCCAACAGTTTCCACAAATAAGAGTGTCTGAAGGAATGGGTGCGCGTTTTACCATCGTAGTCGTAGTACACTGTAATCTCCTAGAGCACACAGTCGCTCTGGCTCTGAAATCCTTGCAAATTACATTACATCCTGCTCCTGTCTACGCTCGAAGCCGACTATACAGATGTCGCTTATGGCCCATCGTATTTATACCCTCTGTGGCATTCACGAAAGTATTGTGACGACTTTATCTCGACAATTGTACGATGCCAGTCGGTCGTGAAGTATCAGGCAGAAAACATAAGTGTTGGGGGGGGGGTATATTTCCATGTGTAGTGAATTCGATAAGGCAGTCGATCACATTCGAACTGATATGCTCATCCTGTTTACTCACATCGAACACCATAAGTGGGCCCAACTCTTGAAAGTATCTGGACTCAGTATCGGGGATTGGATGAGCCCATAAGATGCATTATGGAATTAAGCATACATTTGATATTTCAGCAGGTACTGTCTAATTTTAAAGTTCATCATATCTACGTACGGATAGCTTTCACTATTCAAATATATTTTCACATTTTCTATTTGACATGTGTCGAACTGCGAAAGACTCACTCTCACATTGTGCTGTCTTCCGGTCTGTAGCCCAACGATGATGTACCTCGGTTTCTCAGAAGCAAAGCTGGACTTCACCATCCAGCTGATGCGCTGGCTTGCTTGCAATTCAGGGTAGGTGTCGAAACTCCACGACCTGAAAGCCACATCGATGTTTTTATTATATACCACGTTCTTCGGCATAATAATGTGTTTGGTAGTATCCAGCTGAATGTGAGGCAGCGTCCCTTCGATATACTGTAGCTTCAGTTCCACTGGCTCCAGGATTCACCCTGTACTCACAATGGCATCTGAGTATGTAATGGCTATGGGCAGTACCAGTTCCTTCTTCGAATTGATGATAATTCGTTTGTAGTGTTCGGCGAATCCTAGCAAACATCGCTAGGGTGTGCAGACCTCGAATTTACCTCCAGGAACACTGTAGTCATCTTCCATCCCCCCAACCTGCCATCTTGACTGCAACAGGTCGATCGGCTTGAGCGAGAGGTAATTTTTTTTCACTGTTGTTATGCCGACATATCTCGTCTGGTCTGCCTCGACATCGTTGAGCAAATATGTGATACGATCGATGGGGTGGAGGATACCATTGCTCATTATTTTCGTCGATGCTGGGTTGGATTCATCTTCTTTCGTGAGTGTCCTCTAGAATCGGAGGAATGCCTGGCAAGGAAGAGTGCAGATATCTTGGTGTTGGACCGCTATCTGAACTTCCGGTGGTAATGTGTGTGGTTTGATCAGGAATGGCTGGTATTCATGGAGTTCACTTTTGTCATGCTGTCTTTAATAACGGCCGGCTCGTCCATGTTTAAGAAATCTTCCATGGCGATCGACCACGAAGCCAACACTGCGAAGGAAAAACTCTTTGGCATGTGTTAACACCTTGGTGACCCGCAGCGTACTGATTGCCGGTTTGATGTGCTGCTTTGTTATATTGCTTCGGGTCACTGTAAATATTATTCCCATCTTCTCAAATGCAAGCGTAGTGTGATTTATTCGTTTCGAAAGTTCACCAACTCTCAATGCTGGTCGGCGAACTTCACTACCACCTCGTGTGCTCTCTTCGCGACGACTGTCTATTGCTCGGCCTACCGTTGAGATATGTACGCAGGCAAGATGTTTACGGGTCGCGACTATTCGTGGATTTTTCCAGCTTCGTATATGTGGGGCTCAAACCCCAGCATCGTTCCAATGGAATCCGTTTTCGTAAAGTGTATATCCTCGCTGTATCTGATGATGCTCTTCAGAGTATTGGAATTTCTACATGGTTCGAATTATGTGTCGGGAGTCAGCAAATCTTCGATGTACCTTGCAATGTCGTCTAATTCGTAAGAGCTAATGGGCAATGTTACCTCGCGGGTGACATTACCGCTTTTCACGAGATGCATCTTTCAGTTTTTTCATCGATCTTCAGTATCGTATTGTAGGTTTGAAAATCGACCAAACATATTCACCATTTCCCCTTCAGGTCGAGTGGAGGAAAGCGTACAGCATGCAGCTCGGAGCTACGATCCGTCAAGTTGATCATTATCGACATGACTGATGGTTTCTGGTCCATGTATAGCCATTGTATTCAGTTACTTGTACAAGCGAACAAGGAAGCGAATACTCAAGTGCCTGCAGTTCCATATGTTCAGAATCTGCTCCATTTCGTAGTTGTAAGTTAGTTTGCAATTTTTCAGGTGGTGGATGAAAATTACCGAAAATGTCATAGTAGTCAGCATGTTTTCCACATTTGACATAAGTTACCTAGTGCATACAGGGCCCGGCTATTGTGTCCAGGTTGATTATGACATATCTGTCACATTTGGGTTTATGGGGAAAAGCATCTCGCATGAACACTCCACGAAAATGAGGTATCTTCAATTTGTGTGCAAATAGTTTCAAATCCACGTTCGTGAGCGGCCATATCGGTAGAGATTTCATTATCGCCTCTTCGAGATGTGTCGCTTTTGCACACCTCCTCCCACTGGACATGACCCTAGGTAGAGACCATCGCCATTTTTTTTTACCCGTGGCGATAACTTCCATATTGGCATTGTGCCATTGGACCTCTGTCAACTGCTTCTGTTCGTTAGATGCTGTGTTAATAGCTAGGACTATGCTGCTCGTGGCTCCAATTAGGCCCCCGAGTGCCCCCAATGCAGGTAGAAGTAGTGGGAAAAAATCCGCCAGTAGATGGTTTCTTGGTCTTCCTTGCTTTTCTTCCCTTGTTCACCACTTTTCGTTTCACTTGCGCCTTCTGCTTGCTCTTTGCACCCATGCAAATCTTCACTTTGGTCTTCATCACATTGGAAAGGCCCCTTGCTGCTATTTTTCTCCCAGTCCAGCATCTGTCAAATTTCTTATCTTGTCAGCCTTCTACATGAGTAACTTGTCTGCCTGGTGCCGAGTTTGTAGATCCTTGTTCAAGGAGTAAGCGATGTCGTGTTGCTTCCACGTTTCGTCTAGTGCGTTGATACCCATGTCAACGTGTGCCAGCCTATTAGCTATCTTCTTTCCTGGCCACCAGAACTTGTATCCAGGAATGTGCATCTCGAACAGTATATTGTTGATCAGCGTATCGGCTATTCCGTTTCCAGATACGGTCTTGCATCTTCAAGACATCATAATGATCTGATCTAAAAACTTATAAATTAGTTACTTTTATACATTTTTGTTTCAGTATCCTTGTAGATTTGGAACACTATAGACATAAAGTGCTAACGAAGCATCTACTTTGTCGTTTCTGCGGTAAAGCATTTACATCTTCGCGCATCGACATGAAGCAACTACATGCAGGATGAAATCTTCAAGTATGGTACTTCAGTGCATACTTTGTTAACGTCAGTTTACTTGGAGTGATATTTTGAAGAGACATTATAAAACTTGTAGCACTGGTTCTCTGCAACTGCAATCAGCACCGTATGCACCACAATCAGCACCGCATTCACCACATGCACCACAGTTACCACCACACGCACTGCAATCAGCACTGCGTGCACCACCCATACCCACTACTACTGAAGATGAAGATTTCACCCTAGAATCACGACATGGAAGCCTATTTCTGAATACAATGAAGTGCATCATCACAGGACCATCAAATTGTGGGAAAACATGTGTCCTACTACGAAGAAGTGAATGGTCTTCGATTAGAGAATGTGTGCCTGTACTCCAAATCGCTCCAGCAACCGAAGTACTACAAGCCGTATATGATGTGGGTTTAATTCCCTTGCAGCGATAACGAAGCCATCGTACCACCGAGTGAAGCATTGCCAAATTCAGTGTTTATTTTCGACGATGTGGCATGTGAGAAATAGACTTGCATTCAGGAGTGCTTTAGTATGGAATGGCATGCGAACATGGACTACCTCGGCCGGACTTATTCGCTCATACCCGAACAACTGCTTCGCGATAACGCTAATGTTTTGGTGCAGTTTCGCATGGATGATACGAATTTGCGACATGTGTGCGATGACCACATCAATACGGACATGGCATTATCGGATTTCAAGAGCCTGTGTTCTTTGTGCTGGAAATACAAGCATGGATTTGTGGTGATCGTAAAAGACTGGCCTCTATATAATGTCAGGTACCGACGTGGATTCGATCAGTTCTTCGTCGACCATCGATAATGAGTTACATAATATCGAAATTCGGGCAGAGTATCCTCGAGCTGTGGCTTGACAAAGTCGAAGACGGAGGTTGTCTCGTACCAAGAAACTATGGAACTTGCGAAGCTGGTAGAAGAATAATTCGAAATGTAGGCGAACCCCTTACGATCTAAAGATGATGCTACTAAACGTTTAGTCTTCGAAACTGGTGATATCTTCATTTCGGATTACACAATGTGTTAGCTGATCAGAGCAAATTCTTTCGCACATACTCGTCCGAAGATGAATCTTGTGAAGACCGAGATCGTTCGTGATTTGATGGCAATGGACGAGCACGAACCGAGTGTTCAAAGGCAAATTACCGACAGACTGAATGTGGCATCGGAACAAAATGATGACAATCTAAAAGTGCTGAAAGATTCCATAGAATATGCATTCGCTACCTAGATTTCCCGCCTCGCCATGAAAACGGATATTCAAAACCATGCCAGGACATATTGTATATTTGCAGTGAACGCCTGGAATGGATCGAAAATAGTTAATTGGAGACTCGCGACTAAACCTGTAAAAGAGAACAACAGTAACCATTTTTATTCAGTAAGATGTCGGACATTGCTAGCGAACTGCATCAAGTGATACAGTCGGTTCGATCGGAAGTATTTGCTCGCCAAGAGAGCTAGACTTTCGCGCGACCTTATCAATGAAGAAATCTTTAAGCCCATTACTCGCTGTATCTATGTACTAAGGGAAAGCGATGAAGCGCCCGATAAAAGCAACAGAAGAGCAGAGTCGCAAACTTTCAATCCACTCTCCCGAACAATTTACATAACTGTGTTATAACTCTCAGCATTGCGGCCGTCATTGAAAGAATTAATACGGCCAGGAAACGCTAATAGAAGGATGCTGATATCGGCAAAAATATATATATTATGTATATTGGTTATTTATGAAATCAACGTTTTACGAAACGATATATCGAAAGAAGAATATCGATTTTCGGTATACTGGAATTTGATATTTTATACGTTAAAGGACTTGAGTAATGTAAAACTGCTTAGAATATTACATATTGAGGACACGAGGCAGTGCATAAAGATGTGGCGCCTTTTTTTTATGTGCATGTTATCAAAGTAAACATAGTCATTTTTAATTGAAATTTTGTTTTTAAAACAGAGCTTATTAAAAGCGAACTTAAAAAATATTTATTTCGGAGCCGAATATTTGGTTTTAACCTTGCAGTAAGCATAAACAAAATGGCCTGTAATATTGCACTATAATTACAATATATTATAACCAGGGCCCGTGACTATTCGCATAAAAATCGGAGCACACAGTAGACTCCAATACTATATACACACCTCAGCTGTTGTTATACCTCCATTGGCTGCTGGTGCCGTGTCCGTCTTTGACCAAGCCACTCAGGACTAAGTAACTCCGACACTGAAATTTCGTGATTCGTGCGCAAAAGGTTAACACGGCCCAGAACATTTTTTAGCCTATCAAAGAAGCTGGACGATCCTACAGTGCTTTGAACTGTATCTTGTCTCGAAATCTTTTCGCGAAATATCACTGCCCCTAATTATAACCTTATGCCCATGTACTATAGCTCATAATCCTTAACGTGTAGTCCAAAGTTCTGATTGATTTCGATAAATTTTAAATATATCGACGATTTATATCGATATATGGTTGATATAGTATCGTCATTTCGATATATCGAAATTTTTTCGATATCTCTATGTGGGTACACAACTAACTTGATGCAGCTGTATTTAGCGCACGGTAGTAATGTTTTAAAAGTACGAAATCAATTTAATAGGGTTGCTGAGTATGTTCGAAGGGGTGGGATCCCGGGCGACATTTTAAATGTACTTTTTCCCCGGCGGAGAAAATTTCCGAGTGAAGAAGAGTGCTCAGAAAGCGCGGGAAGTGTGCGAGTTGAGAGGAAGTTGTTGAGGTTGGCCGGAAGGCCTAGTGAAAAGGAAAGGGGGGGAGAGGAACAGGGTTAAGTACTGGATGTCGGTGAAAGGATGTAGAAGCTACGACGTCACTGCGGCTGGAGCAAGTGGCAGACCACCCCCTGACACTCCCCGCCCAGAAGTCGTGGAGCTTCAAGGTCAGTGGCGCACTCTGGACTCGTTGAAGGGAGGGGCAGCTCACGATGTTTCCTGCCAGACTCTTCAGTCAGGGTAATAAAGCTGTTTTCCTAATATTCAGTCCCAGTTTAAACATTCCAGGCCCAATTTAATTTACGGCTACAGGTGTTGTTAACAAAAAAAAAATTATAATGCGTATTATACTTACGACACAACACTTGTTTCGTTGTCACAGCCAATCGGCTGTAGGCTATGTGTTCGGCTACAGTCATGTGAACCAATTATGACCTAGACAAGTCAGGCGGTTTGCGAATAATTNGCTGTAGGCTATGTGTTCGGCTACAGTCATGTGAACCAATTATGACCTAGACAAGTCAGGCGGTTTGCGAATAATTTACCCGCAGGTAAGATAACTCGTAGGGGTTCCTGTTTTTCGCGAAAAGATTTGAGCTGAGATTAGACTTCAATATCCTATGCGCACCTGCAGTCATAATTTGGCTATTGGTCGCTTCTCTTTGTGTGAAGATAATATGTTACATGAGTGAGCCAATCACAATCAATTTTTCCAATACTGTCAGTCCATGGTTTGCGGGTAGATAGATAAGACGTGTTTCAATCCAAATGTTCCAACAACCAAAGTGGTTCTGAACTAAAGTGTTTTCGAACACAACTTGTCCTGAAATCTTTTCGCAAGAAAAAAAGGTGACCCTAATCATTGTTTCTTTATCTCCATAGCCTGCAGTACATATCAAATTTTCCTACACTTGCGTAATTAACACAATTGTGTACAATTAGTCTGAATGGGTTAACCCGCTCAGTACCGAATTCATTTACGAGCTCAAGCGTTGCAGTTGTTTAATATTTTGATGTGCGCTGTACTTGTGTAGAGCATGCTTCTCACAACCCGCTCACTGTGTGTTCGTTGAAGTTAGCATTAACCATTCACTAGTTAAATGGCGTGTTGGCTAGACTGTACAGTCCCGTGTACACTCGACCCTCAGATGCTTGTTCATTGGCTGCTGCTCCAGAGACAAGCTAGTGTTACTACACACCTGGTAGTATGACACTCGCTACGTGCTTCCTTGCAAGTCTGCTATTGGCTCAGAGTCGTCCAGGGAGTGTCTAATGAACTTTGATCCAATTGCAGAGGTAACTTCAGTGTACACATGTTGGACGTCTATCTTGTCGTGAAATGAATACGCGAAGATTTCGTATCCCTACAATTCACATATGAGATGTGCACAAACTTCGACCGAGAGGGCGTTCAAAACGCAAGCCACTTATTCCTTGTTTTGTACAGTGCCGATCATAAATATACTTCATGTGCAACATGTCCTCTATGATGGACATGGGGGGAGAGCGGATTAACTCACAGTTTCAGTTGTTGCAAATATGACATTTTTTCTATTCGTGCTCTACGTAGGTATACGTGGCACTTGTTTCATTATCTCAACCAACCAGCTTTCGGCTTTGTTATCGGATGTAGTAGTGCGGTATGTAATTACTGACAATTTGCCCGTTCAGTCACCGCGTCTACAGTCGTGGACACGTTGCACACGAATTATATTTATGACTTGTACTGTACACAGCAAGGCATTAGTACCCAGAGTAGTTCAGCCGTTTAAAACGCGACATTTTCTTGGCCATACTTGTAATCAGGGACACCCCGCGCTGATTCCTGCATCGTGCATGCTTCTGTGAGCAGATTGCTCCGTCTCTTAAGCCCGCGGGGGCCACGCTAGCTGAGCGGTTAGCCTGCTCGCCTCCCTACCAAGGCGAACCGGGTTCAATCCTCGGCCGGGTTAATACCAGGTTTTCGCGTGTGGGGAATCGTGCCGGACGATGCCGCCGGTCTGTGGGTTTTCTCTGGGATCTACCGTTTCCCGACCGTTGATTCCGGCTCTGCTTCATTCTCACCTCAGTCACCCTAGTCGGCTCTCAATACCTCGCTGTTAAGAGCCGCCCAAATCTCTTCACTCACTCTCACCCGTCAGGGTCACCTCTCTGTAAGTGCGTGTTGTGTTCCGTGAAATTGTTGAAAGAATGTTAGTCATTAGTTTATTTCCAGCGTGCACTGGAAAGGACTGCCTGTGGAGTTGAGCGCTTGTCCGAGGTAGCAGTCTTCCATCCCCTCGCTGAAGAGCGACTGTGCGGGGTGGGTGTGTGATCTCGCTCTTCATCCCCGCTGACAAATCTGCTCCGTGCCTCGTAATCTTCGGTCCGTTTATCTACCGCCGTCGCCATCGATCCACACTTCCATTCACACCCGTGTCGTGGTGACGGGAAATTCGAAGCGAATCGGCATCCGCATGAAAGTGAAGGCCGACGCCATTGTGCGCCCGCCAGGCCTCGAGTAATGTCGCTAACTCAAAACCCCGTCAGTCCGTTCAACTACCCTCTTTCCTGTGTTTTCAAATGTCTCTCATTCGAAACTTCCCTTTCGCTTTACCTGGCTTTTATCATTCACGAGTTCAAGCTATCTGCTTTCACAGTTGACGATGTGGGAATATTCCCGAAGCATGTTCATAAATAACTGATGATCTCTATGTAACTGGCCGGAATCCGTTTTGTAGGCTGTTCACGGTAAACTGAGCATTTCTGAAAACCCTGCTTATGATCCACTTGCATGCACGCTGCGTATTCTTCCGCCATATGGGGGCCACGGTGACTGAGCGGCTAGACTGCTCGCCTCCCTACCAAGGTGAACCGGGTGCAATCCCCGGTCGGTTCACTCCACATTTTCGCAAATGGGAATCGTGCCGAACGATGCCGCTGGTTTGGCGGGTTTTCTCGGAGATCTCCCGTTTCCCCTCGCCCCCTCATTCCATGTGCTGCTCCATACTCACCTCACTTCGCCCTCATCGGCTCTCGAGACCTCGATGTTAATAGCCGCCCTAATATCTTCACTCGCTCATTCCGCCATATGTAAAATTAAGGTAGCCATATGCCTGGTCACTTCATTCATGCGTCGATCAAGTAACAATGTTAAATTATTATCATAGTAAATATTATACAAATTTTTTAACTCCTGCGCTCATATTCATGCAAAACAAAATGCAAAATAATATATTTTAGTTTTAACAAATGTTTGCTTCCTTTAAATTAAATTTTAACTCCTTTGCTGGGCGTATGCCGGTCAGTGCATCCGTTAAAATATTGCTGATAAGGGAAGTGATGTTTTTCGAAGGTAGTTTTTAAAAGTGCTCAATGAACCGTGAAGATGCCATAGTATCAGTGGCTGTGTTCATGTACCCCTTCGTCTCATGTTTTGTATTATTTGATGAGGAACTAAAATTTTTTAATGACTATTTCCAAAATATTATAAAAATTTACGAGGTTTAGCAACCCGTGAACTAGATCAATCTTTTTGCATTCTTTATCAAATGGGAGGATTTACATGTCCAGAGTCCCTTTCCTTCGTCGTACGGGTTGCGTTTCTGTAAGTTAACTATGCATACCGCGTAAAAATGTATATAAATGAAAGGACATACTTTAACCCTGTGAGGAACTGCACGCATATTCTCGGAGCTACGTTCATATGGAAAGTTCTCTGTTCTTGAAGACAGAAGTCACACTTATATAGTTTTAGTCTTTCGCTGGATTTCATCAGAATGTTAGTAAAAAAATTACAACTAGTCAACAATTCTGTTCATAAGAATAAAACTAACCCTTTATTAATTTCTCAAATGAACACGATGGAGGTAAAACCTGTTACATCCGTCGCGACATAGAGTATTAATTGGCACACAGTCACGGCACGATTTCATTGGCCGACGGCCAGCCAATAATAAACTTCGCCGAGTACAGTAGGCGTGTGCGGTGCAGCCATGGCCAATAGGACGATGGCGATGGTAAGTGGAAGTACTGAGACCAACACAACTGATATTACTGTAATTAAGGGGGGGGATATAGGCAGCTAAATTCACCCTTGTCTTCGGTGCCAATAAGTTTATGCCGTCTCAAAGGATTGTCAGTACACCTTTCCCAAGTCTCGTCGAACCATTTGGCCATCCTTCTTAATTCAATTTGCTGAGTGTTTATGCATGTCTCGGAAACGCAACAACTTACAACACCGTCCATAATAAAATTCGCATTTACAATGGCACTTATGGACTTTCTATAGAAATGTGTTCATTTTTATCCTCATTACACCTCACCTCATCCCTCTACACAGCTTGCACACTGTAACAAACACAAGTACTCTTCCGAAACTGCTACAACTTTGTACATAATTTTTACCCTCACCACTCGCCCCATTTACATTTTTAAAATTTGTACCCAATAAAATTGCTTTCTTTTTGAAGTTATATTTCTTTTGGCGCGTCGAGGGTAAAAGTTTAGTGTGCAACGGAAGTTGCGCGCGCACAGTGTAACGAAATTCGACAGTGAACGTGGTAGGGGTATGACCCAACGCGCATGCGCGTATCGTCTAGCTATATACAAACGCAAGGTACACAACATAGCACGTGGTTATATTTAAAACTGACAAAAAATCAGTTCATGTAATAGGCAAATTGAAAAACATTTAATTTATATTAGTAATTAATTGTGAATATATATATATATCTTATTAATTAATTTTACTTACATTGTGCCGTGAAAAATTTGTAAGTGACAAAAATTGTATAATAAAATTTTGAAAGTGTTTTCAAGTATTTGAGGTTAATTTTTGTAAGTATTATTTTATGAAGTTATATTTATTTTGGCACCTTAAGGGTAATTTAATCATGTTCTTTAATCAAACCTTTATTAATTGTATTTAATGTCTTTCTTCTGTCATTTTATCGTTTTTCCTACTTACATAAACTATTTGCATACATAATAAAATTTTATTTTAGTCACGCAAAAAAAGTATAACTTCTAACGCTCGTACATAAGTACACGCACCCATTTTTTTTTTACACGTCAGAGTAAAATTGGTTAACATGAACGTATTTGTATTTGTTATGGTGACAGGGTTTCAATTGAACGACGAATATGCGTGTGTATACATACACATTATGGAACGTAACTTATGATAAAGACGTTGGTGAGGGATTAGCAATGAAAATACAAGAAGAAAACTTAGAGACATATTTTTCTCACACGATTCGTTACGGATGTACACCTCTGAATGTGCAGCCAAATGATTCCGTTAAGGCGCTCGTCTACCTGGCGCTTGAACTGCGTTGCAGAGTGTTCCAAATACACGTTTTTCAACAAAACTATTAAGCGTACGTCCAACGTGCTGATCTACGAAAAGAACACACACTTTAGACGAGAGCTGTTAAGTACTTTCAAAATATCACGTACGTTAGAAACATCAATTCAGAGTACTCCAAAACCTCTCAAAACGGCCTTTCCAAGGCGCTGTAGCTCAAAATGCACGCATCAGATACATACAAAACTACTATAGGCGCCTGCACTGAACCTTCCTAAAGACTTCCCACTAATAAAATAATATGGTCACCGCTGAAAGTCCCATAGGTACACGCAGCACGACGAGAACACTGCACGCCAGTTCAGAGCCTTGCGCTTAGCGGCGATGGCGTACTTGATGCGCGTGGCAGTGTCGCCCTTATCGCTCCCGCGCTTCTCGGCCTAGACGTGGAAAAAAGTTTCAGGTAGACGGGGGCCTTAATGACCAAGTGGTGTTCTGTCATATTGTGAATTGATTAATGAAGCCTACTCCTCGTCTGATAATGTACCTGTCGTAATCAATGTTTTACACCGCATACTTTCACGTTCGTCACCTGCTTGCGCTGCTGGTCGTAGCATTCTGAGCTCCAACTGGCAGTGCAGTCACGTGCAATACTTCATGTAATGTATGTACTGTGCACCCCCCACCCCTTGTGCAGCCATTTGTCCGTTGCGAAAGCGGTTACCGTGCATGCTTGCAAACATTCTAGTTGTCTAACTGCTAGGTGTTCATTCGCCTTGTGTGAGCTTATGCAAAGGCTTACCTCGTTTACGAATCGCGCGAGGACAAAATTTCTGGAAGCTTTTCTTCTTTAATTTTCATGGCGAATCCGCTGCTAGCGTCTGCAACGCATAAAGGCGAATCTCGTATCTAGAGACCCTTCTGTTTGGCGTTATGAAACTGCCCTGTGCTAGACTCCCCAGGCATAAACAAAGGGACAGGAGTATTTCACGAATTGATTCGAGGACAAGCTAAACTTCAAACACTCGTAAAGTTGAGTTACTTTAGTGACTGGCTCGTTATTGGACACGCTGTGGACGACTCTGCGCCAATAGCAGACAACGTATGCACAAACAAGCACAGCATACCCTGGTACCTCGTCAAGGATAACACTAGCTACTCGCTAAGGCGGCGGCCAATGTACGAACAGCCGAGACTCTAGTATACATAGGACTGCGGAGTATAGCCTACATATATTCCGCATTATAGCACTTCGTTTATTTAACATTGGTAGGGCCAGTGACTTTTCGCGTAAAAATCTGAGTACACAGTAGACTTCAATACTATATACACACCTCAGCTGTTGTTATACCTCCATTGGCTGCTGGTGCCGTTTCCGTCTTCGACCAAGCCACTCAGGACTAAGCAACTCCGGCACTAAACCTTCGTGATTCGTGCGCAAACTGTTAACGCGAAACAGAACATTTTTTAGCCAATCAAAGAAGCTGGACGACCCTACAGTATTTTGGACTGTATCTTGTCTCGAAATCTTTCCGCGAAATATCACTGCCCCTAAATATTGGATAGATGGCGGATAGCCTGGCTTAGGCACTTATACGCATTTTGCCTCTATTTGCGCCTTCCAGGTAAGTTTTAGGTAAATATGCACGCATAGGTATTCCACAACATCTCTGTGTGGTATACGTTAGCCAAAGTGTGTTATTTGTGGGTGATTGGTATGGCAAAATGTTTTTCACGGGAAGATTTATGTTCTAAGATTTCAATACCCTACGTCCACAACCACAACTTCCTTTGGTTATTGGCCGCGTGTCTACGTGAGAACACATGTTCCTATTTGTCTGGGCCAATAGTAATAAAGTACTCCGATACTGAACGTACATGATTCGCGGACAGACACTTGAGGCACGTGACATTTGAAATCATCCAACCACGAAAGTGCATAGTTTTTTGGAGTACAACTTGTCTTGAAATATTTTCTAGGAAAACACCTGTCCCTAGTGATTGGCAATTTACGGGAGAGTTCTGCGTGTAAATATAATAGCTTCACTTTTTCGCACGTCGATTTTAATCCGCTTGCATATCTTTTAACTCGCGAAATGTTCCCGTCCCTAGTTCTAGGGAAGTTTTCGTGAGTGGTTGCGACTCGAGGAGAGCGCCTCGATCGCCTCCTTCTGGGCTCAGATGCCTGCAAAAACTTGTAGCACGGCTGACGTCAGAGGGTTTGAGAAATGGCTCGGCCGGAGTCTTGCTGGTGAAGGTTCTCTATACGTCAACCTGTTCCCCCGCCACTGCTGCATTGTATGCACTTCCCGACCAGAGAAGCCTTATTCATCATCGTATCGCTGCCTCGAGGCCACCCTGACCATTCGTCTTCCCGTCGGGAAACGCCATCTTGGGAAAACCCGGCTCATATTCCTTGCTAAGAAAAAAGCAAGTGCTGTAACCCATTCGGCTACCCCAACGACGATCATGGACACGTTGCGTGTGGATGATATTTATGACGAGTACTGTACACAGCAAGTAATCAATGCCCAATCTTTCTTGCGGCTAATATTATTTGTGGAATTGTATACGCCTCTTGGACATGAACGGGTAATGCTAACATGATCGAGCAGGCAGCGTGTTGTTCGCTGGTTATAAGAAAAATGCTGAAAACAAGTACAGCGCATACCAAAAGAGTAAGTGATTGCAACACTTGAACTCAGAAATGTATGTGTAACCAAACAGGTTAAGTTTACAAAAGCTTGGAAATTAGTTGCCAAAAAATATTCTGCAAGGCACTAAAAGAAACGTTTTTATAAGATACTGTTTTCATAATTGTTCTGACTGTTTACCAGAACCCATGAACTTAACACCTTAACTTATACGTTAATTTTTTTTTTCATTTCAGGTGTTGCAAAAGAGGAACTTTGTGGCTTGTGAATAGTACGTACAAAGTTGGATAAAACAGCTGACACTTTGGAACTTATTGAAAGGATTTCAGCAGTTCCATGGCACGAGAAGCAACCAATTATAAAATAGGTTGCGTGTAAGCAGCAACAGACAGCAGTGCCCAGGGAAAGACGAAGTTTGTGTCGGTGCTGGCCACTGAAGCTACAGCACCGACCATGATTTTACTTCGCCTGCAGCATGTCAGACGCGAACGAGGGATGATCTGTTAAATGGTTTAAACGAGCACTTTGAGAAAGTGCGCAGAGATGGCGTGGCGTAGCGTAGCGTGTCTGCTCACAGACTGCCGCACGTGGCTTGTGTCTGATTGGCCAGTGCGCGCTGCGAAGTATTCCCTACCGGCTGGCCTGTTTCCTGGCAGGCAGGATACCGTGCGCCGATTGGCCAATGACGCTCCAGCATGTGGCTGGTCACTGACTCAGTGTTGGTGGCGTGTGCATCTGGAGTTCGCGATGTGACCGCCTGTTTCACCTCCGTATTCTTAGGTATTCTGTGGTACAGACAAGCCAAATATATGTGTGAGGTCCACTTCGCTACTGTCTGTCAGGCCGCCCAGTGTACTTTGAATGTCACCGTGCGTGTTGCGTTTGAACCGCAGTTTCTTGTCCGCCCGTTTATTTTGACGTCTCAATATGATACCCGCCGCTAATCACCCGCAGCTTTATTAACGATCGTCTGTTATAGCCCTAAATATTATCACAAAAACGCCAATTTATACTACTTTTCGCTTTAAAAAAATTATGCATATTAAAGACGGAAATAGTACATAAAACTGGTATGACCGTCAAACGTAAAGAACAGTTTCTTAAATGGAGTCCATAACCACGTATTACTAAAATTTATATAAAAAAAATCTCAGCACAATTTGAATAAAAAATATTATTTTTATTCTCTGAACGCTGCCTCAGGGCGTAGGTAAGCGGTAACTTTAATGACGTTCAAGTGTCTGTATTCTTAAGTATTCTATGGTGAAGTGCTCCTCTACTGACAGTTAATACAGGCTAGAGGCGAGTTTCTTATTTCCACAACTGTATTGTATTCCTATTTACAACTAATCTATTTTTTAAACAACAGCAAACAAGCTTACTGTACTGAAAAACGTCCATAACAGACCGGCTCTCTGCCAGTGTATAGCCAAGAAGAAAATATCTCAGTGAAATGTTCTTTCCTTCTTAGAATAATATACAATCCATCCTGTTCATTTGATTGATGTTTGTAACTGTTTTAGAGTGCTACAAGGTCGACACGTTGAATTCTGTTAAGTAAATCCTTGGTAGTCTTAGTTTTCACGTGCAGTTTAAGGATACGGAAAGGACGTGAAGGTTTCATAATATGTATATTAACTATGCAGTTTGTATCCGACAAAATATTACAAACGTTGGGAGGCGATTCCTTATGGAAAATGAGATGGTATATATGTTACGATCGGAATCATTACTGTTGTACCCGAGCTGTTCAACATGTTTCCGCTCACTGCCACCGCTACAGAACACCATGGAATACTTTTACTGAATGTGAGTGTCAAGAGAGAATTTCACAATACCACGTTCCACATTCATAATCATTTTTAACATTTTTGCAACATGCCTTAAGCATTTTCTGTGGGTTGCGTAGAGGTAAACATTTTCAACGCCATGCCCATGTACCATAGGGCGATAGTTCTTCGACGCTCCCTATCTTTTCAAAACTTGTACACACATGAATTAGACTATTTTATATTCTGGTACACAAATAGTGTGTGATGAGAAACTTGTCCTTATCACGTGGTTATAAAAAAAAAACTTCTGAACCATGAAAATTTGTGGCAGAATGACGAACTGTTAAATACCACGTATAAATATCGCAGGTCTTGTAGGTAGGGAATGGAAAATTTCGCTAATTTAGTTGAGAACAAGCTATATGTCAAACACATGTGCATTTCTGTCGTGTTCGCAACTGGATCGCAGTTTATTAGACACGCCCAGGTGAACTTTGAGCCAATAACATACCTGTAAGGAAACAAGCACCCAATCCCGTGCCACCTGGTCTGAGGTATAACTGGCTACACACTGGGGCAGCAGCCAATCAACACAAAGCTGAGGCTCGTAAATACATACGACAGGGGAAGAAGTCTAGCTTACAGGTCGTTTATAAACCCGAAATTTGCCTGTCCCTAATTATAAGCCATGTAAATTTACCTGGAATTTGTACTGTAATTTTTCTTTACTGCAAGCGTAATTTGCTTCCGTTACATGCAAGGGAATTTTCCCTCAAAAATGTATACAGTGCAGAGAGAAGATGTGTGTCGGTAATGACTAGTAAGAAATAGTTCTCATACGAAATATTATTATAGTGTGCGCACTCAAGTGCTGTGCGTCTTCACTTTGGTATAACTTTCTAGACTAGGTTTACATTTGTTTGCTTGAGGCGGAGGAATCGCATGGTGTTAATAGGGGAAGCGATATTTCGCGAAAATATTTCGAGGCAAGATACAGTTCAAAGTACTGTAGTGTTGTCCAGCTTTCTTGATTGGCCGAGTCATGTTCTGGTCCATGTTGCCAGTTTGTGCACGAATAACTCCATTGGTTGCTGGGGTTACGTAATCCTGAGTGGCTCGGTTATATGCGGAAACGACACCAGCAGCCAATGGAGTGATAGCCACGGCTGAGGTGTACGCATAACACTGAAGTATACTGTGTGCTCAGATTTTTCGCGAAAATCACTGGCTCTAAGTAGAAATTATGAAGTAACCATGAATGAACTGTAGAATATTATATTTTCCCGAGCGCATACAGACGTTTCACATCTATCCTGTTGTGAGAGTTTATTTAGTAGCGTAATTTCTCAAAGTTCTGACAGTGTTCCAAGTAATTGCAGAATTTAAATGCGGTGTCGCCTAAAAACCGTTCACGACTTCATTTCAAGTCATAATAGTTAGTAATAACTGCAAAAATAAGAACGGTTTTTATAGGAAGACAGAGATCCTTTCTGCCTTCCAAAAGGCACCCGTGGCTGCGAACAAAACTTTATGCAGTTGTTGTTAGCATTACAGAGACGCATCTTTTGAACCATATGTGCTACTCTCTGCGGAGTACGCAGGTCAGAATGCTTTGTTGGATTCGTGCTGCTGACAAACAGTTCAGTCGAGTGTGCGTTTTCCTTTGTAGTTTTTGCACAGTTTAGACTTATTGCTGCATGCTGTAGAAGAATTCAAGAGGAATCAACTTGTTCCAAGACGTGTCCATGCACAACCAACGTTTTGCTTGTGTTTTGTAAAGACGAGCACAAATGAACGTGCTTTTGAATGCGTAAAGCAATCAGTGAACCGGAGTTTTACAGTTTCTATTCAGCATGCCACATAACGAGTTGTTCCATATTTTGAGCCAATCATGTGAAAAGACTAACAGGCGCCTAACAACACATGCCACTAAAATCAGTTTACATGCAGGAGACATTGCTGGGGAACAAATTTGTAATAATGAATGCAAGTTCCTTCCTGTCACATTAACACACTTTACAATAATAACGTTAACCCTTTGACGCAAATCAGTTTATAAGGTTGGGTAAAATATTTTACAAAAATAATACAAACAAAATTCACTGACATTAAATTTTCGTTCTTCTTCAACTACGTATTTAACATGTCTCTACTAAAATAAATTATTTTATTAATATTTGAATAAGTTGGCAAACTCTAAGTGTACATAAGCGATAAAAAAAATTTTTCGTACGCATGTAATATGTTTTTTAAGTCTTTCCTATATGCCCTTCGTAATATTCAAACGAAAGCTTTAAATTAAAGCACAATTTAAGTTAAAATACTGCTAGCCGGGTGACTTACACACCTTAACGTAGTACTGTGAAAAGTAATTAGGCAGGTTATTCACAGGAAGAGATAATTTCATACCGACAAGCAAGGCTGTTAACGTAGGAATTCTCGGAACCTTAATTACATCCATAATACATCAAAGGGCTTTCAAAATAATTTGGTTGGTGGATGCAGGTGCATTAAATTTGCTTTCACTTGCAAATCATTGTCAGCATTTGGGGGCGGAGGGGGAGGGCTGCCTTTCGAGTTATTATTTTTAACTTTAGTCGAGAGCTGATTAGATTAAAAGCGCTGTAAAGAAAATTATTTCCATGATATTAAATATTTCCTCTTCTATAGTTTCATACAATTAACTGTAAAAAGTATGTGTATGCTATTTATGATGTAGGAATTAGAAAAATTCAAATCGTTACTAAACTAAAATGATTGCTTTTAAATAGCATTACCTTGGCATATTTAACCCTTTGAGGGCGGCACAAATTTACTAACACTGAGGACAAGCTTGAAGTGAGAGCGGCCTATATCCTCCACTACAGCAATATCAGTTGTGTTGGTCTCTGTAGTTCCACTTGCCTTCGTACTATTGGTCCTGGCTACACCGGACACGCCTACTGTACTGTACAACGTTTATTACTGGCTGGCCGTGGGCCAATGAATTCGTGCGTTCAGTGAGTACCAATTAGTCTGTCGCGACAGATGTAGGCCGTTTCACAATCCAGCGTGTTATTTTGGGTTATATTGAAAATAACAGTTTTATTCTTTCGAATTGAAGTGTTGACTAGTGGTAATTTTTTTTACTTGGATTCCTGTTAAGTCCAGAGAAACAGTAAAACTATAAAAGTGGGAATTTTATCTTCAAAAGCAAAGACATTTCCATAAAAACGTATCCCCGTGTTTATACGTGCATACTATTCAAAGAATTAAACATACAATTGGGGAATTTAGGTCCTCAGTATACTAAGAAATTCCACACAGTTCAACTCTGACCGATTTATTTAGAATTTTTACACATAAAAAATTTTAAGAGATTTTTCATCGATAAATTGTGGACATGTCTTGAGATTTATGGTGGCTTTTTATTTTAACCACTAAAGCTTAAACTGCATAAAACGTTTAGTTTTTCTTATTCCTGTATCATAAAAACATTAAAATCGTTACTGAATGCTAATTATGTAAAAACTATACAATTATATAAAGTAGTAAGCTGAAAAATACCATTGTTTATGGCTGCTGCATTATTTTAGAATTGTCAGAGTGTACATAACTTGCAAAAAAAAAACTAGTAAGGTTTTCAAAAGTTGATTATTTTCAGAAATAGATTGACTTATCTGCTCGCAAATAGTAATGTAACGTCACATTATGCTGGTGTTTCTAAATGAAAAAATTAGCATCAGTAAACATTTGTGTGTGGCGAAGTTGTCCTGGACACCAACTTACGTTTTGAAAGGTCCCGTGCTTGAACCTCGCGCATTGCGTGGGTGTTTGTGCTGTTGCAAATTTTGTATCTGGGTAGAGATCAGTGTGCAAGTCGCCTCACATGTGACTATACAAATCACGCATACAAGGTGTGCGGGTCATGCAGGAATTTTATTTTAATCCCCGTAGCATCTACAAAAAGCATTCCACGTATAAAATAATCAGTTTCTCTAGTTCATTTCAGTTGCATGCTTCTTGCAAGATCACTCCATAACACATAAAACCATATCTAGGCCGTTCGTGGTTATTTGAGCACTTTTGAAATCAACCTTTGATAAATGCCACTGTCACTGGCTGCATATATTTTAACGGGAATAGTTAGGGGCATTTGCCATACACAGTTGGTAGCGACGGAGGTGAAGTAGCTCCGTGTCTTCAAGTTGAATTGAAAGTTTTAGGTAAATATTTATGATTACCTGATAAGCTCTCTCTTACTTTCTGTTTCAAATGCATAAAGGAATGAGAATGAGCGTAGTTTTAAATTATTTTCTTTCATAAAACTTACACAGTTTCACTTGGCCAAAGCATTAATAAAGTGTTCAGGCTCATGACAATGTTAATTTTACATATGGCGGAATAATACACAACGTATATGCAAGTTTATCTGAAGCAAGGTTTTGAAAAGTGCTCAGTTTACCTCGAACAGCCTATACCAATCACGATGCCACATTCTAGATGAAAGTGAAAAAGAAGAGAGAAAAGAGATGCTTCGGAGGAGAAGACAGAGAAAAGAGAGAGAGAGAGAGAGAGAGAGAGAGAACGTAAGGAAGGAACACTCGACACTCACCAGAGTCAGTGCTGCAGTCTGGTGCTGGAAAATGGAAACACAGGACGTTATGGTCTTGTTCCCTGTGTGTCGCATAGCGGGTTTGCGTGAAGGGCGAAGCCATGCCTCTGGTACTCTGTTATCTATGGTGGTTAAGTGGCGCATAGCAATTTGCAGCGATATCATCTATGACCTATCGATTTAAATCAAATGCAGCTCTAGTTTTGTCACGTGTAGAGCCACTTGCTATCGCCACAAATTGTGCACGCATTATGTAAGTTGAATGTATTCACAAAAATTTCAATATATTCGCCTTTCATTTAAATAAAAATACCCTAGGTTTTTATAAAAAAAAATTCTGAAAGATGTAAACTTTTACGTTCTTTAGGCTTATTTGAGGTACCAATTTGATTTCAAACTGTAGTGGCGCGAGATAAATTTTATGATGCTCTTATATACTCACGCTATAAGTTAAGTACTTTATTTCTGCGGAGATACATCGGAAAAAAATTGTTTACAGTAACTCCATACATTTATAAACGTTCAGTTTTAAAGAAAAAAGTTTAGGAACAACGTGGTCACTGAACAAAAGTGTAACCACCGAAACGAAATATAAAACTGTTTTTTTCAGTGTTGCTTTCGTAAATATCTTTGGCGTTAATGCGTAACATTTAGTTGTTGTTTGGTAACTGTTAAGCTTGAATTTTCAGTATTCTGTCTTGTTAAAAATTATAGAAACATTTGGTTCTATAATGTTTTATCCATACATCTGTATAATACTTTTTTATAACTACGAAATAACGTGTAGTAGAAGTTAAGTACCAAAATATCAAACAACTCGTAAAATGTAAAGTTTCTGTACTTAGAAATACAAATTAATTACTCTGAATCGGAAAATATGACACGAAAACTAATAATTTCCCAATAAGAGTTGAAGTGGAGCCTTAAGAACAGAAACTTAGGCATCCTCTTTGTGTCTGAACATACGTGAATAGTATAAAACGGAATAATTATCCTATAAAGAGATACACAACGGCCCATAAAAATAAAAACATCTGCGCTGGAAAAAATGTATCGTGAATCTCCCAAGTGCGTAACGGAATTTTTCTACGCGTAGATATGCGCTAATTCATAATATATTAGTTCTCAGTTCGCAAGTTTGTAAAGGTTGAGCAGTTACCACAAAAATGAGGTGATTTGATTTCACATTTAACAAGTGCGTGGGGAATTTTTTTTTGTAATTATTTCTTTTTTACTGCACCTGTGTACTGGTGTTCCATATTTGCTAAACATTATTGCAATGTATACATTTGAATATAAGGTACCGAATATTTAAAATATTCTAATACACAACCATTATATTTGTTGTGGAAAACTATTGAGTAAATATCTTAGGAATGACTTTACAGTACGCCTAAGAATGTAGTCGTATACGTAAGACTTGCGATACGGACAAAGTAGAATGCACGAGGCAATGAGTTTTCTCCAGAGGCGTGACTTGGCCCAGGAAGCATAGCACAAAGAGACAGCGATACAGTGTTAGAGCAGGATACACATATCAGTCACACACCCTTCGCAAGTGCAGGCCTCGCTTGCATTTACCGCAACAAAAGAAGAGCGACACAGAACATCACATTCACTGCCTGGAACAGTCCCGACATCGCCGTCGCTACAGCACACACAACAAAATCACAGAGAAGTGAAGTACGTGAAGGGCTGCGCACTGAAAAAATTCATTATTGTACGTTTGTACAAAACACTGTTAAACTCGCAGGCATTACTTACAAGTAGTACTTCTTGCATAAAAAATTTAAAACCCCTTATTTTTTACAAAATGTCATGTCAAAATCACAATTTTTTTGACGTACATATAATAAACTAACTCATCGAAATAACATAGTTCACAGTGAAAAAAGATAAGAGTTTCTTCAAGAAATCTTTTAAATCGCCTTACGAAATGTTTCCGTAATTTTGTATAATTTTACTAAAAACAAGGAAATTTTCGCAAATATTTATTTTTTTCTTTTACCAGTATATAATTTTTGTATAGTTAAATTTCGCTTTCCGTAGATACTTTAAAATGAATTAAAACTAAACTTTTCAATCACCCTTAATAACTTTTACGTAAATGTTTCTGTAAAGGTTATTTTTACGTTTCATAAACACTACAATTGTGATTTTTACATGCCATAATGTCAAAAATATGCGACCAGACTTTTAACGCGAGGGAAGAATGGTTACAAGCAATGTCTGCAAGTTGAAGGGTGTTTGGTACACACATAAAATAATGAATCAGTTAGTGTGGAGCGTTGTGAAGGACTTGCGTGCGGATCGTCGCACGACGGTCGTCTACGGCTAAACACACTTGCACACATGTCATGCACGAGGAACAAGCTAGCAACGTGACAAGTATCAGTACGTTCAACTCTGTACCATGCACACTCGCTCAGGACCGAGGCAGATAGACACCACGTGGCACCAAGCTCCTCAGTTCCTCAGAGAAACAAACGCACGTCTATTCTACACAATGCTTACTTTATTTCACAAATATCATACAAGCTAAATAATTTTTTAATGATGGTCAACATTTTAAGCACCCGTAATAAATCAGCGCTTACAATTTCTTAAATCCCCACCACATACAAACATATAATGCTAAAATACACCTAATAGGAAATAAAAAAGTCACATGTAATTTTAGGATACATAAATTTCGAAATAACAAAAAAATAACATAAAGAGCAAGTGATAATAATAAACCAAATGAAATAACAGAAGCAAAGAAAAAAATCTTTAAAATACGAAAAAGATTTAAAACAAATTAAGAGAGAAAACGTAACGTTCATTACGTGTGCATGCAGGACAATTTCGTATAACAATATATATTAGGTGAGCACAGTTTAATTTATCGACATTATAAAGTGGCCGTGATGATGCTGGTTTTTTTGGCACAAAATATTTTCGAGATTCTCCGGTCTTTAATGTGAGAAGAATTGGTAAAAATATACACATTATTTAAAGCTAACGAGAAGTTATGCATGAAAGGACACACCAAGTATTACATGTAAAATAGTTATAAGTGATATTTGCGGAAAACGTTCCTGTCTAGTTGTGTTTCAAAACACTTAAATTTAGATCCAGTTTCGCTATTGGATGGTTGTAGGTGCCTGGCCGCGAATTACAGAAATTCAGCACCAGATAAATCTAATTACAGAGTACGGAGGTGTAGAGACCCAGCCATTTCGCGTTATAAGACCGGCCAAGCTAGACTCAACAGTCCTCTACACTCGAGCAGAAGTCACTTGTTCATTGGCTGTCGCCACAGACAGAGTCCATTCTCCTGTTCCGTCCCATCACACGGACTGAAGCTACCAGAGCGCTGAGTGTTTGCTATTGGTTCTGAGTTCTGAAGGGCGTGTCGGATGAGTGCAGGTACAATAATTAGGGACCTTCTAAATTAGCATTATTTTCTAGCAGCATGCTAAAATTCACCGTCTTGTATATGTTGGAGAGTGAGGAATTTATTTATTGGCTTCTGCAGCAGTAAGGAAACATTTTTTCCTTTTGACTTGGTTGGAAGTGAAAGGCGAGCCTCTCGTTAGCGGTATCCTATTGCCTCAAAGCCGTCCTGGGCGTGTCAGAACGAACTGCCGTCCAGAGACAAAGGCAATACAACATCATAAGTGTCTGAAGTCTAGTCCGTCTTCAAATAATAACGCGAATTTTGTATGCCGTCTATGATGGTACCGAACTATAACGCGAAATAATACGGTCTCTACCGAGATGAAATAACGGCATGTATTCCGATCTCCAGCCGCACACACCAACAAAAGGGCCTCACTGGCCAGCAATATGGCGGAACGTCGGTTCACCAATCAGCTGCTGGAGACTAACTTGCCAGACTGCAGCCTGACCAATAGGGAGTGCAGTAGACTATCAGAGCCATGGACCGCTTCCACACCTTCGCACGGCCTATGATCGACCGTGCTCGCAAAAAAATCATCAGAGGACTCGCCACGCCGTATACCTTCTGTATACTTGTATATCCTGCGACCTAATTCTAAATGGCGGGGCCGTGGCGGTGTAGTGGCCAGACTACTCGCCTCACACCGAGGCGAACCGGGTTCGATTCCCAGCGGGGTCGGCTCCGGATTTTCGTACGCGAGAATAGCGCCGGACGATGCCGCTGATCGGCGAGTTTTCTCGGAGATCTCCCATTTCCCTCCTTGCATTCCGGCGCTGCTCCATACTCACCTCGTTTCATCATCGTCGGCTCTCAAGATATCGACGTTAAGAGCCGGCCAAATCTCTCCACTCCACTGAATGGCCAAGTCAAATACCGCGGCAGACTCGCCAAGACACGCAGCCAACATCCAAAGGAAAACTAAAGGTGTCCAAGTTCAATATCGAAATGTATACCGTGTGTAACTCTTTTCGTGGAAATCGAGTCTCTCCATAAATAGTTATTACAGAATTACGGTGAGGCAAATTCGTGTCCTATATTCCTTAACCCTTTTGAGAACGACATACATTTACTGGAACTGAATACGAGGTTGAAGTAAGCGGTTTTCATTCTCCACTACAGCAATATTAGTTCTGTTTGTCTCTGTATTTCCGATTAACATCGTCCTATTGGACTTGGCTATGACGCACACGCTTGCTAGGCTCTTCAACGTTTGTTACTGGCTGGCCATCGGCCAATAAAGTGGCGCGTTGACTGTGTGCCAATAAATGTGTCGCTACAGATGTACCACGCTTCACAGTCCATCGTGTTCGTTCGCGAGATTATTAAAAAGAACAGCTTTATTCTTACGAACTGAAATTTTGACAAGTTATGATTTTCTATTTACATTCCGATAAAGTGCAGAGAAACAGTAAAACTAGAAAAGTGTGAGTTTTGTCTTTAAGGGCAAAGCACTTTCTATATTAATGTGGCCCTGAGTACATACGTAGCCACCGACAAATTTCGCTATGTAAACCGCCTGTAGGCTAGACTCCACTGCCCTATGTATTTTCGAACCTCAGCTCTCTGCTCATTGGCTGCTGCCCGAGTGTGTAGCCAGTTTTACGTCAGACCAGGTGACACGGGATTCGGTGCTTGTTCCCTTGCAGATTTGTTATTGTCTCAGTTCGCCTGGTCGTGTCTAATAAACTGTGATCCAATTGCAAACATGACAGAAATACACACGTGTTTGACATCTAGCTTGTACTAAAATCAATTCGCAAAAATGGCTGGTTACTATATATACGTGTGTACTCCGCAAAGGGTTATTAGGGGGTTACGGTAAGCCAAATTGTGTCGGTTATATTTCATAAATGTCGTCATCTAAGGACAGGGTTGCCGAAGATTGCTGCACTTCAAAGGCGATCTCCGAGCATTCTTTCACTGGTAAACTGAGCAGCGGTGTTTTGCCAGCTCCCACAACTGGCCCTCTCTTCGACCTGATGTCGAACTTGTGGTAGCAGATGCGGGACAGAGATAGAAGCCAAGAGGAAGCCGAGACAAGAGTACTCTTGCCCACGAGTGTTCGGCCGCTGCACCGTGCAAGACGGCCTCAAGAAGCGTATCGCGTGGGAACAGCGCGCAGAAGAAATGACGGAACGGAAGGAGCAAACTCGAAATACGCTTGAAAGAGTAGATGACATGAAGAGGAACTGCAGTCTTGTACTTCCCAGAGCGTTGGACAAGCGAAATTAGCTCTATTCATCAAACATTTTACTGCGAATACTCTGGAGAATTCTGCACTAAAATGAGTTGAGTTGAGAGGTTTTGGCGGCTCCTAACAACGACTTCTTGAGAGCCGATGAGGGTTTGATGAGGTGAAATGGAGCAGCGCCGGAATGCAAGGGCGGAGGAAACGAGAGATCCCCGAGAAAACCCACTGACCTGCGGCGTCGTCCGGCACGATTCCCACTTGAGAAAATCCGGGAGTGACCAGGCTGGTGATTGATCTCGGTTCGCCGTGGTGGGAGGCGAGTAGTCTAACTACTACAACACCGCGGCCCCTACGGCGCAACTATATTCATTCCATCAAGCCCTGAACCAAAGATTGTATAAGTCTACAGAGACTTTACCCTTTGAGTACGGTACAAACTTACTGGCACTGAGGACAATATTGAAGTGAACTGCCCGTATTCTCCACTACAGCAATATCAGTTGTGTTGGTCTCTGTATTCCCACTTACCATCTTCCTATTGGTCCTAGCTACATTGCACACGCCTACTGGACTATACAACGTATGTTATTGGCTGACCGTCGGCCAATGAAGTCGCGCGTTGTCTGTGAACCAGTTAATGTGTCGCGACAGACGTAACCACGTTTTACAATCCATCGTGTTCGTTTGATAAATATTAAAAATATTGATACTATTCCTACCAACTGAAATGTTGCCTAGCTGTAATTTTTTACTTAGATTCCGATAAAGTATAGCGAAACAGTAAAACTAAAAGTGTGTTTTTTATTTAAGAGAAAATAAATCCCCATATGAACGTGGGCCCGACTATAAACGTGCATGCTTCTCCACGGGTTAGTGGCTTGGCTAGTTCTTCGATGTACAAGTACTAGGACGCTTATTGGCTGCATTCAGTTCTAGCCACAGACCTTGTATGCGATTGGATACTACGTTGTCTGAATAACCTCTCATTGGTCGTGCCACAGCCTCACAATTTCAACTCCATTTACTGACTGGCGATTCACACTCGTAGAATGAATCGCTGGTAGAGTTCACGTGTTGTTGCGCAGTAGCCGATATCCGCGTCCAAACATTGGGATGGTTTTTTTTTTCGTACTAATAGCTCTAAAAACGCTGATAAGATTTGAGGTTAGAACACTGTTTATGGTCGTACTAGTTATCAAACCTCGTAACTAAAAAAAATGTATGAAACCTCGTAGCACCAGCACAAAACATTGATAGGTCATTCTCGGTAAACTGAGCACTTTTGAAAGTCCTGCTCAAGATCTACTATACGCACATTGTGTATCCTTCCACCGTATGTAAAATTAACATTGCGAGACTGCAACATTATTATAGGAGTACAAATGTGCTCATTCTTACACCTGCAAGCAAAAAAAAACCAAAACAGGAAGCAAAATAAGTTATTTCAGTATTCACAAATTCACTTTTAATTCAACGTTAAGACATGGAACTACTTTCTCGTCGTTGCCAACTTTACTTGACGCGCGCCATTCATTGCGCTCGTTAAAATGTTCGCAGTTAGGTGCAGTCGCATTTTTCATAGGTTGATTGCAAAAGTGCTGAAATAAACGTGAACAACGAATAGTAGAAAATGTTAGTAAGAATTACTATTCCATTATATTAAATAACGTAGTTTCTCAATTTTCGTGCATCAAGCAAGTCAGGTAAATAAATGGCAAATTATTTCCTTTTTGTGTAAAACGGACATTTGCGGAGGTAAGAGGTTCACTAATTAGAATGACATTATATAATTTACTGCTGTAAAACTGTACACACTTCCTCTGTGCTTAATCTTGCTACAATTAAAATATACTAAACCAGTGAGAATATTTTGTTCATACAAAAGGGTGGGTCTGTTGAAGAATCAAACGCAAACATACACCTTCATCACTATTAACCACGTGACCTTGGAATTTGTTTTGGTAACTTGTGAGTCAATGTTGAGGCCATGTGCAAAAGACGAAAACCGTCTACGTCATCTTCAGTCTACAGAACACATCGAAAGTTTAAGACCACACAATATGTAAATGAAAACTTAAACTTTACATGATATACGACATAATCAATAACATAAATAAGAGAAGGCTGTGGAATCTTTTTATACTTCTTTGAGAAAAGCTTTACTGAAAATTACGTAGCATACGAACATTTGTTGGTATTTTTTATATATCGTTTTCACGTGTGTATTGCGCGCCTGGCTTCAAAAATTGTTTTATTTTGTTTGCTACATATATCTTAGAAATGCCCAACTGCGCTACAATCTCTCGTTGGAATGAGTAAGTGCAACAAAAAACAACAATTTTCTGCCACTTTGTGTTCGGCGATACACTCTCCCCCCCCCCCCNATGTCTCAACACGAATAGCAATAATCGGTGAATTTATAATTTACCGATAACAAGCCTGTAATGTTATCTTTTGGGTGGAAAGAGAACTAACGCTGGAAACCCTATTACGCTAAGTTCAACTGGCAAGAAACATGCTTTGTTTTCGAATTTGATGAATTATAGCTAGTTTTCCGTACAATGTCAATTCAATTAACAAAAATTAAACACTTTTTTGCAAACTGATTGTGGTCCGCGTTTGGTTTTCTTCTTCAATTGTATTTATAAATGCAATTAAAACAATAATTAAACTAAAATATTTGTAAAATAATTATATCTATATAACTTTTTATTCAAAAATGTGTAGGGTAATTATTCCAGATTAATGTAATCGTTTAAAAAATCATAACTGGCAAATTATTTGACCGATTTCAATCATTTAATCATGCCAATATGCGTTTCGACAGAAGCAATGTTATACAATTTTCTAACATAGATTGCACCGAAAGTTTCAAACCAGGAAAGTATTTTAACAAAGGTATCAATGGTCTTAAACTTTTGACGGGTTCCGTTTGATGACGATCGGCTGTTGTTACCGTGAGGCCAGTCGCATTGGCGAGTATGATTGAGGTTAGCGATGAACGCAGTCGTTTGTATTCTGTATTGTTACTTGCTCTGTATCTGTTCTTTGTTGTTAAATGCCTCTCTGGCGGCTCGTATTGCCGCGGCGGTGTATTCAGACTGCAGAGCTAATTGGCTCTCCGGAACTAGAGGTTTATCGGCCACGTCAACTTGCATCGCGGGCTGGTTATTACGTCACATCACAACTGCAGTCGCAAATATCAGCTTCCTGGGCTGTTTCCCTTTAATTAGACGCTACCTCCGGATTAAGTCTCATTATGCTGTGAAGCTCCCGCCAAGGCCACAAGCAGTGACGAATCTGTTTCGCGGTCGCTTGGTCCACCTTCACAAAACTGACAACATGGAATACTGGCAAACTGTAGATGATGAAGACTGATTCTCCTCTTATGCCTATGTCCCAGACAATGGCGCACACATTTCCACCACAAATTCCGACATTACAACGTTAAAAAAAAATTTGTTAAAGTGCTGGTAAAAAAAGTGCCGGTAAATTTTTTTCCAGAACTCTCCTTAAAATTACAGACACGTTGTTTTTCCAGTTATGGACTTTCCGTAAATTTCACAGAACTTTCCGTAAATACACGTTAACCCTCCGTAAATTTGCTAATTACTTTTTCTCTACTTTATTTAACAAAAAGTGTCTACGCGAAAAAAAATATATGATTTTTCGTTAACGGATGGATCTCTGTGTATAAAAATATATCTATAATGTTAAAATATTTCGCTAGGGAACGAGATTTGAACACCAATGAAACTTTTTAACTTTCGCAACTCTGAGTACTTATTAATTATCTTCTCGTGAAAAGGGGCCGCGGTGGCTAAGCGGTTAGCCTGCTCGCCTCCCACCATGGCGAACCAGGTTCAATCGCCGGCCGAGACACTCCCGGATTTTCGCAAGTGGGAATCGTGTCGGACGATGCCTCTGGTCGTCGGGTTTTCCCCCGCTCATGCATTCCGGCGCTGTTCCATACTCACCTCGCTTCGCCCTCATCGGTTCTCAAGACCTCGATGTTAAGAGCCGCCCAAATATATTTATTCATTGACAAGATAATTTAATTGCTGGTAACTATCGGTAGCTGCCATATACAATTGTAGTGTATACACTATATAGTTTTAGTAGTAAAAATGTCAAAAATTTTGCGAAAAACTTGCTCCATGAACCACAAAATCAGAAAGAAAAAAAGGCCAAAATAATTGTTTCAAAATTAGCAAAATAATATTACCTAAAGCGATATATAATTGAAATTTATGTTTTTAGTCCCAGCTATAAAAAAAACTTATTATTATTAGAGTTTTTTGCAATATTATTTTGTAACAATTATTTTGCAGATGTACTGAGTTTGTGGTTTATGTGCATATATTAATATTAGGAAAAAAGCCTATCATTATTATTTCTAAAACTGTCCATCGCATAAAACATCGCATTTTGTAATTATTTTGGTCATTCAAATATATGGTACAAAAAAAAAAAAGCAAAAACCGATCAATGTATTACGTAGTTCAAATTAAGTTATTCAGTTTGTATTCCGGTAATTTCCACAGCTAGCACTATGCGTTTCTATTAAAAGGTATAGTCTATTTCAAAAGTGTCAAAGCCAGAGTACGCTGGGGTCTTGTATGATGCTGGCATTGGGTGTCTTGCTGGACCACTCGCTGTGGATGCACAGTTCGAGGACTCCTCCAGTTTATAGCATACTTGGATCGTGTTCTCCCGGGGACATAAGTGCGACCGGAGTTGTTTGAACGTCTGGCGAGCTCAGCGTTTAATTGAAGCAGAACTGCTCTTCACCCGAGGAAGCGTAGGATGCCTGTATTTACCGACTGTTTGAAGATTAAATTCCTCTCAAACTTTATCGCTATTAACCCATTCAGCCCCAATATCCTCTGCACAGGATATATAAAATAGGAAGAATATTTACGAGTCTAATTGGACCCTGTAGGGTAAGAGCCTTCAATTTAGGACAGGAAATTTTCTATCGCTTTCAACTTTTGGCAAAATAACGTAGCGAATGTATGGTTTGCAGCAGGCTAGAAGCGAAACACCAGTATATGTTTGTGAAGATCTACAAACTTTATTGGTATGGGCAGGTAAATTTATCGTTTTAACACTGCGAGGTGAGCGGACATTTACAAGACAACCAAGACAAGTTAGACGCGAGTTACTTATATCCACCACTGCAGGAACACCGGTTCTATTGGCCTCCGTGTTCCCACTCACTGTCGTTCTATTGGCCTCANACTTATATCCACCACTGCAGGAACACCGGTTCTATTGGCCTCCGTGTTCCCACTCACTGTCGTTCTATTGGCCTCAGTGTTCCCACTCACTGTCGTTCTATTGGCCTCCGTGTTCCCACTCACTGTCGTTCTATTGGCCTCCGCGTTCCCACTCACTGTCGTTCTATTGGCCTCCGCGTTCCCACTCACTGTCGTTCTATTGGCCGACATCACAATGACACGCCTTCTGTACTCCACAATGTTCGTTATTGGCTGGTCATCAGCCACTAAAGCGCTGAGTTGATTTTGTCCCAATCAAATGTCTTTATTTGTGTAAGATGTTTTACAATCACACCTGTCCTTTTGCGGAGATGTAACAAAATATTTTTGTAGTCAGGAAAGTTATTGTTACTGAGCTGTAGAGTCCTTGTAAGATCCTGTTAAACACAGGCGGTACAACGGCTGCATGAAAATGCTAGTTTTATTTTCAATGACAAAGAAACTTTAAATAAAAATATTTTTGCTCGAACTACACTCGAGATTAGTCCTTAAAGTGTTGAACGACCTGCATGTTAGACTCCACTGTCCTATGTATTTTCAAGCGTCAGCTGTCTGTTGATTGGCTGCTGCTCCAGTGTGTATCCAGTGTTACCTCAGACCAGGTGACACAGATTCGGTGCTTGTTTCCTTGCAGATCTGTTATTGGCTCAGTTCACCCGGGCGTGTCTAATAAACTGTGATCCAATTGCAAACATGACAGAAATACACNAGATCTGTTATTGGCTCAGTTCACCCGGGCGTGTCTAATAAACTGTGATCCAATTGCAAACATGACAGAAATACACAAAATTTCGAAGTCAGGCTTGTTCTAAAATGAATTCGCAAAAGGTTCTAGTCTCCTTTAATTGGCTGCTGCTTGTTGCTTTCTCAAAGTTCCCTGTTCACTTATCCACAGAAAACTCACCAGGTGTACCAATGGTTGATTGTTAATAGGGTCACCCGTACTTCGGGATAAGAATTACGCGCACACTAGACTTCGATAACCTGAGTGCGCTGTTGCAACTTTCCTTCTGTTATTGGCCGAGTGTTTTGGTGAGGCGACAGCTCTTGCCCCGACTGGGCCAATCAGAATTAACTTGGACACTGCACGTCCGTGATTTGCGGGCAGACACCTACGACGCGTCATATTAAACCACCCAATCACGAAGGTGCACTTGAGCTGAAGTGTTTTGTAGTACAGCCAGTTGTGCAATCTGTTCGCGAATAATTGGCGCCCCTGGTTTTTAAGGCTTGGCTAAGCCCCTCCAGGACTAATTATTCGTTTTCACGTCTTAATTTCAGATTCATTGTAATAACTGACGATGTATAGAGACCAGAAAAATTCGTGAGTTCAATGACCCGCAGGCTATATTCTCCAGTGGAAGGCGACGATTGGACCAGCCTTCTCCAGGAGGTGTCAAACACCATGTGGACCAATGGCTGAAGTTTTACAAACACACGTGTTTCGAATTCTATCTTGTCCGGAAATGAATCCGCGAATTATTCAGGTCTCTAACAATGTACGATTATAGAAAATTTACATTTTACGAGTTGTTTAATATTTTTGTGCGTTTTCTGCTTGTTGTGAAAGTCAGGGGCATGTCTATATTTTATCAATAAGTTCCTGCCATTTTGCAAGCAGGGGATAAATACATGGTGAAAATTATATACGAAAGTATTTAACAAGCTCAGTGAATTATATTTTTTCTAAATTTAAAAGTTTCAATAATACCTCTGAAACTAAATTATGACACGAAATCGAAGAATTTCTGCATAATAGGCGAAGCCGAGACTTAAGGCGACCGCGTAATTGTGGCACTATAACTGCATTGCAGTGTTTGAAATTCAGGGTTTTTTTTACAAAAATATTAAACGTGCGTTTAATATGCTGAACTACGATAAGAACGCACACTTCATATTATGCCTATCGATTACTTTCAATACACCAAGCACGTTAGAAACACAATTTCAGAGCACTCCAGCGGAGTAACATTATTTTTTCCTTCAAATATACGCGTTATATACATACAGAAGTGCTCTAGGGGCACGCGCTGAGCATTGCTAGGGTAACCGCTGAAAGTACCGTAGGTACACGCAGCACGACGGGAACTCTTCACACACTGCGCCGTAGAGGTGATGGCGCACTCACTGGGCGTGGTAGTGTCGCCCTTATCGCTCCCTCGCTTCTCGATCTCAAACGCATTAACCACCTCCAGACACGCGGCGCCCTTAAGGTCATATTTCACAACCATTTTTTTATTTCATTTTCTGAAAGAGTTTAATGTGAGGACCACATAAATGTACATATTTGTAGTCAAATGATTATAGTTTTCAAAATATAGCACCGAAAAGTTGAACATTTCGGAATATTGGAGCCCAAGTTTCTATGCTAATAATTAACTTTGCCAACTGAATCACATGCCATGTGATCTATATGATTTACACAACGTATTAATTAAGTCTCGAAGATATTTAACAATAGGTACTCGGGTACTGGTGTCGTTATTCTGTTTTAAAATAG
Source organism: Clitarchus hookeri (assembly GCA_002778355.1). NCBI lineage: Eukaryota > Metazoa > Arthropoda > Insecta > Phasmatodea > Phasmatidae > Clitarchus > Clitarchus hookeri. The sequence continues at coordinate 99,383 of NQII01000771.1, forward strand.
TGGTTAGAATACTCGCCTCCCACCAAGGCGAACCGGGTTCGATTCCCGGTGGGGTCGCCTCCGGATTTTCGCATGTGGGAATCGTACCGGACGATGCCGCTGGTCCTGTTTCCCCCGCCCCTTCATTCCGGCGCTGCTCCATGCTCGCCTCGCTTCATCCTCGTCGGCTCCCAAGACCTCGATGTTAAAAGTCGCCCAAATTTCTTCACCCACTCTTTTAAAATAGGCATTGATGTTTTTGCCAACACATTTTTTTATTCGTCCAAGAGAAATTTTTTCATGCGTGCTGTACTGACGTTCGCAAAGAATTTGTTTCGTTAACACAGCCAAAACGCTATAGTTAGGGACGCCCGAATTACGCGAAAAGATTTCCCCACTTGGCGGCGTGTCTTTGTGAGAAGACATGTTATTACTTGATTGGCCAATCAGAATCAGGCAACTCTGAAACTGTAATTCAGTCTATAAACACTGCGCTATCGACCCACTTGAGTTGTTACGAACCCGAACAATGAAGCCGCTGTGCGAGTGGGGAATGAGGCAGCCAGCTCTGGCCCCAACACGCTCGGCTGTTCTGCTCGGAAATGTTGCCACGCAAGCTGGACTTCATAATACTATAGGCTGTTATACGGTTATTTGAGCATTTTTGCAATCGACCTATGGAAAATGTGACTGCCCCTAACTGCATACATTTTAACGGGCTCACTGAATGGTACGTGTCAAGTAATGCTTGCAACGACGACAGAAAATAGTTCCATGTCTTAACATTAAACTAAAAGTGAATTTGTGAATACTGAAATGACTTATTTTGCTTTATGTTAACCCTTAAACCCCGTTAAACCTTAACCCTTTCATGTCTGTTGTAGCCAACTGAGTACGTGTTGCACAGGAAGGTTGTGTTTGACCCGCACTGTACTCTACGAAGCTCAGTGACGAATAGTTTTACCTGGGAGTATCTGATTCGTAAACCGTGCCACTGCCCCACGTTACGACTGGCTCATGTCACCAACCACTGAACACAGCGCTCGCAGCTTATTGGCTGTGATAGAGAAACAAATTCTTAACCAACTCAAGTACAGCACGCATTAAAAAGTTTCTTATTTGCAACACCAGAAACCATAATTTAATGTGGGAGTGAAAGGGTTAATCCAACCTTTGAAAAGCGTCGCTCGCTCTGCCCGCGTGTGTTTTAACTGGCGCCCAGTTAAGTTGGTAACGGCGGAAGGAAATTAGTTCCACGTTTTAATGCTGAACTAAAAGTGACAGGTAAACGACGACAATTCTTAATAATTCTTGGCAACTCGGAACTCTCCCGCTGTACCGAGGAATGACTGTTATTGGTCCGTTGTGTTAGAGGGCGTGGCTTGGAGCCTCAGGTGCACCTGCAACACTGGTCATGCATGTGGCTAACGTTTGTAACTTCATCATGCTCAGAAACTTACCGTTACAGGAGTTAGTGAGGGATGGAGGTCTTAAGAAAAATAAAATAACTAAATTATATTTTTAATTTATTCACTTGATTTTTCTACAACATTAAACTAGCTATATCCACTATTACTCTTGTTATTTTCAGCGACCGCAATATTTTATATATATTTTAAATGTAATTAAAGTGTCTATATTGGTTATAGTGACTTAATTCACACTCAATATTTACATATAATCAATCTGTATATTGCCACCATTCCAAATGCTAGTCACTCCCGCCCATAGTCTCTCTTTTTCTCTCTCTCTCTTTTTCTCTCTCTTTCTCTCTCTCTTTCTCTCTCTTTATCTCTCTCTCTTTCTCTCTCTTTCTCTCTCTTTATCTCTCTCTCTTTCTCTCTCTTTCTCTCTCTCTCTTTCTCTCTTTTTCTCTCTCTTTCTCTCTTTTTCTCTCTCTCTGTCTCTCTTTTTCTCTCTCTCTGTCTCTCTTTTTCTCTCTCTCTCTTTCTCTCTTTTTCTCTCTCTCTCTTTCTTTCTCTCTCTCTTTCTCTCTCTCTTTCTCTCTCTTTCTCTCTCTCGCTCTCTCTCCCTCTCTCTCTCTCCCTCCTCTCTCTCTCTCCCTCCTCTCTCTCTCTCCCTCCTCTCTCTCTCTCCCTCCTCTCTCTATCTCTCCCTCCTCTCTCTCTCTCCCTCCTCTCTCTCTCCCCCTCTCTCTCTCTCCTCTCTTCACACTGTACTGATGCTCGCAGTCCACAGACTTCACTCCCTCTGGTCACTTTGTCGCCACTCAACGCTTCGCTTTCTTCACACACCTGGTGCTTAAGGTCGCAAAATACTTCAAACTCTCTGCTCGGAGGTCCGTCACGGCTTAAATAGTCTTGCTGGGCCAATCTAGAAGGTTCCCCGCACTCCGAGCCTCACTGAGAAAGTCTAGAGTGCTGACCAGAACATTCTCCCAAAGATAACCCCAGAAATTCAACCCTGCCAAGGACAGGAGCGCACGAGTCACTATGAGCTTATCGCGGCGGTGGTGGTTCACGCGGCGACACGCCTTTGTAAATGTCCGCGCGCTCCTTGGGTTACTAGTCTGGCCTTGACACACTCCTTCGCTCGGGCTGGACGGGGCAAGGAAAGTGATGCAGAGCAGCAAGCATGTTATATGCTATTCACGGTAAAGTGAGCACTTTTGAAAGCCTTCCCATTTGGAATAATGGTCAATAAATATATTTAATTTTAGCCTTAGACGTTAACTTCCGAGTGCGGTGGAATATACGCACTGTGTTTATTACTTACATGGCAATATTTATTTTAATACATGGTTAAAGGATAAAATGTGGCTGAAAGAAAAATGTAACTAGGGCCTCAAAAGTGCTCACTTTATCGTGAAGAGCCTAGCTTATGTAGTACTTTATAATAAGCGGCTATGTTCTGCTGAAATATATATTTTGAAGTACAAATGTTTCACTTGGTGTGCCTAGCTTACCAAAGTAAAGAATGGATTTAAGTTTGTATATATTATATTTAAAACTAAGGTACAATTAATCAATTATTGCACGTATGGTATAGGGGCAACGTGGTGTAAATGTAAAACTGGCGGCCTCTTAATTTATTGACATTTTTATGCAAATAAGAGTATGATTCAGTGTAATACTACTTTTACGTTTATGACAAGTATACAGTGCCATTAACTGGACATATACAGGATACACTAGTCCCTATGTCCGTTAACTGGACATATACAGGATACACTAGTCCCTATGTCCGTTAACTGGACATATACAGGATACACTAGTCGCTATTCCGTTAACTGAGCATATACAGGATAAACTAGTCCCTATTTCCGTTAACTGAACATATACAGGATACACTAGTCGCTATGTCCGTAGAAACGTTAACGTTTACTTCATGCGGCTGTATTAGGATAAGCATTGGGTTTAAAAATGGAACTCAGCGTGGTTTTCAGAAACGTTAAGTTAACCGTTTTCTTTTCTTTGTGTTTAATAACATATTTCTTTATACAATATTCAATAAATACTCATATTTACAAGTCATTAATCTGGTGGGTGGTGCGTATGAAAGTTGACCTCTGCATTATAGAGTTAGTTGAGACTCGCCGTAGATTTTGCATGTAAATCACAGACGTTCACTATCGGATTATCATGATTCTGATTGGCTCAGTGAAATGAACAACCAGAAGATACGGACAATGAATAACGGACAGAAAATCCAGTTATGCGCACAGTACATTAAACCCTATAAAGCAGTCAAAATTTATCCCGAAAAATCTCTCTTTCTATAGGCAACGTATCCTAAACTTGACGTTATTCAACATAAAAAAAAACAATTTTCTTTCCTAACATCCATTCATATGGAAACTAATTTGTTGATAATAAATTACGTAGATTAATACGATATTGCGAGAAGCATTGTGTTGTTCTCCTTAATGGTATGTGATGTGCTTGGCATTGTGCTGTCAAACCTGTGCAGCTTCGCAATCATATTGCGATTGTGTGCAACTATATTGCGATGTCAGTACGTGTGCTCGTACTATAGTCTATTTGCGGTTCATTCTCACTTTTATTATTACTTGTACATAATAAACATGACCATATGAAGAATGGTGAAGCATTGAACAAACAGACATTATACGCAAACAATGAAAACTTATCATTGACACAAATAGTTTGTTGTTATTCGGTTATGTTGTATTATAATTATATAACGATTTGTGTCAATGATAAGTTTTCATTGTTTGCGTATAATGTCTGTTTGTTAAATGTTTCATCATTCTTCATATGTCATGTTTATTATGTACAAGTAATAATAAAAGTTGTCAGAAGGAAATCTGACCATTGGTTCTCTTTGTACGATACCGCTTACCCCGGTCATGTGTCACATATCACTAGCCTTTTATACTTCTTTTAACACAAAAGTATCTTATTTTTGGTTAAATTTAATGATTACTGACATTTTATCTATAAATTATAACATTTCATTTATAATTAATATGAATAAAAAAATACATAAAATGGGCGTATTTGTAATGCCTAGTAAGAAATAGTTCTCGGAGAAAAATATATTCAAACTGAGTTCTGACAATTGCGATGCGTTGTCCCTTTGGTGTAGTTTTCAATACTTGGTTAAGCTTTATTTGCTTGAGGCGGAGTAATAGCCTGGAAGTAGAACTTGAGTAGGGCTTCAGGAAAGTTGGAAGTAACCGTGAATGGATTATGCTATTTCTTCACAATGAAGCGGTACTTTCATCACTGCGGTACAAAACGAACTGTATGCTTCCATCAATTAATTACACGTATAACACTACGACCAAGAGTAATTCCTGAGGTGCACTAAAAAGAGATATTTCTCTGCCACTGAAAACAAAACTCACATGAATGTAGTTTCACTGTTTCTTTAATACACGTCAGGCCCTTAAAATGACGTTATATTCCATCAACTGTAATTATCGTGAATAAAAATAATAATGTTGTTATAACACCTGAAGCCGGCCTCCCGTGGTGTACTCAGTTGGTACGTCGCCCGTCTGTGGCGTGGGAGGCCCTGGGTTCGAATCCCAGGTAAGGCAAGTGTGTTAGTTTAAGTTAGGTCGTAGTTAGTTTGTAAGCCATCTCCTGATAAGCCTTCAGGCATAACACCGGATGACGTTAACAAGCCCTTTCCAAAACAATTATGACACCGGAAATTAACGGTACAGATTGTATTACATGTAACATGCGACAGGATATTTGATTGGAAGACTATCAACTCGGCACTCGATTGGCCGAGAGGCTACCAGTAATAGCCTTTACACAGTGGTAAGTGGGACAACAGAGTGGAGTGAAGAGGAGCTGTTCGGGGGGAACGGAAGACCCCCGAGAAAACCCGCCGACCAGCAGCATCGTCCGACTCGACCCGGCCGGGTATTGAACTCAGTTCGCCTAGGTGAGAGGCGAGCAGGCTAACCGCCCAGCTACCGCGACCCTTTCCTGCCCCTGCAGATGAGTGCGTACATGTGAATCCGACAATTTTACCAAGTGTCAACTGATAAACTATTTGCTATGAGCGAAGACACATATTAACACGCAAACCAATACACGAACAATAGAGGTTGATATGGCGGGGAAAATTCCGTCTGATGCATGAAGAGAAGCAGACAGACGTTACAAGTGAAGCTCGGCACGGATTTAAAATTTTAAATTCCGGCGGTCCGTCGCGATCAGTGATAACGTTACTGCCCGAGCGAGCCGAGGTAAGCGTTCGCAAGTGAAAAAAAAAATTAAATTAAACATTTTTTTTAGTTTGGAAATGGTTCGTGACCAGATCCCGACCGCAGCAGGTCTCATTAGGGTACAG
>NQII01000771.1:106986-148583 GCA_002778355.1 Clitarchus hookeri
GGAGGGCGAGGTGAAGAACGGAAGTGGCAAGGAGCAGATCGCGTGACGCGACGGGTAACACAGGAGACAGGAGGCCCAGCCCGACCCTACTTCCACACCAGACAGACAGACGCCCATCGTCATGCAACGGCGACGACCATCACACGCGAACACTCGCGCATTTGTGCGGTAATACCCCGTGGTGTCACCTCCAGCCAACAGATGGCAGCACCTCCCTCTACAGACTAAATATGAGGTGCAGGCTGTCCGTGGTTAACTGAGTACTTTTGAAATCAACCTTTGAGAAATGTCACCCTACCTGCGTGTATTGTTGTCAAGTTGGCAACGACGGAGGTAAAGTAGTTTCAGGTCTTAAACGTTGCATTTAAAGTGTTACGCGAACATTCGTAAATACTAAAATGATTTGATTTTCTTTCTGCTTCTTTTAATGCGTATAAGTGTAATAATCAGCAAATTTGTAAAAATATTAATGCGTGTAAGTATCAGCAAATTTGTAAAAAATATTTACTTTCCCATAATCCCATGGTTCCACGCATGAATAAAGTGATAAGGCCATTGCAATGTTAGTTTTACGTATGTTCATTCCATGCTATTCTATTGCAATATTGTGGCATTTTCCACCTGTTCTCGTTCATTTGTTAGCAGCAATTGTATTTCCACTCACCATAGTCCTGTTGACCCCGCACGCACTCCGCACGCATTCTGTACTCTGCGACGTTTATTATTGGCTGGCCGTCGGCCAATGAAGTCGTGCTTTGACTGTGCTAATTAATGTGCCGCGGCAGATCTAACACGTTTTACAATATATCGTGTTCATTTAAAAAAAAATTTAAAATAATAGTTTTATTATTACGAAATGAAATTTCAACTAGTTGTAAATATTAAAAAATTGTGTACCTTGGGTCTGAATGGGTTAAATATTCCGTGCCAAAACAGCTAAATCTTCCTTTACAAGACCTGCTGATATATAAGCAATTATCGTGTAAACAGTTAACATGTTCAACCGATTATGAAATACAAAGAACGTTACAGTACTTTCAACTGTGCCTTGCTTCGAAAAATTTTTCGCAAAATATGTCTGCCTCTTAAAATAATGTTTATGCAAATTCTTTAAATGAAAAAAAATAATGATAATTAGATGCTACCTCAAACGGGAAATTTCTTGGCAAAAAAAACGCTATTTATATCTTATGAATAAAGTGGAGAATCCAACCTCAATACGAAAACATACTACCTTGTGCTGTATTTGCTCAAACTCATTTATGACGAATTGTGCCTAGCTGCGTTAAAAAAAAATATACTGCTAAGTGGTTTATTGTCGCCATACGATATTCATCAAAACGTCAATATTTTCTAATTGCAGTCATTTTTACGTTCCTAACACTCTTTGTTTTTTTACAGAATCTATTTAAACCGGTGAAGAAATCTTATAACGTTTTTAAATGGGCATCTTCGTTATCCAGATACTCCGAGAAACCCATTTACCGGGAATGAAATGACAATCGGCTGTATTGGCAAGACTGACATGAAAACTTGGGATGCAAGCTTACCTGCGTTCTAAGTTACAGGAGAATTATAACAACCCCGCCCATGTTATTGCACTAGCTACACTTATTTCAGTGTATTTGTAATGAATATTTTTATGTTAATGAATTAATTAAAGCACATGCACTATTAATATTTATAACAATTATTGGGAACCCGGAAATTTGTTGGATTCGTCTGAGGACAAGCTAAACTGCATTCACGTGTGCGGATGTGCCTGTGCTTCCATTGTACCATAGTTTACTAGACACGCCTCGAACGACTTTCAGCCAATAACGAGCCTGTAAGTAAAACAAGAACCTACTCCCGCGCTTCCTGGTCTGGCGTTAAGGGTAGTATCCACTCCATCTTCGAATTTTCTCACAAATCTTGGTAATGAAAATGTATGACCAGAAATAAAAAATCAAAGCTAGACATGACAGAGGACTACTAAACGAATTTTTTTTTTAATTTGTAGGGTTTCAATTATACCTGTATATTCGCATGTGGGATTGAAATTATTAAATAATTAGGTAATGTTTGATTGCGGTTACATATGTGAAACTAATCATGTAAAAAAAATAAGTGGGATTTCGAAATAACTGTTAAAATGTTCCCTATGCCTTGGCTAGCTTGGTTTCTGAATATTGACTCCGAAAATTAAGTTATGGAGGAAAATACGTAAATCCAAGATGGCAATGGTAGTTCCCCCTTAACTGGAGCAACAACCCGTGGACTGCTAACTGATTCTTGAATGCACAAAGGATTGTGGAGTCTCTCGTTGCCAACGAACTCCCAAGTCTCTAACAATTATCCTTTTTACAATCGTCCGTCACGAATCTTTTAAAGTAACATTTCACACGTCCGTCAATTTTTTTTCTTTCGCAGTATTGGCAGCACACAACGTTTATTATCTGGAGTAAACTTCGCTACTCGTTCTCACCTATATTTAACTGAACGTTATGAAGGTAAGTGCTGATAATGAAATCCGTTCATTTTGAAAATCAGCAAATTTCAAGCCTGGAATTTTTTTAAAATAAATTTATTTATGTGCTGTTTTGTTTAGATATTTTACAGGAGTTGATGTTTTTTTGCGTAAAATAGAGCAATATATACTTATAGATAGATGCAGTGATATTTCGCGAAAAAATTTCGAGACAAGATACAATCCAAAGCACTGTAGGGTCGTCCAGCCCACTTTGATTGGATAAAAAATATTCTGGTCCGTGTTAGCCGTTTGCGCATGAATCACGAAGGTTCAGTGTCGGAGTTACTTAGTCCTGAGTGGCTTGATCGAAGACGGACACGGCACCAGCAGCCAATAGAAGTATAACAACAGCTGAGGTGTGTATATAGTATTGAAGCCTACTGTGTGCTCCGATTTTTACGCGAAAAGTCACCGGCCCTACTTACAGATTAACACCATCAATAAAAGTGTAATTAATCAGAGGGTATGGAACAAATCTCACAGCCTTTTCCTAACAAGAAAATGCATGGAAACACGTCTGGCAAAGTTTAGAAGGCCGATAGAAGTCATAATGATAACTTTGCTATGGATAACAATGAACATTGACAACTTTAGTGGATCTAATACGTAGGGACACCAAATTCTTGCAAAAATATTTCATGACCAGCTGTAATTCTCACTACTTTAGCTCAGGTTAACTTTCGCGAATGGATTAATAACGTGTTAGGCGTCTCAGGCGTCTACGTGCGAATCACAGACTGTAAGTATGAGAGAGAGAGAGAGAGAGAGAGAGAGAGAGAGAGAGAGAGAGAGAGTATCATAGTCACCTAATTCTGATTGGCTAGTCACGTAAGAAAGCGTCTTCTCACAAAGAGACCCCTCCAAAAAGCAAAATAAAAATGCTGTTTAGATAGGAGGAAATTGAAATCTAGCATGCACAGAAATATTTTCGAGAAAATCAGGTCTCCCTACTAAAACGTCATTATAGACTATTCACGGTGAATTGAGAACTTTTTGAAGCTCTCATATTTGGAACAACAGTCAATAAATATTTTTTTATGTAGACTTAGACGTTGACTTTCGAGTCCGGTGAAATATATACAATATTTATTTAAAATAGTGGTGGAAGGGTAAAATAATGGCTGATAGTAAAAAAGTAACTAGGGCCTCAAAATAGTTCACTTTACTATGAACAGCTTATTTCCAGTCACGTAGTCANACAGTCAATAAATATTTTTTTATGTAGACTTAGACGTTGACTTTCGAGTCCGGTGAAATATATACAATATTTATTTTAAATAGTGGTGGAAGGGTAAAATAATGGCTGATAGTAAAAAAGTAACTAGGGCCTCAAAATAGTTCACTTTACTATGAACAGCTTATTTCCAGTCACGTAGTCAATTCACTGTTACTTTTAACTTTTTTGAAGCCCTGCTAAAGTTCTACTTCCAGGATATTCCTCCGCCTCATGCAAACAAAGTATAGAGAATTACACCAAAGGGACAACGCACCGAATTCGTGCGCGCTCTATGTATTATCATTTTTCGTAAGAACTATTTCTTACTTGGCGTTACCAACACACACATTTTCTCCCTGTTTTTATTCATATTAGCTATAAATGAAATACTGTAATTTGAAAATAAAATATGAGTTAAAGTTCAATTTAATTTAAAATAAGGTATTTTTATGTTAACTTGTATAAAACGCTTGTAATACGCGACATATTTAGACAACAACCTCACATGTCATGCACAGGAAGATTCTTGATTCGAAATGTGTGAAGAAACCGCAAAAAAACTATAAAACGTAGACGTGATACGGATCGCGGAAACATTGACACTAGCCGCGTGTCAATATTTACTGCACAAAAATGTGTCTGGCTCTGCAAATTTACTATCTTGCAACTGCCTCTGGTACGTAAAGTTTGCATATTGAAACGTGGTTTCAGAGTGGATCCCAAACCAGTTTGCAGTTTATCCTGCTCCCGGTGTCCAAACTCTTTTAAAGTTATTAGAATACAGCGCGGGATGACCTGGATTGCTGAATATTTATTGGCTGCGTCTCACAGACGATAAGTTGATCACAAAGTAACAGCTCGTACCGCCCAAATGCCCCATTTATGTCATTTATACTGAATTTACAGATAAAATATAATCTTGATCGTCTTCCGGAATAAAATTAAGGCGATTTGAAAAAAAAAATCAACAATAACTGGAAACCCGTACATTTGCAAATTTACTTGCTAGAAGACAAAGACTTCATGTACTACTTTACTGTAATGATTGGCCTACATTTCCTCAGATGCGATAAACAGGTTTCGGCAGTGTGATCGGGCCGTGGTCGACACACACAATGTTATCGCCTTGGTCTGCCGCAGACAATAAGCAAGCGACAATAGCTACAACGTGTGCTGCGTTTCATATATTACTGAAAGTCTAGCATCCCGCCTCGTTAATTGGTGAAATGTAACACTTTGCACTCGGTGTGCACATTACGACATTCAAGACATGATGCGGTCTGTTCGTAGTATCCTCACACTTTCTGAAACAAACCTTGGAATAAACACCCCAAGTCACACACATGTCATTTATCACCAGCGTTTTAAACTTGTGTTAATATAAAAGTACCTTATTTTTGTTCAATAAACTTATTGCTTACGTTTTATCTATGAATTATAATATTTCGTTTACAATAAGTACGACTAAAACAGAGAAAATAGGTGTGTTGGAGACGGCTATTGGGAAATAGTTTTTATGCATAATGTTATTAAACTGAGCGCGCACGAATGCGGTGCGTTGTCCCTCTGATGTGATTTTCTAAACTTAGAATATGTTGGCATGAGGTGGAGCAGTATCCTGAAAGCAGAACTTCAGCAGGGCTTCAGAAAAGTTGGAAGTAACCGTGAATGGACTGCAGACTAGAGTCGGCTATATTCATCTTTGCAGACAGCCAGGACTTTGGGTGATCTGCAGTCGCAATCCCAGTGGGTCGCGCTACGCCGTACACGCTTGCTATAGGATGTTAACTGTGAAGTGAGCACTTTCGAGGTCCTAGTTACTTTTTCCTTTCAGACATTTTTATCCTTAAGCACCTTTTAAAATAAATATTACCACGTAAGTAATAAACACATTGTGTATATTCCACCGCACTCGGAAGTAAACGTCTAATGCTAAAATAAAAAATATTTATTGATTTATTTCAAACGAGAGGACTTTCAAAAGTGCGCACTTTCCCGTGAATGGATTATATACTTTTTAACGTTCGTTATTGAGTGGCTGTCAACCAGTGTAATGACAAGTTAATTATATGCCAATCATGTACTTCAATAAATAACAAGCTATAAAATCCATCATGTAAATTTTAGTAATTTCAGAAAACATAACTTAGTTATCAGCTGATAGAAAATAATTTTTTGTAACTAGAGAAAACAATTATCCGCTAAAAAAGTTAAAACAAGAAATTATATGTCTTGATAAAACGTAAACTTTTACTGTTTCCAGTTACGTTTTCATATGGCCGTCGTAATTTATGTAGCAGTTTCTCGGGTCTTTGCGAATTAATTCTCCGAGAGCAAGGAAACCGGAAATGAAGGTCGTAAAAAACTTGGTTGTCGTGAACACGATTCTGAAGTGCAAAGTTTTGCAAAATAAATTGCAGTTGTGCTACCGCGAGAGAATTATTGCTGGCGTTATCTCCGAAAACTTACGGATGTTCATAAGCCGACATTTTTTTTCTAGATTTTGATGATATTGTGTAGTTTTGTGAACATGATGTCATAATTAGATAAAAATTGCTGAATTATTTGAAAAATGAATTTCGTGTTTTCAGCGTAAATTTGATAATTATAATGTAAAATATTGATTCGTACAAAACTCAATAAGTTATATGGACACTTCAGCTAAAACCAAACTCAACAGTGCTCAGTTCAATATAAATAAGGTATAACTAAGGACAGGAAAATTTCTTGTTTTAAATTACCTGTAGGCTAGACTCCACAGTTCTATATATTCTCGAGCCTCAGCTCTCTGCTCATTGGCTGCTGCTCCAGTGTGTAGCCAGTTTTACCTCAGACCAGGTGACACGAGATTTGGTGCTTGTTTCCTTACAGGTATCTTATTGTCCCAGAGTTCACCTGGGCGTGTCTAATAAACCGTGATCCAATTGTAAACAAAATGGGAATGTACATGTGTTTGACATCTAGCTAGTCGTAATATTAATTCACGAAATTTCTCAGTCCCTAGCTATAGATAGACACACCCGAATTTTGCGAAAAGATTAAATCACCGGTGGTATTTCATAACACTTTAGCTCGTGTCCACTTTCGTAATTGGATTATGTCCGTGTTACGCATCTTAGATTTCTGCCCACGAATCACAGATGTGCAATATCAGAATCAGCTAATTCTGATTGGTCTGACAAGTAAGAAGATATCTTCTCACAAAGACACCCAGCGAATAAGTGGGGAAACACCCAAATTTCGCGAAAATATTTCACGATTAGTTGCATTTTATAACACTTAATCCCAGATCCACTTTCGTGATTGGATGGTTTCAGTGTTTCACGCCAGCGCGCGAATCACAGTCGTGCAGCGTTGAAGGTACCTAATTTTGATTCGCTAGTCCGTTAGGAAAATGTCTTCTCGCAAAGCCACGCCGCCAATAGGCACGTGCGGAAACTGCTGGCACGCCCGTGGGGTGTCGACAACCGGCATGAGCTGTGTTGGAGCACAGTCGTGAGTGCAGATAGTCTCCTCCAGGAGAGACAGGAGCAGGTAGGAGGATGTGCGAGATGACGGACGGAGGCTGTGAAAGCTGATGCGTATCACTCCATGTACCACGGGCGGAAGTGAAGCCTGGCTACAGTGCGCGGCTCAACACGTCGACAAATGACGCTACTTCCGCTCGAGTCGACTGCAGACGTCCGATACACACACCCTCGTACCCCGCCCAGTATGACAATCTCTCCCTGCACCACGTGGTTAGCACTTGAACCCCTCCAGTACCCGAGTCCACTGCAGTGTACATGTTGCTGATGATTTAGCTGTACACAGGTAGGATCATTGTCCCATAGAGTCAGCTTCTTCCGTGTGCCTTACGCGATTTGTGGACGTTCCTGCAACTCTGCTTTGTGAAGCGTTTCCCCCAAGACTATTAAATAATAAGCACACATACCATTGGTTGCATGAATGTAACAAGTTTCGAATCGGCATGAGTACAGTACGAACCAAAATAAATACTGTTTTTTTTTTTACAGAACTACTAACCCTGCACCCGGTATGTTTACCTACCGAAAGGCATTATACCCCAGACCAGCAAGGACTGGTACAAAAAAAGCGTTGCATACCAAATATTAATTATTTTATCATTTTACTAAACATTATTAAGCTTGTACGCATCGTATGTGATGACATTTTCCTCTGAGAAAAAAAACGTTACACTTTATTCAATAACTTGATTTCAAATCATTTTTTTTTTTTTTTTTTTGCTGTAGTCATAATTATAAATACTATCCAAGTTGAACAATTTAAAAAATTGCAACAAACTAATTATGTGGGCTACTGCTTGACATTATGTAAACACCAAATAACAGTTAAAGCATTAAAAAAATTAAAAATGTGCAAACATTTCTTTATATTTAACATTTTCTTCATATGCATGTGTCCTGTTATTTGGTGATTACATACGTGCCGCGTGGTAGCCCATTGCATTAGTTTAATTTGTAAACCTATTTAATTAGTATTTGTTATTACGACTGCAGTAAAACAGAAAAATTATATAGTATACACTACATTAAACCTATTTTTCATTTAGTGGTCGAACGGGTCGCGGTGGTGCAGTGGCCAGATTACTCGCCTCCCACCAACGCGAACCGGGTTCAATTGGTATATTCTACTAAAGGTTGTTTGTTTTTTAATGTAAGTGTAAGTTTCACTGACGGGAGTCGATTTTCTCAGATCGTGCTCGTTTCACTTTCATTTATCATGTTTCATTTTAAGTGGTAAGAGTGTTTTGTGTTAATTATGTTTGAACTGAAAGTGTTGAAGTGTATATTAAGGATTGCGAGTCTTTGTAGGAGGAAACATGAAACCTAGCTAGGGGAAAGGGGGAACTAGGAGTAGGGTTAGGGGAGTTAGGGGCGACGGGAGCTGCTGAGGAGGTGCAGATGAAGAGTGAATTTATTAATTTGTGCTGTGACGTATCACAAATAATTGGCATTAGACAAGTCACAATTTAACGCCCTTTAATGACATTTGTGACAATAATACTGAGGAGAAGAATACATTAGCAAAACGCATATATAAATTAGTGTAAAAATCCGTACAAAAGATAGAAAATTATTAAAAATGCCACAAAATTATGTTTCTCTAAAAAAGTATAACTTACAGTTTTCATTTGTCCTCACACTGGAGTGAAATTTGATGTTAGGTTTTGAAAAATCGCTTTAAAAGAGTATTTTCCGCTCATTACCGCAGTGAAAGTTTTGTAGAATTTTAGATGAAAGCTCGTATTTTGGAGCGGAAACTGTACGGGGGTATAAATTGTGACTATTATGATTGAATGCCTATATAATAAGAATGTTGTACAAACTTTTGTATTTATGATCAATGAAGAGCGGAGATTTTGTAATTTTGTAAATTTTAATGTAAATTTCCAACAAAATACTTTAGTACATATAACGTACAAAAAAAAGGGTTTTCTTTATTTGACATAGGGTGCACATAAGTCCTTTGGCAGGGCTAATATTCATTTTGTGCCCTTGAAAATTGGCAAATCTTTATGAATAGTAGTTCTCTCAGTAAAGAGAACAGGAGGATAAATCTTGTGAAGGTTGTTGAAAGTTACTGACAGTTGGCTGACGTTGACATTGCATCTGATTATCGAGAAACTCAGCCCTGTTGGCCAAGGAGGCGAAAAGGCGGATTTTCTCGGGGTCACAAAATTAAAACTCAACATTTTTCATTATGACTTGAAATTCTTTTCATTCTGTTATGATCTACCATCAGATTTAATTGCTACGCGTATACTCCTTCATGCGTGTATAACGTATATAGTATATAATATATTATACATTTTATATACATATGTTTTCTGAGGTCTAAAATAGAGCCCTAAATTTTGAAAATAAACACACGGCATAGTCGAAAACAATAAAAATCGTATTTCCTTAGTAAGTATTATACTTGTACCTAGTTTGGAAAAGTTTTGGAGGAAGAGAGAGAGAGAGAGACACACATCATACATACATACATGCATACATACATGCATACATACACACACACACACACACAGACACAGAGGAATGTGAACTCGCAAAGCTGTGTTTCCTTCGGAAAGTACGGGAAAAAAATGACCATAATTAACCTTTCATGTCTAAGTTGCTAAGAAGAGCCCTGGAGTTGATCTGTTTATTTATTAATGTGCCTACTGGCTAATGGCCGTAACTGCAAACCAAATACCCGGGTGCAAACATCGGCATCACAGGCCCTCTACCTTCCAAGGCCAAGTAAACTATAATGCCATAAATAAAATGTATGCTTCTGAAAATATGAAAGTATACATAGAGGATATTATAGCGGCAACTCCGTTTTAAAATACCTACATGAGTAAGTACCTAACACTTTATAAGGATGTCGGATGCCAAAAAACTAATTATTTTACATTTGTACCAAACACTGTTCGATTTTTATGCATAGTATGTAATGCCATTTTCCCCGAATAAAAAAATGTTACACATTTAATTTCTTTGAATAATTTGATGTCAAATCCAGAATTTTTTGTTTTGCAGGAGCCATATTAACAAATACTTACCGAGATGTACTTATGAAAAAATTTACAATATAAACTAATGATATGGGCTACCACGTGCTACATGTAATCACCAAATAACAGTAAATGCTTTTTTTTTTATGGCTGAACTGTTATTTGGTGTTTACTTATACGTCAAGCGGGAGTCCACGACATTAGTTAACGTTGTATTTTTTTTTTCATTTGTACAACTCAGTTAGTATTTGTTATTATGGCTGCAACAAAAGAAAAAAAATTTTGGATTGGACACAAAATTATTTTTAAAATGTGAAGTGTAAAATTTTATTTATTCGAAGAAAATGTCATTACATACAATGCGTACAAATTGAACAGTCTGTGGTGCAATTATAAAATGATTAATTTTTTGGCATCTTACACCGTTAACTTGCATATTTCAAATGTTTCCTTCCGCGTCTTGATGGAAGCAAGGTCGCCTTCTGTGTGTGCCAGGACTTGCAGAGGACGCGGGTTCAGATACATCGCCTCTGTTACTGGACGACTCGTCGTTACGTATCCAGTCTCTGTGCGTGAATGTCTGTATAAGACGGTTGCAGGCCCTCACCCCGAGCTGCCCGGTTCCCGCTGCGCTTCTGTCGACGGCACTGCTCTGTGTCGCGCTGCCTCGAGAGGCGATGACGCACACGCCTGCGACAGTGCGAGAACGGGCTAAGGAACGATGTCTCAAGGTCACACCCAGCTGCAAGGAAGCGTTGCGACGGCCAATAGTACCAACATTCCTTGCGTGTTCTGTGCATGACTACTTCGTTCGAGGTTACTTCCAACTTTCATAAAGCCCTGCTCAAGTTCTACTTCCAGGATATTCCTCCGCCTCACCAGAGGGCCAACGCACCGCATTAATGCGCACTCGCTGTGATCATATTTCGCATAAGATCTATTTCTCACTTAGCATTACCAACACTTCTGTTTTCTATCTATTTTTGTTCATATTAATTATAAATGCATATATTATAATTTTTTAATAAAATATACGTAAAAGTTTTAACTTAACGAATAATAATGTATTTTTATGCTAACAATAGTACATCGCATATTTAGGAAACGACCAAGGACGTCATGCGCGAATAGACGATAGTACCCTGTGAAGGGCGGGGGAGGGGGTGGAGGGGCTCAATACCTCGCATGTGGGTCACGGCGTGGCTGAGAACACCCGCTGCCCGCATCATCAAAGGCGCTCTTAAGAAGCCTCCAACCCTCCCTTAGCTAACCCTTGGGAAATTCCTCGGAGAAAGGGAGAAGGGCGTTTCGCTGGGTGGAACGTGGAAACTCGCCGGCAGGAATATACATCACATGCACGCAAGGTCTGGCGCAGAGCCTCCCCCTACACAATTGGACTGAACTGTCGCATTGATCGCGGGACTCTGCCTCGCCGCCGATGTCTGCCTACAGAGGTCGTCCGACTTACGTCCCCTGCACGGACGCATTCGCTAGCATAACGCGCGTGCACTTGTTCCGTTACTAAATGCACGCATTGACGGAACTTTATTACGGCGATTTAAATGTATCGCGTCCATTGCGAAAAAAAGACAACCGTAAATAATGACATAACTAAACTGGAGTGGGGCGCCTCTCAACATCGAGCCGATGAGGATGAAGCGAGGCGAGTATGGAGCAACGCCGGAATGCAAGGGCGGGAGAAACGGAAAATCCACTGACCAGTGGCATCGTCTGGTACGATTCCCACATACGAAAATCCAGGAACGACCTCGCCGGGACTCGAACACCTTGGTGGGAGGCAAGTAGTCTAACCACTACACCACCGTGGACCCTAACAAAAATGGATACCACAAACAAATAACATGTCTAGTATGGTGGTCCTTATTTTTCGACTTTTAAAAAACTACCGCGGCACTCTGTCCTATAATTCTCTACCCTAAAATATCAAGTAGTTTTTTTTTTTATTTAATTTTTGGAAATGTTTTGGTGGTCGCTACCATCAGTCAAAGTAAAAAAAAAAAAAAAAANAAAAAAAAAAAAAAAAAAAAAAAAAATTGTGTAGCCACTTTAACCATGAATCCGGCTAATTGACTCCAGCATGTATATAAGCTTATTATAAAGTGAGATAGCATGCAGAGAAACTCACTTTAGTCAATCCCCTCCCCTACTCCTTTCCTGTGCCTATGCGTCGAGGTTGAGTCCCGCCCCGCACTTCAGTTGGATTTCAGCCATTGGCGAGAGGACGCGCATTTCTTCCTCAAACTGTACGTACTTGTTTCGACTTATCATGGCGTCCACAAGTAGTGGCGTGAGTTTATTAACTAGAGATAAAACAAACACTTGGCTTATAGGCCAGTCACTACCAAATATGAATCAGTCAAAGTTGCCTTCAATTGGTGAAGTATTACGTTTATTTTTTTACTATAAAAGCTAAGAAAATAAATCCATTCGTGATTCTGCAACTGTGGCTGCATGTGAAGTGATACATTTGTGGGAAAAAGCTGGTATACCAACGAGATTGAAAAAACATGCAATCAGTAAAATAGAACAACACTTCAAAGAGTGGCAAAATCTGAAAAAAAAAAAAATAAATAAATAAATAAATAAAGAGAACAAGAAAAAACGTTTGGGAGCATTAAAGAAGCAAGAACAAGATTGGCAACAAAAATTACAAGATTTGTGTGGTATTGCTCACTCTGGAGCTTTAAGTATTATGTCTATAGAAGAGGATAAGCAGTTTTTATTAGCACAACGACAAAAAGGTCGCCGGGGTTTAATTGGTTCAGTAGATAAAAAGTGAGGAACCGAAATAGAAAGCAGAACGTCTTCAAAAATTACGTGAACGTGAAAACAGAAGTATCTCGGCTTTGACAGAAAAGTGCTTACTTTCTTCTGCCATCACCAGCGAAGAAACAGCTGTATCTGATTTCGAAATCTTACCAGAATCTTCAACAGAGCAACCACCACAAAAGCGAGCTCGAAAAGACATAATTAATAGCCACTTAGCTGCTAGCCTTGATGTCTCTAAATTAAGTGACAGAAAAGCAGCTGTTGCCGTAGCGTCTACTTTGAAAAGTGCAGGATGTGACCCTTTAGAGTTTAATGTTAATAGATCTTATATTCGTCGACAACGTTTGAAAAATCGAAAAGCAATAGCAGAGTCTCTCAAAAGCGAGTTCAGNTTAATAGATCTTATATTCGTCGACAACGTTTGAAAAATCGAAAAGCAATAGCAGAGTCTCTCAAAAGCGAGTTCAGACCTGATTTGCCATTAACGATTCATTGGGATTGCAAGTTAATTGCAGATATTATTGGACATGAAACTGTAGATCGCTTGCCAATTTTGGTATCAGGACTTGGGGTCGATCAGCTTCTAGTGGTTCCAAAATTGGAACGTGGAACAGGCGAAGCATGTACGTCAACTGTCTTTGAAACAATAAATTCATGGGGCTTGAGCGATAAAGTAAAATGTGTGTGTTTTGACACTACAGCTGTAAACACCGGTTTAAGAAATGGAGCTTGTGTTCTTCTGGAACAAAAAATGGAGAAAGNTGTTTTGACACTACAGCTGTAAACACCGGTTTAAGAAATGGAGCTTGTGTTCTTCTGGAACAAAAAATGGAGAAATATATGCTTTGGCTTGCTTGTCGACACCATATATTGGAAATTAAGTTAGAAGCTGTAGTGTGTCTACCGCTCGGACCGTCTAGTTGTCCTGATATCCAATTGTTTAAAAAGCTTAAGAACAACTGAAACGAAATTGACCAAAGCGATTATAAAACAATAATTTCCGATACCACGTCCTCAAACATAGTAAAAATTATTGCAACAGGCATGATTTCATTCGCTCAGAATCAACTTCAATTATATCAACCTCGAGATGACTACAAAGAGTTATTGCATCTCACGATTATTTACTTAGGAGGAGTTCCTGAAAAAGGCATTTCATTTAGGAGGCCTGCTGGTTTTCACCGTGCTAGATGGATGGCGAAAGCTGTGTATTGCTTGATGATTTTCCTATTTAAACATCAGTTTAAACTAACGAAAAGGGAAGAGAAAGCCGTGAAAGATATTTGTATTTTCACAGCCATGATATACATAAAATACTGGGTTCAAGCCCCTGCCGGTAGGTCAGCTCCAAGAAACGACTTGCAATTATTTAAAGACCTTACAGCTTTTCAAAGTATAAACCAAACGATGGCCAATGTTGCCACAAAAAAAGTACTGGGTCATTTATGTACTTTTCGGTAGAGCTGGTATCTTTTGCTTTTTTCGACGGTGGACTATCAGTTCAGGATAAGAAAAAAAATGGTAGATGCACTAAAAATCGAAGGTGTAGAGGATTTTCCAAAAATAAAAAGCATTGATGTCAAATACATCACCAAAAAAAGCATAGAAGATTTTGTGACTAGCAACTCCTTGCGATTTTTCCAGATACTGGGTATCTCATCAGTTTATGAATAAAGATTTTGAAACTTGGGAGGATGACGTCAATTTTGAGGCTGCTAAGCAAATTGTTCATTCTATGCGAGTAGTAAATGATATTGCTGAGCCTGGTGTTGCTTAAATGGAGGAATTTAATAAACTGATTACAACAGATGAAAAGCAAAAGCAATATTTGCTTNTCATTCAAACCCAGGTAGAGACCCCTAAATATTGTTACAAATTGTAAAAAAAAATGCTGAAATAGTTTCTTAGGGTAGAAAATCAAATTATATGGTGCCCCGTCAAAAATTAAAAAAAAAAATTTTGACTCATATAAGGACCACTCTAATGCCCAGGATATAACGACAGGGAATCCGTGTAGTCATTAGAACATCCATGACAGACAATAATCCATCTAGAAAAATTGGAGAAATAAACAGGAAACAACCACAACTAATTAACAAAGATTTTAAAATTAAATTACTAAAATTTAAAATATATTGTTTAATTTATTTACCCAATTATTCTGTTATTCTGTGCTGATTGGCATTATTTGTGGATAACCTCTGCTTGTGTTTTTATGTACAGTGGTTTAAACTTTTATTAGGCGATTTATTGTTAATTATCGATGTTGTTCCGACTCCAAGGGTCTCTATTGTTGCTAGTTCTTTGTCCTTGGTCATTTGGTTTCACTTATGTATGGAAATATACATCTGTAAAACGTATGTACATCACTGTGACTTGTCTCTGGCGTTAAGGGGAATAATTGTTGATGTGCGCGTTATTAAGTGTGGTTATTAAGTGGCCTCCTTAATTGTCATACAGGTCGAATCGTGAGTAGTTGAATATATTATAATTAAAAAATAACTACATGGGATATTTTAATGTCATTATCTTCAATACAGAAATGAAAGTCTATAATTGTTTTGCCAATTCAAGACTTTTGTTACTGAAACACAATGTGGTCGCTGAAATGTGTCAGTCAGTAATAAATTGCTCTAAGTAGTCCTCTGTTTACGATATTTATTATTCTTCATAAAAATATTTTATCTTTTCTTAAAATATTGCTGTATTAGCCCATCCAGACCCAGTGTACACAGCTGTGTACATTAAGCAGGTGTAGGTAATTGTTTGTCTACTGCACACTGCGAACCGCAATGACCAATGATCTTACCTCCGGGTAAATGATTAGCAAGCAGTCTTACTGGTCTAGGTCATAATTGGTTCATATTACTGCCGCCGAACATCCTACAGCTAACTAGTTGCGACAACGAAGCGAGTGTTGTTTTGACTTAAGTACAGCACGCATCATAAATTGTTTTCTTTGCAACACCTGAAACCGTAAATTGAAGTGTGTCTGAAAGGGTTACAAATATACAGTCACCACTTGAAATTCTAAGGAAACAGATTTCACGCGAAGGTGTTTACAAATGTTCACTAGGGCGGTCCCTTGGCCACTATGGCGGTCCCTTGACGTGACTTAACACAACAGAGGTACAGTGAAATCCAAATGAGAAAATAATGCACAGAAGTTCAGAACGCCCCGGGCGAGTAAGGAGAGTCCATTTTCGCTGCACTGAGGGGTGAGGTTGTTCAGCTCAGTAGTAACAGCGTCCGAGAAATGTTAGGCGAGAGCTTGCTCCGAGCGTGTATATTACCTGTCGAAAAAACGTAATCGTGCAGCGCGGTATTTGACAGCGAGGTAGTAGAGAGCGATGTTATCAGTTTGGTGTGTATAGCGCCGGCAGTGTCGCGTGGTTTCCCTCCCTCCAGTGGCGAGCGATCGGGAGGGCCCTCTCCTACACTGCCTCCCCTACCTTCCTTCCCACAAGCCTGCGCCAAGATTATTTTCTCATTTGAAATTCACTCTAATAAGATTCTATGAGAGATTATTTTCGCCGCTTAATAGCGAATACTTGAGAGCCGGTGAATGTGAAGTGAGGTGGAGATGGAGCGATTGTGAAATGAAGATCGGGGGAAGCGGGAGCAACCCGAGAAAACCAGCAAGTAAATGGCAACTTCCACCACATTTCCCACACGCAAAAACCCATGGTGATCTTGCCGGGAATCTAACCTGGTTCGTCTTGGTAGAAAGTGAGTATTCTGACAGCTACACCACATCCCCCCCCCCCCGTGTAATAAGCGGAAGAGTTCGCCCCTGGCATAAGAAAGTTATTTGCAAAGGTGAGATTATATGGTGAATGGCGATAAAAACGAAGTAACGCCGAAACGCATCTTAATGCACCACAATGCACTGAAATTGAAGTTGAGACATGAAATAAAACAAAATAAGTAAAAATGCTGTTTTATCAGTAAAACTTAAATTATTACTTCTAACTAATTATATCAGCTATATATTTTTTAATACACTGACCAAAAGGAATGCACATTGTCTAGAAACTTCAACGTTTATATCACAAAATATTTTAATACCTTTGTTATTTTGTTTTAAATAAAATGATGCATCTTGATTGCACAATTCGTTAAACGCTATGTATTACAAATTTTATATGAATGTGAGTTTAAATATCTTTTTTTTTTGTCAATTATACGAGGTGTTTCTAAACTATATGTCGAAATCCAAACAGCATCGCCTAATAACTATTATAAAAAAAAGATCCTAGTAACCAAAGTATTTATTTGTTCATCTAGTCAAGTCGAAGTTAGGCAAATCAGCGCCAGGAGTCTGCAACTTCACGTACCTGCGTGCATAACAGGTTGCATATCACGAAGGCGGAGGTAACAGGCGCGTCGTGCGGAAAGCGCCTGCACATGGGACAACATACACTCGAGGTATAGTCTGTCCCATGTAAGTTGGCGATATTTTGACAGTTCGACGAAAGCAGCGCCAATGTTTACTTTTCATTTATGTATCCTTTCGCCATCAACTGTTGTGTCAAGCGGAGGCTGTATTTTTTTATCAACACTCTGTGAGCTAATCCACTTGCCATTGTACTGTAATGGTAAACAAACTTTAAGCTATTTATAGACTGACATCTGTCTAAAAAAAATGGTAGGTTATAAAAGTAAAAATATATAACCTTGCAAAAAATTAAATACTTGCCAACTCTTTTTTAATTTATCCGAGACAGCGAATTTGGGTTAACATTTGCGAGACGGTAATTGTAGTTCTTATCACACACTGGACGTTACGGCTAATACATTTGCTTGACAACGAACTTTCATTCGCCAACTCACCAACGACTTTGCAAAGCGAGTGGCAGAACAACATGGCGTGGTAGACCTAACGATTGCCGGCCCAAAGGAAATTACCAGTAAGCAAAATCACTGTACACGAAAATACACGTTACTTTAAAAATTATACAGAGCTCGCGGGAAAATAAATCATATGTGTTCGTAAATTTGTTATTTTACACAAAAATTCAAAATTTGCTAGTTAGTGCTTCTGGAGATTTGGCTGGTTAGTGCTTCGGAAATAGACAGCGTGGATGGAATGGCGCTACTCTTTCGTTAGCCGATTGAGTTTCTCATCAGATGGCANCTTTAAAAATTATACAGAGCTCGCGGGAAAATAAATCATATGTGTTCGTAAATTTGTTATTTTACACAAAAATTCAAAATTTGCTAGTTAGTGCTTCTGGAGATTTGGCTGGTTAGTGCTTCGGAAATAGACAGCGTGGATGGAATGGCGCTACTCTTTCGTTAGCCGATTGAGTTTCTCATCAGATGGCAGCACTAGGCCTGCGACGTGAAAAAGGTTAAAGGTTTTGAAGTTGCGTTTCATTTGGATACGGATCGTTTCATTGTGGAATTTATTTATAACACGTATACATTACTACTTTATCTCTAAGTTTAGTTTCTAACACAAACAACCACTGCTTTGTGACCACGTAAAATAAAATGTATTAATTAATCCAGGAACCATTTCTTATCGCGCATTTTCTGCTTGTCTAATGTGCGTCGGCAGTGCACTCAGAATAGCCAACGTAATATTAACTTTTGTTTGTTCGTGCATCAGCTGATATAGGATTTTGTAAATGGCACTTTGTTTCGTATGCGTCAAGTTACCACTCACTGACTGTCATAATCTCGCCAACTTATATGAGACAGACTATACGTCAGCGCGCTAGTGGTTGCTTGTTAGTACACGTGTGTCGAACTACATGAACAATGAGAGATTAGCAGTAGAATAGTAAAGGCTGTCAGGAGTGAGTGCATTGTATCTCCATCAACACACAAACAGCAGTACTGGCGACGTAGGGTCTACACGTGCTCTCATGGTGGCCTAAGTACAGGCGGCCACTTCATGACGCGCCTTCGTGATATGCAACTTGTCGTGCACGCAGGTACGTGAAGTTGCATACTACTGGCGCTGTTTTGCCTAACTTCAATTTCAATTTACAAGTACTACATGAATGTTCCGAAAATTTTGCTACTAGGATATATTGTTTGTATAAGCCCATTTATTCCGTGGATTGAACTTTTGCCTGTAGTTTAAAAAAAAACACTGTGTAAGGTGTTTACAAGAATTAAAAAAATAACACCGAAATCTTACATTTTCAAACGAAATTCGGGTAAAAATAAAATTAATAAATATTATCCCTAGTCNAAAAAATAACACCGAAATCTTACATTTTCAAACGAAATTCGGGTAAAAATAAAATTAATAAATATTATCCCTAGTCATTTGACATGAAATGTAATCACGGTGAGTTACGTGTCCGCGGCTTAAATTCCAATAAACACAGTTACTTACTTGGCCGTGGGAGTGATCTGACGTAAATTTCCAGTTATTTTAAAAGCCGTTTCACTTGAAAATCTGTGTGTGGCTTTTTGACACACGCCCGTAAGCGCGGGTGGATGTATCATCGCGTGGAAGAGAATTATTTTGTGTTTTGTTATTCGCGAGTGGGGACAGCACAGGCGATTGCCCGCGCCGTGTCACGTGTGAATTACTCATGTGGCAGAGGCGGTGTTGTGGAGAGATGTAGCGGCCGCCACACACGTCATTGTTATCTGCGGAGTCGAGGCGGGCGGCACTATTGTCGGTGCACGCGTGCCAACCCCGCGCCGCGCACTGTTCTGCAATCACTCCAATACGCTTGTCGCCCGCGGGCGCGCGGCCGTGACTACGGGACTGCCGTCACGGGAATACTCGCTCTAAACCACTCCGTCCCCTGCGTGCATCGTCCACTCGCGGTCTTACTTTCACCTTCCCTGAGACCCTGCTAAGGCTGCTTCCATTCAGGTTAGGAACAAAATGAGATTTATTACGGAAGGGTTTGGCATGGGGAAAATTTCCGCAGCTAGGTGCTCAGTGTTCCAAAAGGTAAATTCAATTAAAACTTAAGCTGCGTGAATTATGAAAGAGAAGGATTTCACTTGTTTACGAAGTAATTTGTATGTGATTTACTGTTATTGCAATTATCCTGTTTTTAAAGTAGAAATTAGATNTTCACTTGTTTACGAAGTAATTTGTATGTGATTTACTGTTATTGCAATTATCCTGTTTTTAAAGTAGAAATTAGATAAAATCTGGTACACATGTGACACTAGCGCTTACCTAGTGACGAAAATTTTTCCCTTCGCAAATTTTCGCGTTGATCTTCCCAACCTGTAGAAGTAACCTTAGCCGTGCTTAAGTTCTGCTTTCAGGATATTCCTCCGCCTCATGCAACCAAAGTGCCAACACACCGCATTCGTGCGCACTCATCGCATAATAACTATTTCTTCTAAATGGTTCGCGGTTATTTGAGCACTTTTAAAATCAACCTTTGGAAAATTTCATTGCCGCTACCTGCATATATTGTAACGGGAACTTTGTAAAGTTGGTAACGACGGAGTTCCATGTCTTAACGTTGAAATAAAATTGCTAGGCAAACATTTGTGAATACTTAAATTATGTTATTTTGTTTTTTTTTTTCAATGCATATTTGTGTAAGGAGTGACAAATTGGTAAAATATTGACTTTTGTAATAATTTTAGAGTAACACTCGACCGACGCATGAGTTAAGTAATCAGGGATATGGTATTGTTAATTTGACATTTGGTGGGAAGTACACACATTATACGTACGAGGGTTATTCGGAAAGTGTGGTCCGATTTCTTATAAAACATAAACCATCACAATTTTTTTTTTTTAACTTTTTTTTATTTAATTCCTTGCATGTTTCTATATTTTTCTACATAGTTTCCATATTTGTTCAAACATTTGTCATAACGTTCTACAAGCTTTTGTATTCCTAAGTCATAGACGTCTGCCGCCTGCGAGGATAACCAGTCTGTAACTGCTTCTTTCACGTCTCGTCCCCTGTGACAATCCTCTCTTAAATATTTATCACCTTCCTTATGATATCTGTCCAAAAAATCAAGAGCACAAGCCATTATTTTCATTTGGTGTTCCTCAGTAAGCAGCCTGGGAACCCAACTTGCGCACAATTTTGTGCAAAGTTGTTCTACCCACATTCGGAAATTCCAATGCTAAAGTTGAAATCGTGAATCGCCGGTCTTCACGAATATTTTCGTCCACGGCTTTGACCAAATCTTCTGTGATCACTGATGGTCGGCCTGATCGCGGTTCATCATGGACATTTTCCCGTCCGTCCTTGAAAGCTCTCACCAACTTACGCACTTTGCTGTCACTCATCGCATTGGGGGCCATACACTTGACTTATCTGTCGATGAACTTCCGCTGCTGAAACGTTCCTTGCTGTCAAAAACAGAATCACTGACCGTATTTCACAGTCGGCGGGCTGATCAATTGTTTTAAACATTTTTAACTGACACTGTAAACAGCACACTGCAACAGTACCAATGCAAATGGCGTCGTTTGACGAGCAAGGCATTCCGGGAGTCGGTGCGCATGCGCGTTACAATGTTCGCGCGACATTCGATTAGCTACGGCGATTCGGACCTTACTTTCCGAATAACCCTCTTACAAGTATATCTTAAGCAGGGTTTTCAAAAATGCTCAGTTTGCCGTGATTAGCCTTTAATAGGTCTNAGGGTTTTCAAAAATGCTCAGTTTGCCGTGATTAGCCTTTAATAGGTCTTACAAACAGACATGTTTTCTCGGTCTTTATTCATAAAAGTTGTAAATAAATTTTTGTAATTTATAGATAAAATAAAAGAAAAATTTCAATTTTAACCAAAAATAAGGTACTTTTATGTTAGCAGGAGTGTAAAACTCTTGTGGCACATGCCATATTTAGGACGCAGCAACACACGTCGTACATGGGGTGTTTTTTTTTCTTCTAAGTTTTGATTCAAAAAGTGCGAGGAAACCGTGAATAGAGTATAACACAGATTCTTGGATACATTTACATCAGAAAAAATTTATGCCATGTTTTGGGGGTACCACGCATTTTTTGTTAACTATAACTTTCCTCCGCGCCTACACAAATTCTATAGAATGAACGTTGAAACAAAAAATACTTCATTATACATTAAAATAAATAGGAGTGTTTGTCAAACAAAAATANCTATAGAATGAACGTTGAAACAAAAAATACTTCATTATACATTAAAATAAATAGGAGTGTTTGTCAAACAAAAATACGACTATAGCCGTCTTGTCTACTGACTACACGGCTGCCTCATCAGTGCGAGAGTGTAGGATTGTCGCTGACGTATTGGAGGACGACGCCCACAATGCTGGCATTGTCGTAGGGAGGCTCTTTGTGTGACGTGGTGCCGCTTCTGCGATCCATTCATCCTCCGTCTCGGATCTGCATGTCGGGACACACACAGAAGACAGACGTCGCTTTGCAAAAAAACCGTTTGCCAGCGAAGACTGCGAGGCTTGGGAGAGTTCCGTTGAGTTTACACGTGTACCATAATCGTATCCTTCATTCATTTATCACGACAGAGGGGTGATTACATAGTATTTTGTGAAACACACGTCTACGATAAATCAAAGTAAGCGTTACTTTAAATCCTTTCGGTTGGGTTAAATCTCACAAACAGCAAACGTGATGTTTGACCAACTAAGAAGAGAGGTGAACAGAAAGAATAAATTGTTTTAACCGATAAAAATTTGCATTCAATATAATTATTTAAGGAACCTCGTTAGTTTACATTTGGGCCTCAATGCGTATAGTTCCGTCTATTCGTATTTTTAAAACAACTATTGAATATTTTAATGTAGACATCTTTTAAGGAAGACCTCGCTGTTAGAGCCGCCCAAATCTCTTCACTCACTCTTTTAAGGGCAGAAATTAAATTCGATATTTTAATGGCCCATTCATAAATGTGGTTATTGGAATATAAATTTGGTCGTAGAAAAGTGTTGAAAAATGCCAGCAAAGATTGCTGTACGTAGCCCTTGGCTTACGATATCTGGAAAACAGTGTTTGAAAATATATTGACAATTCTGTATCTTTCAGGAAAATATTGCTGTATTAAAACATTATATTCACCTCTTAAAATACTTCTTTATGGGCGGACGTAACCTTGATGCGTTTAAACTTTTTTACTATTGAGGTCCCTTAATTAAAACAACTGTTATGTATTTGACTGGCTATTTTTGACCAAACGTGTTTCGAGTCTCTTAGTATTTCACTCAGTGCGCCCCTCTTATTACACAGTCGCTTCACGAATGCCTCTGCAGACGTCGCTCAACGCTGTTGTCACCACACTCGACTCTTTGACGTAATTATGCAGCTGATGTTTCA
Source organism: Clitarchus hookeri (assembly GCA_002778355.1). NCBI lineage: Eukaryota > Metazoa > Arthropoda > Insecta > Phasmatodea > Phasmatidae > Clitarchus > Clitarchus hookeri. The sequence goes on from NQII01000771.1 coordinate 130,296, forward strand.
ATCCTCAAACACATTCATGCCATTATATAATTACAGGCTCCTCACAGTGAACTGAACTTTTGAAAGCTCTGCTTAAGATCTACATACATGCACGCTGCATATTCTTTCGCCACATGTAAAATTAACATTGGCATTGGCCTGGTCACTTTATACATGCGTAGGTCGAGAGAAACTGTGAAATTATTATACAAGTAAATATTTTACACATCTTCTAATTTTTACAGTAATGTGGATAATAAACTAAATAAATAATTGCATTACTCTCAAATGTTTTCCTAACACTTCCAATTCAAAGTAAATACGTGGAATTACTTTCCCTCCACCGTTACCAACATTACTGGGCGCTCGCCAGTCAGTGTGTGCGTCACAATACGATGTGCGACCACGGGGCAGTGAGGTTTGTCAAACGTTGGTTACAAGAGTGCTCAAATTATCGTGAACAGTCCGTNCGATGTGCGACCACGGGGCAGTGAGGTTTGTCAAACGTTGGTTACAAGAGTGCTCAAATTATCGTGAACAGTCCGAACCACTCGAGCTACTGTGGCTCTGTAAGATAAATATAGAGATGTGCGAGTTTTGTACCACAGTCCTTATATACACCCAAGATAACAAAAATCTACTACTTCGTATTTTTGCAAAAATATTTAGCTTCAAGTTATTACTAAGAAGCATTTCCTCCAAAAAAAATANGCAAAAATATTTAGCTTCAAGTTATTACTAAGAAGCATTTCCTCCAAAAAAAATATATTGAGACTCCGTAATTACTTTATAAACACATTTCAGAATCATAATTAGTTTTTTTATTCCCCAAAATACAAGTACCTAACTTGAAGAAATTATTTGCATCGGGAAAAAAACATGGGCTACCTCTAGATGTTCGTGTTATCACGCAGACAAAATATTTTGCACGTTTAAAAATGATTGAATACAAGGGAATATGATTGCCATATATTTACTCTGTGCCGTAGCACAAATAATACAAAGACGATGTCACTTTCAAGTTGTGTAATTACAGAATATTTTCCAAGTTAGCAGCACCTTAGGATTTAACATTTGCATTAAGCATTTACAAAAAATATGACATTTAAAATTCTAAACGTCAGAAGCTCACAATCAAAAAAATATATATAGATTAAAATACTCATACAAATACATTAAATGGCTCTTTCAAAGTATTGCGTAGCTCAAAGTACAATAAANCGATGTGCGACCACGGGGCAGTGAGGTTTGTCAAACGTTGGTTACAAGAGTGCTCAAATTATCGTGAACAGTCCGTACCACTCGAGCTACTGTGACTCTGTAAGATAAATACAGAGATGTGCGAGTTTTGTACCACAGTCCTTATATACACCCAAGATAACAAAAATCTACTACTTCGTATTTTTGCAAAAATATTTAGCTTCAAGTTATTACTAAGAAGCATTTCCTCCAAAAAAAAAATATTGAGACTCCGTAATTACTTTATAAACACATTTCAGAATCATAATTAGTTTTTTTATTCCCCAAAATACAAGTACCTAACTTGAAGAAATTATTTGCATCGGGAAAAAAACATGGGCTACCTCTAGATGTTCGTGTTATCACGCAGACAAAATATTTTGCACGTTTAAAAATGATTGAATACAAGGGAATATGATTGCCATATATTTACTCTGTGCCGTAGCACAAATAATACAAAGACGATGTCACTTTCAAGTTGTGTAATTACAGAATATTTTCCAAGTTAGCAGCACCTTAGGATTTAACATTTGCATTAAGCATTTACAAAAAATATGACATGTAAAATTCTAAACGTCAGAAGCTCACAATCAAAAAAAAATATATAGATTAAAATACTCATACAAATACATTAAATGGCTCTTTCAAAGTATTGCGTAGCTCAAAGTACAATAAANATATATAGATTAAAATACTCATACAAATACATTAAATGGCTCTTTCAAAGTATTGCGTAGCTCAAAGTACAATAAACATTTAACTGCCAAAGAAGCCATGTAGTGCGAAATGTTTCAAAAATATGAAAAAGTAACTCTGTTGACTATAAATGCTTCAAATACTCAAACAAAAAGATTAAATTGCTGCGCAATTGCTTATTCAACAGTACTACGTTACTCCAAAACATACAATAAAAACATTTAATTGACAAAAACGAGCACAGTAATATTACAACGTTTCTAAAATACAAATAGTTACTTTGATGACTAGATGAATTCAAGGTATTTAGTGGAGCAATTTGACTAAAGGAGAGCAGCGCTTTAGGGCCAGTAAAGCCTCATTTACGTGAAAATATAAGTTAAAATCTGAAATAAAATATTACGTTAAAATAGTGAATCGATGGAGGCAATCCAAACACCCTAACCACGGCGCCACCGAATAAACTAACCGACGACGACAATAAGAACACTTCAACAGACTACGCCCAACGTGTAAATCGTGGCAGCACAGTTGCGACAATTAAAGTTTAAGTAAATAATTGGAGAGCAGACAAAAACTATACACAACACGTTAAAACAACAAGAACTATACATAGAAGCAAGACATTTGTTAGGCCGAAACTACAATTTAGACAGGCGTACAAAACCAGAATCAAGAAAGAAATTAAATCCCTGCAAAGCCCAAGACAAACGCACTAATACGCCACGCAATTATTTAAAAAACACTAAATTGACCCACAAATGAAAAGCTGCGACCACGACTCACAGTTTTACAAGTTCCAGTATAATCAGCCGCTCACGCAACTACATTATTTAAACTGCGCCTCATAGCAGCCTCGTCCAGGGACGGGTAAACTGACAATTATAGCTCATATTATAATTTAAATTAGCTCTAGCAGGCGTNATAGCAGCCTCGTCCAGGGACGGGTAAACTGACAATTATAGCTCATATTATAATTTAAATTAGCTCTAGCAGGCGTCAACACGACTATCTTCTTCACATACGTAGAATGAATGCTGCACAAGGCGTGTAACAAGTTATACAATGAAGAACAAAAAAAAAAAAAAAAACTGGTATAGAAACGCGTATGCAAATAATAGAGGTATGGAACCAATCAGAGTAACGCTATGCGGTCGGCAGCTAGATCGGCTACTGCTGCTACAATGGCAGGTTATCAAAATTTAAGTGAGTTTGAACGTGGTGTTATAGTCGGCGCACGAGAGATGGGACATAGCATCTCCAAGGTAGCGATAACATTTGGATGTTCGCGTACGACCATTTCACGAGTGTACCGTGAATATCGGGAATCCGGTAAAACATCACATCTTCGACATCGCTGCGGCCGGAAAAAGATCGTGAAAGAACGGGACAAACGACGACTGACGAGAATCATTAAACGTGACAGACGTGCAACCCTTTCTCAAATTGGCGCAGATTGGATTTGTGGACTGCCCTGCAGGATTCATGGTGTGAATTGCCTCCCGCATACCTTCAGACATTAGTCGAGTCCATGCCACGTCGTCTTGTGGCACTTCTGCGTGCTCGGGGGGCCCTGCACGATATTAGGCAGGTGTACCAGTTTTTTTGGCTCTTCAGTGTATAAACTAGCCCCTCGATTAAAAAAAAACTTCTGTACAAGTAGGGGTAATCAAGGGAGGGAAATGAGGGGAGGAAACACGAGGGAAGCTGAATCGGACAATAAGCAGGCCGCCTTACAAAGAAGCTAATCCATAAACGATGCGCGCGACGGCGGCACCACCATCGCAACCCCAATAGCATAATCAGCGTTATTCAAGCTCGAATCAAAACGGCCATGTCAAGCCAGTAAGCTTGTGAATCAAACTAACTATTCTCCACATGTCAAGTTGTTGCAAGCTTAAGGTTACCTCCTGCCTTCATCGTTTTTCTCCTTTTTTAACCGAAAAGTGCGGGAGCTATAGGGGTTACATTGGCGCTCGCTACAAGAACTTACGTGGTAACTTTAAGTACCGTTCCGTCCTCGTCTGGGGTCTGATGTCTTTTCGTAGGTAAACATAAGGAAAGTTTAATAGTTTCTTAAAAAAAAAACAGGATTTCAAACACTCTACAGCGCAGTTCAAGCGCCTGGCAGGTGGAACCATTGATTAATCACACTTGCTGCAAGCGTACCTTGGCAAGCTGCAAGTATCATTCAAGCCATCTGCAAGTTTGCCATTAGCAAATTTGTTCCAGTCGTGAGAAATTTGGCTAGCTTGAATAGCATATGACGTGGCAAGCTTGCTCGGCAAGGCAAATGTAATGTGTACCGCAAGCTTGCGTGCTATCTGGGCTCGTGTGGTCCTCCGCGGAGGTTTCAAGACCTCGTTTTTAAGAGCAGCCCAATCTCTCCACTCCCCATGACATTTGAAAAATAACTTTCGCCAATCCTAGCCTATCTTATAACGAACTTAGAAAATACCTTTCTGTTTCCTTTGTTTAATTTTATAAATATTTTTATTTGCTATATTTTTGTATTCCTAAAACTAAAGTGAGTTTGACTTGTGATCATGCAGAAACTATTGAATATCCTATTTTTACTTGCTGGAAATGACGTTAAGTTCAATGGTATCTGTGACTAATGCCAATAAAACATACTTTTAGTCCATTTCCAAACTAATTCCACTAAAATTTCCTTTGAGAATGGAAGAGACACTACAGCGGTACAAAAATGCTTTTAAATACAAGCAAGTTTCAGAATTTAAAATTTGGTGTAGCTAGGTAAAGCGTGGTAATTAAGTCTAACTGTTTCATAGTGATGAACCGTAGAAGTTCTTGGGCCCCACTTCAAAGTTCTAGCGAACTTAATAGCGAAATAATCATATTATCATACCGGGTTATCTTTAGGTAGACACGACATTTTCAAAATATTTTTGACTTTGCCGTGCATTTGAGAAACTATTTTTAATAAATTTCAACTTTCAGGTTGCAATGATTTTAGCTCCAATTTGTTGCTTATATATATCATTGAAACTTTTCTATATTTCTACCTTTTTTACGTGACAAATAACTCTACGTAGAACAGTTGGTACACTTGTATGCTGTGTATAAAGTTGGTACACTTGTATGCTGTGTATACAGTTCATACATTTGTATGCTGTGTATATGACTGTACAGGTTTTGACTGATTAACTCTGACAGCATACGGTTTTAGTTTCACCATAGAAAATAAATCGAGAGATGATAATTGTTTACGATTTATGGTGTTAAGTGATTCTTAAGAACGGTATGCGTTGTATGATGTGGATCTGAACTACTGGTTTATTTGCGAACATTACATAAAATTAAAAATTAAATGCTCAGTTTGGGGATAATGTGCAACAAAACAAGGTTCTGCGACAATTACAGATGATCTCATGGAAATAACTAACATTGCCACTGATATTTCGTTTTAGATATGTGACGCGAAATTATAACTTTTTATTAGTAACCATTTTGTCAAATTTGACTAAAAATAATTTTACCTCGTATTATTTATTAAAATGCGTTGCCTTCTATGTACCTTGTTCACGTGTATTAAAAATGCACCTGTTTAATTACAACACCTTTTCCAACTCAAATAAATAGCGTATTGCATACTTACAGGCGTCGCAATTCTTATGGTTGTAAATATTTGCTTTAATTCCTCGGAATTACAGTTATAACATAAGACAGCATTTTTCGTTAATTTTGACAATCTGGTTAGTTATCAATCCATCATTAACAATTCCATTATTATTTTGCATCCCAAAACTTATCGGAGAATAGCGAGTGACAACCGCAATTATTTCTACGAAATAATTAAACTATATCTACAGGTTTTACAGTGTCTTCAGATCTTCGTAGAGTTGCAAATTATCCATAATCGCGGTTTTCCATACAGTCTTTGTTACATTTGTGATAAATTGGTAGTTTACATCCAAGCGCATGCAATTTCAGACAAATTAACGTGTTTGTTCTTGACTTAAATTTTTTATGATGAACTTAGTTAGTCTGTGTTATTAGATTACATCATGAACAATAATATATGTACATATTATATTTATAAACACACCTAATGGATAAGTACACTCATGCGGAATTTAATGTACATATACACACACACACACAAACCACTATATTCTAATATGTGCTGGGACACTCAACGCACAACACCAATCTCGTGTGGACAGCTATTCCAAGGTGACTACGAGGAACGAGGGTGGGTCTCATGTTAGCCATCTACTGGTGGTCACGCTCCACGTGGGTCTATTGCGCTGCTACAGACTTCTACGCACTGCCGTGCCTTCACGATGGTCTACTGTTCTACGGCTACTAGCTAACGACTAATCCACTACTGCCCCTTCTTACTAAGCTGTGTTCTCGTGGAAGCTACAGCTATGGACATCATTGCTAGCGTCTTCTGTTGTTACATCGCCACGCTCGCAAGTTCATTGTATTTCCGAACATCAGTGCTCAGTAAATCTTAACCTGTTTTAAACCTTCAAGTGTAAAGTTACGTTTCAATTTACATCGCATCCATCGAAAATACACAACGTGACGGGATTCCATCATATAATACATCACAGTAATTATTACTAGTATAAATATTTAAATATTTTATAAATTTCAGGAGCGAAATGGGTTTATTACAAATAAAAATATTACACGAAATTAATTTTGTTTCTAGAGAATGCTTTTAGCTTCCAAAATTGTATATAGTTTATTTACAATATAACGTAATACTTTTGTAAACTGTTTAATTTCTTCTGTTAAGTTATTTTGTATCCAGCCAACACACGAAAAATTACAATTACCTGCGAATTTATAGATTATCTGTTTCCGTGCGTCTTTCAAGTTAAAATGTGTTGTTTCTAGAAATATTAATATAATGTTGTAACGCAAAAACAAAAGATAGCCCTCTTTCAGTGGCCAATGATAAAAATATTTTACTGTTGCTAATACGTTTTGATATAAACCATTATTTTGTTAATTCATTGCTAACGTTGCTAGTGTTTGTTTTCATAAAATAATTAGGGGTACGCGAATAAACATTTTTTCAAGAGTTTTCTTGAATAGTACTTACGTTACTGTCTGAACGAGCTGAATTCGCAAAGTTTCTGAGCGCATTTATAAGTAATTTCACGAATTTAATTTACAGTGGCTATTATCTCTTTCATTTCTGGGGAAAAAATGGTTATTTACATCCGTCGCTGTATACCTGGCATGTTGCCCGGACTCGGCCCGGCATCTACCTGCGAGATATTCTGAACTAACGCAGTAGCAATCAGCACTGTAAAATGTAATAAACAACCTGAATGTGCACTGTGAAGTCAGTTTCTTGTGACTTGGCCAATTACATTATTAGGACGACTTACACAGAAGAAGGCTTGCTTGATAGGCAAAGTAATTGGTTGCGTAGTGGCAGAATAATCACAAGTATTTTGTAGATACAATTAATATAAAAATACTTTCCAGACAAGCTCGTAGCCAAAAACCAGCTATACAATATTCACCAAAATAAATAATTAAGAGAGAACTACAAAGTCCAGAAAATACGTATTAAACCTATGAGCATAACTGGAAAGGGTAGATCGGCTAAAAATAAAAAAGTTAGAAACCATCTGACGAAACTGACTTGTTAGTCTTGCTTGTTGTCCTAGTATGTCGTTTTTTTTTTTTTTTTTTTTTTTTTNTTTTTTTTGCTCACTGACGTTTTTTTTTAATGTTGTCTACTGCCGAGTTAAAAACTAAAAATTATCCAGGATTTTGAAACAAATGCTGAATACACTTTTTCTGTTAAATTATTTCTTATAAGGATTGTAGCGTTAGTCTTCCCAGTTTTGTCCATGTTGACATTTTAACTCTCTCCAAAAAAAAAATGATATGGATTAATTTACATATCATCCGCTCTAAAGAGTATATGTTTTTAACTTACAACATCAGTATGAATTCGAAGGACAAACTTCGGTTGTAAAATTATAATTAATAATAATTTGATTATATGTCTAAGGCATATAGTCCAAAAGGGCGGAACACGTCTTTGAATGTGTAGTCAACGCGCCTGTTCGTTGCAGACTGCTGTTTATAAGGGTACTGTGGAACTGGCCAAGAGTTTCCACACTAGCCAAATTATCCCATATAATATAATCATTTGATAGGAATTATCAAGAGTTCGGCCTTTATTTCGCATTTCTTTACGTGATACAGGAGCGTAAAAGATCACTTTGTGATATGTATCTAAACCCTGCCTTTTCGAGGAATCCGTGCGTTAGTTTCAGAACAAGTTTCGCAGTACCTGGTAGTTATGCAACAAGACCGACGCTCTGTGTAGTACGGTTGCGTGTGATCAAGGAGCCAAATTACTAAGGGAGTTTACACCGTGGTGAACACTGGACGTTTTGCTGTGCTCTACGTCACAGCCAATAAAAAACAATAGCAGACGGAATACTTTCTTATTCTGTGCAGTTTTCACCCTTTAGTACTGAACAAATTATTACTGTAATTTAACCCCGTCATTGAAAAAAGTTATTATCCCCCACGGCGCCGCTAGTACAATATTATTTCCCACAATGTTCTGATAATAAGATTCCTACTACTGTGGCCTCTCCAAAAGATATTTGTCGCCAAGGTAGAACACGTCCTATAAAATCAGTTATTTGTAACTAGTAAAAGGGTAATTACTCCTTTTAGTCACGTTCCAATATATTACCCGTGATATAAACGTGCGTGTGAATACCTACAAATAATATTGATGCTCCATTCACATGTCCCATAAGTCACTCGTGGCCATATACACTGTATAGCAGAAAGTTATCGGACAACCCTTAACTCCCACTGAGACTTGTCCAGCGTGACGCAGTAGCGAAGTCGCCGACACTTAGGCCTCGCACGTGAGTTTGCTGCCATGAGCCGACGGATAGAGTTGTGTGCGATCTAACGTGGCATGATTGCAGGGACCTATAGATTCGGGCGTTACGTCAACCATATTTCTCAACGGTTAAGGACGCACCTGACAAGCAAAGCAGCCACGGAGTTTAAATAAGGAATCATTGTGATGTAAAGACATTTCTTCTCAATGCATAAATTTTAAAGATAACAGTTTCAAACAAAAAGTATTTTATTTTACATTTCTTAAGGAATAGTGGAACATTGATAAATCTTGCCAGTTGTTATATTTCATATATTTCTTCTAAAATTTAACATTAATTTTCCTTGTCCGTAAAGTAAAATCCATAACGTCGTTGTTAGTGAGGTGGGACTGCTTCAGCGGCATCGGTTTTCTCCTTTGTTGGCCGAGAAGCGCGGGAGCTATAAGGGTTACACTTGCACGCGCTATAAGAGCGTCATCGCCTCTACGCGCAGGGCTCTTGACTGGCGTGCAGTGATCTCGTAGTGCTGCGTGTACCTATGGCACTTTCAGTGTTGACCCCATCATTTTTCTGTAGCAAAGTTCAACACAAGCTCCTATCGTGGTTTGACTCGTGCCCGGCTAGTATGTTTTAAGAAACGGCAGTCTGAAAAAATCCGTTTTTCAACAATATTGGCGGGTTACAAAATAATATTTACAGCACGCGTGGTAACTTTATATCACCATTCCGTCCTCGTCTGGGGTCTGATGTGTTTTCGTAGGTAAACATACTGGAGAGAGTGTTAAATGGTTTCGTCAAAAAACCAGGATTTCAAATACTCTGCAGCTCAGTTCAGGTCTGCTCAAAGCTGAGGCTGGAACTCGACAAAACATATTTGGGATGAGTCGGAGCGCCATGTGCTTGAAGAACCGATTTGGATGATAGACGAACGCCAACTATTCACCACGCTACAGGGAGAATGAAAACAATTGCCGCTACATGAGTAGCAGAACTTCATTGAAAGCTTACTCCGCGTGGTTAATGCCGTAAAAACGGCAAAAGGAGGTTCGACAACCTATCTATGACACCGCTGATGACAGTTGTGCTAACAGAGTGTCCGATAACTTTTCGCTATGTAGTGTATATACAGTATATTATGCAAACTGAATTTTTTGGAAATGAGCATTGCAAGTGAAGCTTGTTGGTCCTGGTTGTCCGTCCTACGTACAGATCCGACATACACGTTGCATGCNAAATGAGCATTGCAAGTGAAGCTTGTTGGTCCTGGTTGTCCGTCCTACGTACAGATCCGACATACACGTTGCATGCGAGTTTCAACGCAGGTGAATAGGCACTGCTGTTGAAATTCCTGTGTGTTTCACTATACGTGGCCAGTGTTTATTGCAGTAAATATTTAATTGAAATAAAAGTATAGGCAGATTTACAATAGTCAATTGCAGTTTGTCATATGTCCGTCTGTTTCCCAACTTTGGTTCACCCATCACCAGTACTGATTAANTACAATAGTCAATTGCAGTTTGTCATATGTCCGTCTGTTTCCCAACTTTGGTTCACCCATCACCAGTACTGATTAACTAAGTTAGTTTCAAAGTCGGTGGGAAGACGGGACGTGATGGTGACAAATATGATATCGCTAAGGAATACAAATGTAAAATTGTTATTGTTAGAAGTTAATTCCAATAAGATTCATAATTTATTATTTGAAGCTGTGTATTTGCCACTGAAGGGAAAGCTTATAATAAAATTTATAGTTTTTCAGTGTTGTACATTCTGTCTGTCGTGCCGCACAACACGACGAAAATATAAACTATTTCTAATACAAAGCTGCTAGTTGGACGACAGAATTTGTCGGAATTCCTTCAAATATATTTTGTTATTTGGTTGGCTGTTCAGTTTCAACTGTCGTGTCGGAGCTGTTATGTCGTGTTTGTCGGGTCTATGTGACTCCGGCGTAAGCAGGGCTTTCAAAAGTGCTGGATAAATCGTCACTGGCCACAAATACAAACATTGAAATTCAAAGAAAACTATTCGGTGTTAAACTACTTGTGTTATTTCACAGCAAATTTTATCGCTCCATTCATTGTCAACGTAAAATGTATGTTGTTATGGTAGGGATTTTATTTTTCGAAGATTGTTTCCAAATTGTGAGACAGTTATGCACACGTAGACAACATAGAAAAGGTTGTCTGGGTCTTAAACCTGAGCATGTGTTTGCCACTACGACAACTAATTGTTTTGTCGCCGTAAGTTAAGCCTTTCTTCAGCGATTCTGGCCTCGCCCTTGTTCAAATTGGTATTAGACTCCGCTTGTCCGTTTTCAACAGGATTCTATACCAACATTGACATTATTTTTAATTAACGAGAAAACGGTTCCTCTTAAATATATTACATGTAATTACGTTCAAGGCAAATTTAAAATATTTCTATTTCATTTTTCTGCGTATTCAGAGAACAAAATAGCAATTTTGGAACACTCAAAATAAACAAAATCGATTTTGAGATATTAAACAAAAGAATTTTAAATTTATTGTCTTGATAAATATTAACATGTGCGTTGCAAAAGATTTTTACAGAAATTCAGGAACAGCTATAAATAAAAATTACTCAAAATTCTTTGCATCAAACATTTAAAAGTGAAAAAAAAAAAATTCTGGGTGTGATCACACACATGTCTTAAGGTGGGTTATGAAACTTCTTTTTCAGTGCATATTTTCTCCTTCTTGCAAGTGAATTTCTTTAAATAATTTACGTTTTTAAATAAAGGATATTTATTTTCTCAAGTGATTAAGTCTATCGAATATAATTCTTCGTATATCTGTGAACGAATTATAAAAATATTTGTTATAAATATAAAAGAATTGGCTTGGTTTTACCTAAAGCCTCAACGTTTTCTTAACATGAAAATTTTTTATCAGGATCAGGTTTCCTTGTCTAAGTACAAGTTTCCTTATTTTGCCTTTCGAGAATGAAACATCAACAAAGTTTACATAAGTGCTTTCATATAAGGTTTAGTTTATCATAGCTTGCGTTGTTTGTTTGACTCTTACAAGCATATAAAACTTTTTAATCTAAAACAAAATGATGCTCATGAGAAAATCGCAAAACTTTTGGGTAAGGGATCCACCGTCTAAACACATTTTTTTGCAATAGAAGGGATCCTAAGGGCGAAATTATCAGTCTACTGGAACTTCCTACCGTCCCTAAGTGCTAGAGGTGCAGTCTTGCAATCGTGCATAGTGCAACGTGGTAGTTAGAAAGCAGTGAGTCTAACTTCTCAAAGCGTGTCGTGCTTAATATTCNGCAATCGTGCATAGTGCAACGTGGTAGTTAGAAAGCAGTGAGTCTAACTTCTCAAAGCGTGTCGTGCTTAATATTCTCTAATCGGGAGTGTTTTCAACTGAAACAATATGGTTACGGTTATTTCAAAAACTTGCAAAAGAGTCGAGTTATATAAACTGCTGGACAAACGTAAAACGTGAATTTAACGCCATCCGCAATAATCCCCCATCAGAAAAATGCAAGTTTTTTTTTAATTTCTTTGACTGTAGGAAAATGTATACTGAAACGCACGGCCTATACAAGTAGATATGGAATCGATCTACGCATTNAATTTCTTTGACTGTAGGAAAATGTATACTGAAACGCACGGCCTATACAAGTAGATATGGAATCGATCTACGCATTTATAAGATGTAAACGTGGTGTATATTTCGGCGATACAACTCCGAAATAAATAGGTCGTTCCGATTACTGTCGAAACACTCGCGGACGCTTGACGTTCCAGTAAAGACCACGTCGAGCAGAAGGCACGTAATTACAAGACGACGCACTAGTCGTACGGGCGCTTCGAGATATCGATACACAAGAGGGCACGCCGTCGCCATACAAGAATGTTCCGTCCGAGTTCATGTCCCGATTTTAAAGTAATTATTTGTAACTGCTTACCTGTGCGGAATGCAGCACCCAGAGAAGGTAAACAAAAAGTATTGTTTCCAGACACCATTTCCTGACAAAAAAAACTGTAAACGTGTTTACGGGTGTCAGGATATTCGGATAACATTTAATTTTGCCTGTACTTTCCCGTGATAGCGTTGTGGACGGGTGTTCTCCTAAAGCTTGCCGCGGCACTTCCGGAGCCGGTAAGGTGATAGCAGTTGTTGGGGAAAAAAGGGGGGGGGGGTTCTACGTCTAGGCACAGAACACCCGAGCAAACAGAAAATGGAAGAAGAAAAAAACCATCGTGAAATATGTCTTTAACTGCTGTGGTCATTAGTAGCCATTGGCCCATTCAGGACTGTTACTGAAAGAAACGACTTCTGCGATTGGCGCGCGCACAACTGACATGCGCGAAGAAACAATTCGCCCAATCACACATGTTAAGAGCTGTGAGTCTACAGGATTTCATAAGCTGATATAGGATAGGGTTTTACTAGATGGTGGTTTTTGCCAACGTAGCGAGCAAATATCCTGCCAGAGTGATGTGTGTGATGGTATGTACACATCCACGGCGTGAGTTCGACAGGAATGCTACACACTGTCGAAAACCATCGTCTAGGATTCTCCTTTCCAAGTTATAAATATATATATATATATTNACAGGAATGCTACACACTGTCGAAAACCATCGTCTAGGATTCTCCTTTCCAAGTTATAAATATATATATATATATTATTCTGAACTCCAAGTACGAACCACGTGAGAGTGTTCATTATGAAAAGTGAGGTAGATANATATATATATATATATTATTCTGAACTCCAAGTACGAACCACGTGAGAGTGTTCATTATGAAAAGTGAGGTAGATAATAGAGAGAGTCATGTGTTCTTCGCGGAAAGCTTCGCGCGGAGGATAGACTTCAACATCCTATGTGCACACTTGCAGTCTTCAATTGGCTATTGGCCGCTTGTCTTTACGTGAAGACGGTCTGTCACACGAGTGAGCCAATCAGAATTAAGTTTCTCCTGTACTGACCGTCCGTGATTCGCGGACAGGCAGATAAGACGCGGAACAATTCAAATGATCCAATCACGAAGGTGGTTCTGCGTTAGAACACAAATTGTCCTGAAATGTTTTAGCGAAAAACAGGTACCTCTGCCTAAGACCAAACGTGATTATTAAAGAGGAGAGACACGTCCTTGAGAATCAGGAATAAAAAGTAGTCATTTTCAAAATGTCGGAGTCAGTGTGAATGTATCTCTCGGACTGTGTGCAGAAGACGGGACCAGATCTCAGTTACCAAGACGTCGCAACTGTTCTCGTCGAAGGAAGCTTGCTATTTTTCGTGTGTATTGTCGCCGTCGTGCCGTACATATACAGGATGAATCTAAAATCATGGGACAAACATTGAGGAGTTGTAGAGCTCACTAAAACAAACAATTATTGTACATAAATATATGGGCGGAAGTGACGCGTTGAGGCACAAACACAAAAACATAACACATTGACGGAAACATAAAATGTTCATTAGCAGCATATTTAACGAGTGATTCCGTACAGAAAATGTTAAAACAGTTGTTGGAAATGCATCCACCAACAGTCACGCATGCTTGGCGACCTCTACATATGGCGTGATTGGCTGACAATGGTGGCGTGCGTGAAATACCCGGCGTATTTGAATCTGTTCGCCAATCACTCCACCGACGCTACCAAGCTTGCATTACTGTCGGTGGTAGCAATTTTGAGCAATTATCATAAACATTGCTGTAAAAAGGCATTTAGCGGCGACGTTGTAAATAAACAATGTGTTGCATTTAATGTGTTATTTTTGTGTTTGTGCCTCAACGCGTCACTCCCGCCCATACATCCCTATACAATAATTGTTTGTTTTAGTGAGCTCTACCACCCCTCAATGTGTGTCCCATGATTTTAGATTCATCCTGTATACATCTGCTCCAGCCGTTGTGTTCGTGTGCTGTCTCTGTTCTCCGTCCAGTCTTTGTAATATTCTTAATTAGGGACACCCGATTTTCACGAAATAATTTCTTGACCAGTTGTATTTTCTGAATCCAATCACGAAAGTGGATCTGAGCTAATCAGATCCACTTTCTTGATTGGATGATTTGCGAGTTATGCGTCTTAGCAGTCTATCCACGAATCACAGACGTGCACTTTCGGAGTCGCCTAATTCTNGGATGATTTGCGAGTTATGCGTCTTAGCAGTCTATCCACGAATCACAGACGTGCACTTTCGGAGTCGCCTAATTCTGATTGGCCAGTCATGTAAGGAAATGCTTTCTCGCAAAGACACGAAGCCAACAATCGAAAGGAAACTGCTGGTATACCCGTAGAGTTGTAGAAATCTAGCACCTACGGATATTTATGTTACATTTTGGTTGTGTTGTGCCGTTGTGTTATTTGTTCTCGGACTTAATTCCGTCTTGGAAATACATGTATGTTACATATTAATGTTGACAACAGCTAATTCAGGCTTGCTGATTTCTATTTATTTTAAACATGTTTTTTAATCTAAGTTATTTTGTTTTACCTAGTACGTTTTCTGCGACGACGTAGAAGGATTTGCAATGGCGTATGTCGATAATAATTGCTCAAACAATCAGAAACTATTTGAAATGAAACGGTAAATTTGTGAATTGTTAAATCTAATTTAGTACCTCCCATCTGTGAACATTTGGCGGGCGATAACAATCGATAAACACAGGAAGGTAACACACTTTAGCTAATTGATAACATGACACCCTCCTAATGTACTAATGACGGGCGATGTTATCTCTGCACTGCGAAGGCAAATTCGTTTTCAAAGGTCGAAATATCTATGGAAGTACAGTAAATTCACGTCGTGTTAATGGTGAAAGTAGATACGATAGTAGTGTACCCTCGTCGACAGTAGCGGAGTGTTTTGAGAATTTGAAAGGGTTTGAGGGAAAAGTGGTTACCGTGGACAACGTTTTCTGTCCTCCTTTATATAACGTGACATGCCCTATTCTAATTGGTTTCGCCCCCTCCCCCTTCTCTAGGAATCGTCACTGACGTCACCCCTTCATTGTGACGTGGCACGAGCTCGCAGATATCTGACGCGTGGGATACCCCATTTTCCATAACGGATTATCTCGCAGTGTTAGTACTTGGAGTATGGTATGATCCTGTACAGTGGCTTACGAATGCCTTAATGCTCTAGTAGAAAGACGTGGGTGTCACTAAGTCCGAAGTGCTGTTAAGAGTGCATGGGACAGTGGGACATAAGTGAACTCTATTTAGGACACTCTTGTCTCACCATTTTACGAAAGCCAGCAGAGAAAATAGAAAGAAGTGGGAATCCTTCTTAAGGCTCGACTTCGCCTCTTTAGCAGAAATTCTTCTTTTTCGCGTCTTAATTTCGGATTCACATTAATACTGACAACGTACAATTATAGAAAATGTTCATTTTACGAGTTTTTTAATATTTCTGTACTGAATTTTAATTGTGTGTTATCTGCTATTTGTAAAAAGTCAGGAACATATTTATATTATGTTTTATAAAAATAATATAAACCTGTCTTTTTGCAAGTAGGAAATACCAAACACTGTGAAAATTAGATACAAAAGTATTAAACAATATATGATATCTGAGAAACTGATATGACGACACGAAAACCAATAAGTTATGCATAACAGGCGAGGCCGAGACTTCATGACACTGCCTAGCTCGCGGTACTCGCGGCATTTTATAAATGTTAAATAATTATAGGCGTGTGTCGGCTAACTTTCACAATATCGCTTTCAAACAAAAAACACTTTGTGACCTTGAAGACAAGAACAATGCTACAAGAAAGAAAGTAGCAAAACATTAATGAGTTTTGTGTGTTTTTCAAGTCCATAAATCTTATTTACCAGCAATTTTACACGTAATAAAATTTTCTAAAACATCTTTTGTTGAAATACGGCCCGGGAATAGATGGGTAAAGTGTTTTTTTGTTTGAAAGTGATATTGTGAAAGCTGGGCTAGACACGCCTAGAATTATGTGACATTTAAAACTATAGTTTCGCTCAGCCGATCGCGTTAATTATTTCAACTAGATTTGTCAGCAACTATTTTGCCAGGATGACGTGTTCCTTTCGACCTATCGATAACGTAAATGGTATTTATTATCGGGACGCAAAATTTTATGCAAATTAAATTAACTGTTATTGCTAAACAGCTGCTCGCGTCGTTGGCAAACCCCGTTATCTAGTATCGTGCTTCCTTAGATTATTTTGTATTTTTTTATTCCGTTTTTAAAAATTGTAAACGTCCCAAGCCTCGCGACACCTTTCAGACCCTCCGGCATAAATTGATTTCGGTAAAGGTAGACAACGTCTTGTTTATTTAATTACATTTAAACTGAATAAAATATTTTGTGGCAACCACAAAGTGTTTTGTTAATATTCGCCCTTAGAAATTTTTTTCTCTGGCGAACACAAAATTTTGGTGGTAGCTAACACTAAACTTCTGTGGTCACAAAGGATTTATTTTGTGTTGGTTACCAACAATTTTTTGTTCGCTGAAAAAAAAAAAAAAAGATTGGCAGGGCGAATACAAACAAAACATTCTGTGGGCGCCAAAGATCTGTTGTGCACTTTTGTGTATAGGCTATTCCGGTAAAATGAGCCTTTTTTGAAGCCTTCTCATTTGGAATAATAGTCAGTAAATATATTTTATTCTAGAATTAGACGTTAACATTCGAGTCCGGTGAAATATATACACTGTTTATTACTTACATGACAATATTTGTTTTAAAAAGTAGTGGAAGGATAAAAAGTAACTAGGGCTTCAAAAGTGCTCACTTTACCGTGAACATTGCGGTTTAAGACCGTGGAGGTATTTTTTTGGGGCCTAGAACATATTAAAGAAGAAATGTTATTGGGGGTTAAGTGAGATAGGAGGAGGTCTGAAAGGGAGTAGCGAGGTGCAGATGGGGATGACCAGGAACGCGACCACGTGTGTGATGTTCCGTGTGCTGGTGTTCTGTGTTAGGGCGCGGGGGAGGGCGTGCAGTGCGGTCCGGGGCCTACTTACTGAAGGCATCAGCTGATCCGTGCTTCTCACCCGGGTCACTTTGTTCTTGTAGAGGTGCTTCTTGACGAAGCGCTCCACCGGCTGGTTCCACTTCATGAAGGAGACGTAGGCGAGGTAGAAGCAGAACAGCACCAGCGCCTCGTACCAGTAGATGTGGTTGTCGCGGAAGAAGACGATGAGCGTGATGAGGCTCGCCGAGTAGAAGGTGCAGTCGCGGAAGAGAGGCCACCACGTGAGCGTGAGAACCGTGCGGCTGAACAGCGCACACATGCCGATCACGAAGAGGATGTTGAAGACGGCCGAGCCGACGATGGTGCCGATGCCGACGTCGTCGAAGCTGACGAAGACGCCGATGATGCTGGTGAAGAGCTCCGGGGCGGAGCCTCCGGCCGCCATGAAGGTCGCCCCCGCCACGTCGTCCTGGATGTCGAGCTTCTCGATGATGACGTCGAGCGACGGCACGAAGAACTCGTCGCAGACGATGGCGAGCGCCACGAACATGTAGACGACGCC
>NQII01000771.1:148843-173054 GCA_002778355.1 Clitarchus hookeri
CCCGACACCCCCTCCCCCTCCCCTACCGCCTGCCTGCCGTAAACACCACCCACCAGGTGCATTCTCAGTCTTATTAACTCCCTCCTCCGAGGTCACAGCTTCCAGTCCCAAGATACCACTTTACGTTTCAGCTCATCTGCACTCCCCTCCGCACTTTGGCAATCAACTTTTGAAAGAAAAAAAAATGGTCACAACTGCGTGTATTTTAAGGGGAAAAACTGGCTGCTGCAGCTATTTATTCCAAGTAGGTCTTGCGTGTCTCTAGTTATCTGTAGGCCTAATGGTTGGATATTGATACAGCGACACAGTCGAAATTCAGAATCGTTTCCCACACAGACATCAAATTAGCAAACATTTGCCAACAGGCGTTCTGCTCAGCTCATACGCAGCTGTTCGACATGGCTGGTATACCTAGATATTCTATGTAACAGCTAGTAAGCAGCTGTTCGACATGGCAGGTTACACGAAGCTGTTGGCTGTGACAGCTGGCATGCGACTGTTGGCTGTGACAACTGATAGGCATCTGTCTGACATGTTTGCTGATAGACATATGTTCGACGTGGCAGCTCACATGTATTCGATGTGAGAGCTAGCTGAAATTTTGCTATCAGATATGGCAGACAGATCAGCTAGTCGATAGGCAAGTGTCGTACAAGGCAGCCGACATGCTGACAGTTAGTTTTTACAGCTGAATCAAATCACCGGTCAGATGTCAAGCAGAATAATTTTAATCCTGTGTTATGCTAACCCATTTCAATTGTAGTCCACTGAACTCAAATTTATATTTCCTCATATTCATTGCGCTGAGCAGTGGCATAATAGCGACGTATTTTAATTTTAAAAAAAAATGTTTACTGTCGCTTAGATATGGGACAATAGTGATGGCCATGGATATATAAATGCTTACACTTAGCTCTGCGCCAACTCTAGCAAGTCACAGTAGCTTCACACCCTTCCTCTCTCTTTTAACAATTTTTCTCCCTAATAATCTGACAGGTGCATCATAAAAAGTAAATACCAGGCACAAACAGCCTACGATGAGAGAGACTGCCTAGACTTTATATCAATAGCGTGCATTGACAAATGTGTATAAAAAATATATCTAATATGCGTAACTCAGTGGTTACCCAACTTGACAAAGAATAAACTTAGAAAGTCTTCTAAGACTGCTCGATAACAGCCCCACCTAACTACTTTAATTATGTTAGTGTCCGACTGTACGAGTAGCAAGCCCCAACTCCCGGGCAGTATTTATGCGGCCCGAAAGTAAAAAAAACAAGACAAATGATGTGGTAACTTTAGTTCCAGAATAAAATATTAGTCTGTGAAATACCACGATCTGAAGGTAAATTTATAATATCTTGCAGATTTATGAAAAAGTCGTATGAATTCGGAACTTACGTATTGGGGTAGTATTTGGACTGAATGGAGGACACGATATTATTACGAAATATATTGTATGAAATATATTTGTTGCCAAAATTAGCTAAGTAATAAAATGTAAAAACTGTTGAATGGGTTTGTAATGGAAACATCGCCCCAATCATGAAGTAAACCACACCAGCATATGTTGACCACTTTACTCGTCACCACATTCTCGTACTACCTTAAATATTATTACCGTCTTCATAATGGAAAACGAAAAACAAGTGTTTTGCATCGCAACCTATTATATTCCTCCGAAATAAATGAGGGTGAAGTGAAGTGAGTACGGAGCAGCGCCGGAATGCAAGTGCCGGGGGAACGGGAGATCCCAGAGGAAACCCGCCGACCAGTGGCATCGTCCGGCGCGATTCCCACGAGCGGAAATCTGGGAGCGACTCCGCAGGGAATCGAACCCGGCTCGCCTAGGTGGGAAGCGAGTGCGAAGCTGGTCTCTAGTGACTTTCACGTCGGATTTGTAGATCAGTGAAATTCAATCACCGTAACAATTACAATACGCTTTCACTCATTTCCAATGGATCCATTTCCAATGGTTTTCTCTGATTCGGCTCCATTTCAACTGTTTCCGTTTTAGAGCACGGATCCGACCGACACCAACAGGCACTTGCGTGGACATTCCTTCTTTAGTTTCACATTGACCCATTTGTGTCACACTCAGCACCCTTTCACTGTTTTAAAATGTTTTTATTTATTTCTGACGAGAATGCGTTTTTAAAATCAGACCGACAGACGGCGTTCCGGGAGGAAAACGACGATGTCATGTTTTCAGGAGTTTTAACTTCGTGACACGATGGAAATTAACGTGTTCTCGTTCGATCTAATATACGACTAGGACGCGAGCATGACCTTGAGTTAGCCACGCGCATGTGCGAGGGGCGGGTGGGGGTCCGCGGCGACTGGCGACAATTCCCGGGCGGTACCTATATCTCGCGACTCTGTAGTGGCAGAACGCTGATTCTGGCGCCAAAAGAAATATCACGTCTGCATCTGTTGACTTGATGCGTAAAACCAAGTATCCATGCCATGCCGATATCCCAAACTAATATTACCATCTAACGCAGATGTGGTACTCGCGTAAAACCCACGGCTGTGTACCCGACATAGCTACATTCCGATCGTTTGAGGAATGCAAGATGATATTATAAAAATGAATCTATTTTTGAGTTTCATATTATTAAGGGTAGGTAGGTAGGACTTAGTCTCGTCGACAGCGAGGTCATTAGAGACGGAGCGAGTTGCTCAGAGAAGCAGGTGTGGGGAAGGAATCCAGCGAAGTCATTAGAGACGGAGCGAGTTGCTCAGAGAAGCAGGTGTGGGGAAGGAATCCAGCGAGGTCATTAGAGACGGAGCGAGTTGCTCAGAGAAGCAGGTGTGGGGAAGGAGTCGACCATGGCCTGTAGTAAGGAACCATCCCAGCATTCGCCTGGAGTAATTTCGGATAACCGCTGAAAACCTAAACCAGGATGGCCGGACCGGAATTCGAACCCGGTTAATTCTGTTTTTTATTTTGGGCGTGGCTCTTCGCCAGGCAGTTTAACACGTACAAATCCCTTGGCTTGGTTTTCTTTGGCCAGCACTGATTGTCCTTCCATCAACCTCTAGCCAAAGAATACATGAGAATACAGATGCGAAACAGACACTTATTCTCCAACCTCACACGCCAGCAAAATCGCGGCACTGACCAACAACATGTTGTAACGGCGTTCGCCAATCAGCGCCTGGTAACTTACTTGCCAGCCAGCAAGCTCGCCAATAAGGAGTCTTTCTCAGAGCGCAGTAGCCAGCCAGACACGAGGCCCGCTCCCAGGGGCTCGCGCAGCCAATCAGAGAGTGGCTACGACCTCTTCAAAGGAGCCGCCACGCTATTTCACCTCTATGTACTTATCTACTCTGTTCTCTAACATATCACGTAGACGTTAAAAACAATCTAACATTATTGTAAAATATGTACACAAGGCTGATCGGTATGGCAGCTTACAAACAAAACAAACCTAATCTGTATCTTGGCTTCTGGGCTGGGGTCGTTGAAATCGACATTCCTCAGTACATTCATTTCGCAGGCGCATCTAGGTGTCTAGACACTCTCTATCTTTACTTTGCTTATATATTATCGTAATTAATTTTTGTAAAATTTACTACCAAAAATTAAATGTATTATGACATACAAGACTAATTAACAGAAATTCTGAAATTTAAATAGGATATATCTCTGCCACGGATTTATTTGAATTTTTATGGCATACGGAACTTCTGAAGTTTTACGCTTTCACTTTTATACATATTCCGTCTTTTGAGGAAAAATAATAAATAAATATGAAACTTAAAAATACTACTGTATACACAACAGTGTATACCCTGCGTATTAATATTGACAAAATTTTTAAATTAAGAATTTTTAAAATTAGCTTTTCTTATGCATGTTTATAAATGCAAAATTTTAAGGAAATTACCGTCTGAAAGGTCTGTCAAAATTTTATAACGCATCTCTGTTTGTCCTCTCCTGCGATTGAAACAGAGAAGCTGGAAATAAATTTGGTCGTTCATAAAAGAAAAGTTTCTAGAGAGGAGATTGATAATTTGAAACCACATTGGACTTGAACAGAGCTTCATAACTATGTGTGTTGCTTTCAATCCTTTTTGTTCTCTCTTGTGTTTAGAATAGGGAATTTAAAAGTACATGGTCGTAGATAATTTAAACAGCTGCTTGGATGTGGGCTTGTAAATCTGGATCCATATTGCGCTTGTATAGCTCTACACTACTAAGTATGTTACTCCCATCACTGTTTGTTGTCTCCTGTGATTGAAACAGTGGATTTTAAAATAAAAAACATAGTCGGTGATGAAACAAACCGTTTCTTAGAGACCATAAAGTGCACTTTGGCCTATATCCCGTTTCTTAAATTAAAAACTCTTATCAACTACGTACGCCAAGGTAAAGCTGTGCTGTAGTGGAAATCCCAGAATATGACAGAAACAACCAAAATAAGTTAAGGTTGGCTCTTGTATATTCGTATGTAAACAACTGCGTAAAAAAACTCAACAAATAGACAGAAATAAGTGACTACAAACAACCGAAATAGTGGTAAAACGAACAAGGACATTATGAAGCCTACCTATACAGAATTGAACCAGCAAGCTTCGTGAGGTGATTCCTGAAGCATAATCAAGTGGGAAATATACAGGCATCCTCTACCTAAACTGAATAATAATAGGAATATAACAACTTGTATATAGTGTATAAAAAAAAAAATTTTAATTATTATTATTTATTTATTTCCAATGATTTCTTTAAGACGTACAGAAAATGTATTTGACCTTGAACGTAGTTACAAGAGTGGAAGTTGTTATCAGGANAATTTTTAATTATTATTATTTATTTATTCCCAATGATTTCTTTAAGACGTACAGAAAATGTATTTGACCTTGAACGTAGTTACAAGAGTGGAAGTTGTTATCAGGAAGTACATCCGGTGATACGGAACCCAGCAGTAAGGATAGGGCCGTCGTGCGCCTATAACTGCAGAGCGCCGACGCAGTTAGCACATTACAGCTTGCCAGCCTAGGCTGACGTGCTTGTCAACTGAATCTGTGGTTCACATCCAAAATGCGTAGTACACGCTACAATAAGAGAAGATATCGCAAGTGTAGATTGAATAACACTTCTCCGAGCATTGTTTTATGGCATCGGGATCTTCAACCTAACATCAAACTCTCATCAATACCTCCCCCCGGTAATAAAAACATTGAGTGCGCGATCATTTTATTGCAGAAACCCTTTTTTACCGTCAGGAATTATGTACGTTTGATGTCGATTTTTTTTTAGCAGTATGACTTAATTGGCATAATTGGTCCGCTTGTTATAACTACCAAGGACTCGCAGTTTTCATGTAAAATGCAAAGAAATATTTTGGCATCTGCGACACAGTTCCAGGCACATGAGCAATACCAACACATCCTGGAGGGAATCGCACACAGGCTGTCGCCGCAGACAGACAGCCAGTTCCACTTCTGTAAACTTATTAATGTATGGCACATGTTGTGCACAGTAAGTGTTACAAATATTCTTCGCCGTCGTCTTCGCAGTGTGAACAGCGGCATATCGTACACGCATGGTTGTTCACAGTAAAGTGAGCACTTTTGAGGCCCTAGTTACTTTCTCCTTTCAGCCATATTTTATCCTTTAACCACCTTTTCAAATAAATCTTGCCATGTGAGTAATAAACACAGTGTCTACCGCACTCGGAAGTTAACGTTAAATGCTAAAATAAAATTTATTTATTTACCATTATTCCAAATAGGACACCTTTCAAGAGAACTCACTTTACCGTGAACAGTGTGGGGCAGCGGTGGCGTAGTGTCCAGGGCGCCCGCCTCCCACCACGGCGATCCGGACTCGATCCCCGGCGGGTTCACTCCCGGATTCTCGCATGTGGGAATCGTGCTGGACGATGCCGCTTGCCAGCGGGTTTTCTCGGGGTACTCCCGTTTCCCCCGCCCTTGCATTCCAGCGCCGCTCCATTCTAGGGTCTCATTTCTGTCATTCCCGGGGATGACGGTCACCTACGGGTCCCAGCTGGAAAGACCGTCACTCGGAGGGTGCCGCCTTGCCCTGGGTGCACTTCCCACACGCCATTTATTTATTTTACCCGTAACAGCCTATAGGTAGTATTTCCTGCGTGCTAGGCACTGTATCCTGTAATCGAAATTCTGTGTGCGTTTTACATGAAGACGGTAGGTGTTGGACGGTATCAACAAGAGGGCCATGTTTATTAGGTCGTACTGTTCCATAAACCTTGATTCTTGACGGTAAAAATGTTGTCTTCACTAAGAGGGTGGCCATCCGTGTTATTTTCATTACTAAGGGGAGGTATTAATGAGAGTTTGCTGTCAAGTTTAAAATCCCCATTGCATTAAACAATGTTCACACTGTTGTAATTTAAATTTACTTCTTTCCTGTTATTTTGCACAAATGCATTCTAAAGTCTGAATATGAAGCCCTTGAAAATTTAGTTTGGGTAAAAAGTGTCTTGTATATTACCCACTTGATTTTGCATACGTTTGTCGGTTTTAACTTCGTCCCAACCTGTATATAAACACAAATATCTCATAATACACAAATAATACATAACATATGAACACGGTAGGTTTGCTGTAGTCTATTCACGGTTTCTTCTCACTTTTTGAAACAAATTTTTGAAAAACCGCCCCATGTTTGGATGTTTCCTAAATATTTCATGTATCACTAGTGCTCTATATATCTGTTAACACAAGAGTTCCTTATTTTTTGTTAATTATAACTTTCAATTATATTTGATCTATAATTATAATATTTCATTTATAATTGATGCGAACTAAAACATAATGAAAATAGGTGTGTTGGTAACGCCTAGTAAGAAATAGTTATATTGCAAAATATTATTAGACTGAGTGCGCACGAATGCGGTGCGTAGTCCCTTGGTTGCAATTTCCTATACTTGGTGAAGCTTTGTTTGCATGAGGCGGAGGAATAGCATGGAAGCAAGCACTTTAGCAGGGCTTCAGAAGTAGGAAATAACCACTTCTGGGTGATATGAAGGAACAGTTTCCTCGCGTCTCACGGTAAACTGGCGCGAAAGTCGGGAGACGAACGAAGCGCGGTAGTTCTTCGTCAGAACCTTCTGGAGTTGTTGAACGACGGTCAGGTGGCTCCGATCGAACGCACAGTGCTTCTCGGCCCTGGGGTCGCGTGACCCTCTGTGCGAGTGTTATCACTGTGTCTGTCTTCTGGCGCAGCTCCTACCAAACGAGTATCGCCACAGGCCATCTCACTCTCCTTCCTTATCTGCCCTTCTTACGACACTCCATCACCCCCACCACCACCCCCACCTCAACCCTCTCCAAAGCAATACTTTCCCTTGCAGGGGCCGCGGTCGTGTAGTGGTCAGACTACTCACCTCCCACCCAGGCAAACTGGGTTGTGGTAATCGCGCCGGACGATGCCGCTGGTTGGCGGCATCGTTTCCCCCGCCCTTGCATTCCAGCGCTGCTCATACTCACCTCGCTTCACCCTCGTCGGTTCTCAAGTCCTCGACGTTAAGAGCCGCCCAAATCTCTTTACTCTCTCACTCTTCACTCATTTGCCTCTGCAAAGTTTTCTGCCTGTGCGTACAAAGCAGGGCACCCTTAAGGCTCGGCTTAACTCCTTTTGCAGAAATTCATCGTTTTAGTGTCATAATTTCAGTTTCATATTCAGAGGTATTATTTTTAATGTTTGGTTATAGAAAATTTACATTTTACTAGTTCTTAAATATTTTTATATCTAATTTTACTGTGTGGTATTTCCTGCTTGCAAGAAGGCAGTGACATATTGATATACACTGAAGAGCCAAAAAAACTGGTACACGTGCCTAATATCGTGTAGGGCCCCCGCGAGCACGCAGAAGTGCCGCAAGACGACGTGGCGTGGACTCGACTAATGCCTGAAGGTATGCAGGAGGCAATTCACACCATGAATCCTGCAGGGCAGTCCACAAATCCAAACTGCGCCAATTTGAGAAAGGGTTGCACGTCTGTCACGTTTAATGATTCTTGTCAGTCGTCGTTTGTCCCGTTCGTTCACGATCTTTTTCCGGCCGCATCGATGTCGAAGATGTGATGTTTTACCGGATTCCCGATATTCACGGTACACTCGTGAAATGGTCGTACGTGAAAATCCAAATTTTATCGCTACCTCGGAGATGCTTTGTCCCATCTCTCGTGCGCCGACTATAACACCACGTTCAAACTCACTTAAATCTTGATAGCCTGCCATTGTAGCAGCAGTGACCGATCTAGCTGCCGACTGCATCGCGTTACTCTGATTGGTTCCATACCTCTGTTATTTGCATACGCACGCCTATACCAGTTTTTTTTTGTGCTCTCCGGTGTAATATAAATAAGTTACTGACTTATTTACAACAAGAAGATAACGCACACTTATTACGTACAAAAATGTTAAACAACTCGTAAAATGTGAATTTTCTATAATCGTCCATTGTCAGTTATTACTACAAATCCGAAATTATGACACTGAAAAGAATTCCTGCAAAGAGGTGAAGCCGATCCTTAAGGCGCCCGCCTGCCTGGTGTTCTAACTAAGTTGCAATGTGTTTGAAATCCTGTTTTTTTTTTTACGAAACTATTAAACGAACGTCCAATTTGCGGGAATACGAAAAGAACACGCACACTTCAGACTATGCTTGTCGATTACTTTCAAAGCAATACGCGCATTATAAACACCATTAGAGCACTCTAACATATATAAAAGCGACTTTTTCAAAGCGCAGTTTCTCAAATAGAACCTTGCTACAGGCTTACTGCTAATAAAATAATAGGGCCGCCACTGAAAGCCCCGCAGGTACAGTCAGTGCGACGAGAACACTACGCGTCAGATAAGCCCTGCGCATAGGAGTGACGGGGCACTTGATGCGTGTGCCTTTATCGCCCTCATGACTCTCGCCTTTCTGAGTCTCAGACGTGAGAATGGCTTCAGGCAAGTGACCGGTCAAGTGAAAGGATAATCTTTCATGATATAGCTTACAAACAAAAAACACTTTGTTTATCTTTGTCCGGGCCACATTTCAACAAAACGTTGTTTTCGAACATTTGTGCTCTCTAAAATACACTGAGACGACAAAAGTCATGGGATACCTCCTAATATCGTGTCGGACCTCCTTTTGCCCGGCGAAGTGCAGCAACTCGACGTGGCATGGACTCAACACGTCGTTGGAAGTCCCCGGTGGCAGAAATATTGAGCCAAGCTGCCTCTATAGACGTCCATAATTGCGAAAGTGTTGCCGGTGCAGGAGTTTGTGCACGAAGTGACTTCTCGACTACGTCCCATAAATGTTCGATGGAATTCATTTCGGGCAATCTTGGTGGCCAAATAATTCGCTGGAATTGTCCAGAATGTTCTTCAAACCAATCGCGAACAGTTGTGGCCCAGTGACATGGCGCATTGTCATCCATAAAAATTCCATCGTTGTTTTGGTACATGAAGTCCATGAATGGCTGCAAGTGGTCTCCAAGTAGCTGAACATAACCCTTTCCAGTCAATGATCGGTTCAGTTGGACCAGAGGACCCAGTCCAGTCCATGTAAAAACAGTCCACACCATTATGGAGTCACCACCAGCTTGCACAGTTCCTTGTTGACAACTTGGGTCCATGTATTCGTGGGGTCTGCGCCACACTCGAACCCTACCATCAGCTCTTACCAACTGAAATCGGGACTCATCTGACCAAGCCACGGTTTTCCAGTCGTCTAGGGTCCAACCGATATGGTCACGANCCGTGCTGTTAGTAAAGGCACTCGATTCGGTCTTATGCTGGCATAGCCCAGTACAGCCAAAGATCGCCGCACTGTGCTAAACGGACACGTCCGTTGTACGTCCCAAATTGATTCCTGAGGTTATTTTACGCAGTGTTGCTTGTCTGTTAACACTGACCATTCTGCACACACGTCGTTGGTCTCCGTCATTAAGTGCAGACGGTCGGCCACTGGGTTGTCCATGGTGGGAGGTTATGCCTGAAATTAGGTATTCTCGGCACACTCTTGACACTGTGGATTTCGGAATTTTGAATTCCCTAACCATTTCCGAAATGGAATGTCCCATGCGTCTAGCGCCAACTACCATTCCGCGTTCAAAGTCTGTAAATTCCCGTCGTGAGGCCATAATCACGTCAGAAACCTTTTCACACGAATCACTTGAATACAAATGAAAGCCCAACCAATGCACTGCTCATTTATACATTTTGTACGCGATACTACTGCCATCTGTATATTTGCATATTGCTATCCCATGACTTTTGTCAGCAGGTAGTGGAAGTGACATTTTGATTTAAAAAGCTCTCAATCAACAATCAACAGCCTTTGTGACTTGTGACACACAATTACATGAATACATGGCGTTAGTTTCGAAACTTATCCAGAACATTTTATACGTAATAATATATCTTATATAACCGTTTTATGTAACAAATACCTAGATGCAACACCTGTGATCTACGATATCTTGCATGCGTTTCCCTTTCACCTACCGCAGCACAAGCCAGCAGAGTGATTACGGGGACTTGGGCACATCGGGACCTGGGGTCGGAGCTGTACGTGCTGGCATTCCGGTCGGCGGCCATCTAGGATCTATGTTACCTTGACACCTTTGACTTTGACCCCGGTGACCTTTGACCTTGACCCCCCCCCCCTAATAAAAAATCCAGACATTTGTAAAAAATATATATTTTTTAGTTTAATTTAAAAAATTTAGAAATTAAATTTTATGTGCAGATATTGCTTTTCCGTAACACACCAGTGTGAGTAAAGCCGGGGACATTCTCCTCGCCAACACATTTCGATGTAGGTAATGCTCGCCCTGACACACAGCATGCAATGTACGATAATCACAGCAGCAGTCATCCACACACCACACAGGCTCCTCCTCTTTACTCTTGGACTGCTGTAACCGCACCTCTTCCTCTAGACACTTCCGGCGTGTCCGCGAGTCCCTTCGCTTTGAGCTTCCGAGGAGGTTATCCCCTCACCATACCTCGTTGCGCCCGTCCCCCACCAGGTTTACCCTCGGAGTAGCATCGCCTAGTTCATACTCCCTGTCTAGGGAACAACTCCCAAGTCCCACTTTCCTTCCAAGGCCGTACATACTCCCGCTGGAAAGTTTTACAAGTCCCAGAGTAAATCATCGCCAAAACCTAAGTCCACGATTTCTGAAGGGGAAAAAAAAAAAAAAAAAAAAAAGCAAAGTCCTGACTTCTTTCTACCCAACACCAAATCCATTTCTTCGTCCAAATTTTTGTAAGTCCCGACGAACTGCTCCCAAAAACTAAGTTACCATCATCGTTCGGCTGAAGTTGAAGCCCAAGTTCAAGTTGTATATGGGAAGAACTCAGTCCCGATCTCACTATGACGACAAACGGGAGTCCCAATCATACTTAACTTGATGACTCCTTGATAACTTGATGACTCGTTATCCGCACAGCGCTTCTTCGACTGCAGACTGAGGCCCGGGGACCTCGGCGACGATCTTCCTTCCCCAATGGTATTCTTTTACTAACCTACTCTAAAACTAAGTGTTAAGTGTGAGCCCGCGGTAAGGACGGGAGCTAAGTGCGTCTCAGGGCTAGGCCCCATCCGCCTGCATGGGAAGGAAGTCATGCAAGGAGACATGCATCGTGGCAGCAAGGGATTGGGCTGCCAAGGCCGCAATTAGGGCCGTGACTACCTCCCTGAGTGTACTTACAGCTAAACTACTATAACTAGGAAGAGAGAGAAAAAAACCGACATAGACACCGTAAAAACCCTTTAGATAGGAAAGAATTCTAAATTGTTGTATGCATTAATAGAAAATGCTACAGGAGACAGATACAGGGGATGGACAAAATAATATGAACACCTGACACATACACAATATTTATTTATTAATAAGGTGTTGGGCCACNACAGGGGATGGACAAAATAATATGAACACCTGACACATACACAATATTTATTTATTAATAAGGTGTTGGGCCACCGTTTGCTTTTAGAACAGCTGCAATTCTTCGCGGAATAGATTCGTAGAGTGTCTGAATAGTTTCCAACGGAATTTTGTCCCATTCTTGTACCAAAACATCCGCCAATTGCTTCAATGATGTTGGAGATGGAAATCTGCGCCTCACTCTCTGCTCTAAAACTCCCCATAACGGTTCAATTATTTTGAGGTCTGGCGAAGATGTTTGATGATATTCTGATGCTCCTCAAACCAAGACTGAACCTTTTTGGCTGTGTGTATGGGCACATTATCATCTTGGAATATGGCAGTGTTTGGCAGCAATATGCTAGTCATAGTAAGAACTTCATCATTGAGGATGTCGAGATATTCATTCGCAGTAATCCGGCCAGTGATGTGAATGAGAGGACCAGCTGAATACCACGATATAGCCGCCCAAATCATTACGGAACCTCTCCCATGCTTGACTGTAGGAAGCAGGCAGTCCGGATCGTAGGCTTCTTTTGGGGTTCTCCATACATAAACCCGGCCGTTTGTAGGAAACAATGTAAACGATGATTCATCGGACCATACCACATTCTTCCAATCATCAAGTGTCCAGGTTTTATGATTGTGGCACCACTTCTTTCGCAGCTTAGCGTTGGCTTCCGTTATAATGGGTTTCGCAATTGCAGCCCTTCCATGATTGTTAGCTTTGTGGAGCTCCCGCCGTACTGTTTTTGTCGAAACAGTATTACTCAAGTGAGTCTTGAGTTCTGCTGTCACTTTTGCCGCGGTAGTTTTATGTTGTCTGGCCACAATTCTTTTTAATGTTCGTCGGTCTCTGTCAGTTAACTTTGGGTTTCGCGCACTATTCCTCTTCGCCGATGATGTTTTACCATGTTTTGTGTATGCTGTCATTACCGTGGATACTGTCGCTCGTGAAACGTTAAACAATTCAGCTGTTTTCGTCACATACGCTCCCGCTAACCGAGCACCAACGACGTCACAGACGCTCCCGCTAACCGAGCACCAACGATTTGCCCTCTTTCGAAGTCTGATAGATCACACATTTCACCGATGGCTTGTTTTAACCGTCGCGGAACAAAGCGTATAATACACTGAAATATAACCTACAAGACTTGGCACGCAAACTGTGCAATACTTACGCGTCGCATTATTTACACGGAAGCAGTGTTTCCAACATGCAACAACATGTACTATATTGCATGGTTTTCATATTATTTTGTCTATCCCCTGTAGGTAGGAACCATGCTTTATTGATGGGTAGAGAAATACTAGAAGGGAGGGATCTACCTTCCAGCTCACCGCACGCCTTATATGGCTGACGTACAACCCCTCCCGCGAAGCCCGTGTCTAGAGTCGCAGGCCAGGCCTCCAGAACAATCAGAACTCGTGATAATATCAATCATAGGCTTTCTCACAATGACGTAATTAATCTCCAATGCAGACACGGCGTTTCTTTGGCGCGCAGGCCAAGCGCCTTAACAACTGCGAGCCACAACGCGCTGTACAAGAATGTGTTGCAAGTAGGAGCTGCGGCAGGAGTCGAGCGTCATAAGCTAGAAAACAAGTAAATACCTCCCACAAGCATGCTCGCAAAGTGACGAACTTTCCTCCGTCACACTAGCTAAAAATCTTGTTTCTCGTGTATTAACATTCTTATCAAGTATATAAATACATTTAACAAAAACGGCCCAAAAATGTTAACAAGGAAATCAATATCTATATTATCACTTACACAATATCTATTTGGTTATAAAGATAGCCAAACTGTTTTAGACAACCCTAAGAACTTAACAATATTTCAAAAATCTTCCTTAACACTGAAGTGAATCTTCATACCGCCCAGATTTGTCTGGGAAATTCAGCTTCTCTTACTACACATTTCAAAACTAATATTAGATAATACATTGTATAAAATCGTGATTGCAATTTTTTACGTGCCCGTTTTGAACAAGCAAATGCACGCAACGCGATACGCGAAGGCAAAGTTTTGAAAACATATATATATTTTTTAAATGGAAGAATACTCCCAAATTTTTTCCTTTCTAAACACGCCAATTGAGACATGCCAACAACCCTCGTAAATTAATCGCCAAATGTCATTTGTCTACGTAGTTTAATTAATCCCTTGTTGCCACGACATGCATAGTACCCTTAGTCCGACAACGATGATTGGCCTTCCGAAGTAAATATCAGATTTTATTTAAATTTCCCTTCCCTTTCTCCTCGCAGTAGACACTTTTTCACTTCGTGGTAACCAAATATTACTTCACATAATCGTTTGTGCTCACAAAGAGCCTATCACAAGTCTTTGTTTGAATATTCTCCACTTATGATGTCGCAGTTCTGAAGAGTCGTTTTTTATTTGTTCTCGAACATTTTCTATCTTTAAATTGCAGCTCTTGGCAACTCCACTTTCGGTTGAAGCACTGCAGTCTTCCATTGAGACTGCGAACTGTCCAACGTCACCTCGGACAGTTCTATTTGGGACCACAAACTTAAGATGAGGCAGACCGATTTTTCGTCTTCTGTTCATGTACCCCAACATTGGCCTACCTCACACCAACACAACTGTCAAAGTCGCATGGTCAACAGTGATTAACATGTTTGTGTATGCGTTAATTTTCGAAATATAAGCTCTTTAAATTCAAATTTGTAAATATATTTTATTAATTTAAATCAAACTGCGTTACAAATTTGTTATAGGAAGTATAGAAACATCTCAAAGCATTTGTTGGCATACGTAGTAATCTAACCTCAACTCCTATCCACGTCGTTATGATAGTTGTGTATTGGCAGAAAAGCAGTCCAATGTTGGAACAAGGAGAGTGGTTTCTGCGCAGCTACCGTGATCACTCTACCGCATAGCAACGTAGGAACGGCTGTTTTCTGCAAGCTTCTACAGCAAGTACAGCCATGCCAAAGGTACGACATAACTTTCTTAAAACTGTAGCAGGTTTTGTGAGTGTGCAGGAAATACCATTGCGAAAAAATGTGTTTTTCTTATATAGGCGAGGCGTCTGTTTCAGTATGAGAAGTTAAACCAATTAAATACAAGAATCTTTATTATTTNAATGATATGCACCAGTTTAAATTTTAATGTGAACGTGGCTACGATTTTATAAACAACTATCAGAACTACCCGTCGTGGCCCGGGTATAAGAGGGCAATGACTGAGACACGACCCCGTTTTAGTGGTTTTTGGCCCCAATAAGGGGCCGTAGCCCATTTTTGCCTACGGTCTTTTTTTGCGGTTTCTTCACACTTTTTTAATAAAACCTTTGAAAAATCATCCCATGTATGGCGTGTTTAGTTGTTTCCTGAATATGCTATGGAACACAAGTGTTTTATATTTATTTGTTAAACTGGAAATTTTACCGGTATTTTACTTGTGAATTCTAATATTTCAAATATAATAAATAAGGATAAAAACAGTGAGAAAACATGTGTGTCGTTAGTTTGCACGAGGCGGAGGAATATACTGGAAGTAGAACTTTAGCAGGGCTTCAGAAAAGTGTGAAGTAACCGTGAATGGATTATACATAGTATTTTAAGTTTTTTTTAGAGCACGCCTGATAATTTTACTGAAAGGACAGGTTATTTGTTTCGTGTTTTGTGCTATTCAAAGTTTCCTTGTTCTTTGGTTACGATTCCCAAGTTTTGTGTGTTTCTTTGACAGTGGAGGAAAAATACTAGTCTATTATAAGCATTAAAGATTCGAGACGAGACACCGATAGTGTGTCTCATCTGCAACCGAGAACTGTCGCTCA
Source organism: Clitarchus hookeri (assembly GCA_002778355.1). Taxonomy (NCBI): domain Eukaryota; kingdom Metazoa; phylum Arthropoda; class Insecta; order Phasmatodea; family Phasmatidae; genus Clitarchus; species Clitarchus hookeri. Next base: position 164,578 of record NQII01000771.1, read on the forward strand.
TAACGTTATTTGGCTGAAAAAACTGGCCCTACCGCACTGATGCTACATTAAAATTCGTGAGATGAGGAGTCTTAATGAGCGTGTTAAACATCATGAAGATGCTGATCTCGTGACAATACCCTTAACTGCCTCGTTTTCAACCAAGCTATTCATAGACACTAACTAACCTAGTGCCTGGTAGATAGGCAACATTCATTACAGTACTGTGATAAGTTGCAGCACCGCGATGGGCACATTTATTACTCCTCGCCTACAGCATAGCGTATACAAGTGGACTGCAAAATGAATCCTACAAGAGAACGAGGTACGTCGGGTTCTCAAACTTGGTTTCGAGGACTCCGGACACTTGTTTCATACAAGCTAAGAAAATGTTTTCGTGTATACAAACTATTAATTTTTCAATATACAAATGGTTACCGTCTCATGTTTAATTAACAAGGGAATTTGCAAAATCAGCGTAACTAAAAACAAAATGTAAAGTAATATACTTAGAGCATTAATACAACTCTTTTATTAACAGTAAAATATATCAGTTACGCTACACTTGGTTGAACCAATCACAACCTAGACCGGCAACAGGTTTTGCGAAGCAGTTACCTGCAGGTAATGTTATTTATTGGTAATTTAGCTTCGTATTGTAGAGTGCCGGAAAAAATAACTTTCACGTGCGTTTTATACACAATTGTGTGCAATGTGTGTGAATAGGTTAAAACCATGTTAAAAATTTAACTAATTTTCCGTACACCACTGCCAACTGTTGTGTCCACAAAAATTAGTACAATAAACCCCGATACATATTTGGTTCATTTGAAGACGAAATGCCGAGAGACGATATGGCTCCGAAACGAACTGAAAATCAGACTTTACATGGAAATAATTCATTTGCGAATCAATAGTTACTAGTTTATTCTCCTCCAACCTAGGCGAACCGGGTTCGAGATTCCCGGATTTTCGCATGTGGGAATCGTGCCGGACGATGCCGCTGGTTGGTGGGTTTTCTCAGGGATCTCCCGTTGCCCCGCTTCTTCATTCCGGTGCTGCTCCATACCTCGCTTCCACCTCATCGGCTCTCAAGACCTCGATATTAAGAGCCGCCCAAATCTCTTAAATAGTTACTAACTACTTCTTCAGAGGTATTGTTACAACTGTCTATTCTTACATCGTTCCAGGTAATACGTCGAAAGTACAGTGCAACTTATCTTCAAACAGGTGCTGTAGATAATTGTTGGGGTAGTTCTTAACATTTTGTAATTTATTAAACAGTCACGACAGAAAACAATTGTACTTAATTTAAAAAGTGTTTTTTATTTTCCTTTTTAACTCAGATAATTCAGGTTGGCAATACGTTACGGGAAATGTCGAGGAAATTTATTTAGTCACAGGTAAAGTNTTTTATTTTCCTTTTTAACTCAGATAATTCAGGTTGGCAATGCGTTACGGGAAATGTCGAGGAAATTTATTTAGTCTCAGGTAAATTNTGGCAATACGTTACGGGAAATGTCGAGGAAATTTATTTAGTCACAGGTAAAGTAATGATTATAATTTTGCAGCTAACTAATTTTGTGTTTGGAATTTACTTTTGATATATACGTTGTACATTATGTCAGGCAGTAACACGGGCCAAAATACTGGTACCTTACTTATGCCATGGGCCAGAATATGTCACCTCTCGGGGAAGAATTGAGGTTAATGATTTGGAGAATCATTTCTCTTCAAAGTGGCATTAAATGTCTGCAGGATAACTGCACATTTGTTCAGTTATAGTTTCGTAACTGCATAATGTATTGGGTTATGAATGTTTGCTTCGGGACAATAGTTAGGTACTGAAAACCACAATGTACAACAGAAAACTTGGAATATCACTCAAACTTTACCTTTGTTACAAAGAAATGTTTCTTTATTGTGAACGAAAGCAGCTCAGAGAATGTTTATTTCTTTGCTTTAAAGGAAGGTAATATTGTTATAAAAAATTTAATAAGTAAACATTTATTAACAGCAGTCATATGTTCCCGTAACCTTATATTTTAATTAAAGCAATATTGTGTTAATGTAAACAAAACAGCCTCTAAGAAACAGTTTTGTTTGCTGTATAGAAAACTTTGTAAGAATTTGTTTTTATTAGAGTGCGGTTCATTATCAGAGCTTTCATGATCCTAAATGAATTTGGCTTGACCAATACTAATAAACAAAAGACGGCGATCATATATCAGCCAATCGCAAGTCGAAACGTAACTTCGTGTTTGACAGATTTATCGTTACCTGAATTTAACTAACCACCAATTTCCTGTCCTGGAAAAGCGTGTTGATAAACAGCACGATGCTAACTACAGATATAATGCTTTGTTAATATTTATCTTACGATCGCATACTGTACACGAACACCTGGAAACCTGTCCTTCAGAGGATGAAAGGCATGGAACCCCTGACTGTTGGAGGGGAAGCCTGCCAAGTTGTGTGGGGTAAGAGAGTTGTGGAAGACGGCAGGCCACAAACACACGCNTGACTGTTGGAGGGGAAGCCTGCCAAGTTGTGTGGGGTAAGAGAGTTGTGGAAGACGGCAGGCCACAAACACACGCCTGATCTCAGAGGAACAAGACGTGGTGGGGGGGGGGACTAGTTGCATGTTCCGAACAAAAGAGTACTTGGTTGTTTGGATGAGAAATGTCTAAAACAACAAGAAAATTTCACGGGACATCTTCAAGACCTAGTATGTTAATTTACGTGTGTCAATGATTAAGTGTACACTTAGGCAAGTGACTGTTATTTTCTCTAAAAAGAATTTCAAATAGCGACGTTTATGATTTGGTGATTTGACTCTTCTACCTTTACCATTATTATCTCTTTCTATTTTTTTATAAACAGAATTCAGCTAGTTCAAGATTTATAAATATACCAATGTATACCGGTTTCAAATATTCGTTCTGTGAAAAGAAAGAGAGAAACTAGGTATGATAGATAAATCAAAACCAAATTAGGGCAGTATTTAAAATACGTGAACAACGGTGTATATATTTGGAGTGTTAGTTTGTCATTGTAGGAAAAATAAAACAGCGTAATGAAAAAAAATCATATCTTTCTAATATTGAATTTAATAAAATGACTAATTATGATGAAATGCAACATTATATATAAATTTTACAAAAGCATGTCTCGCGAAGGGATGTGATGTGAGTATGATTAATTTGGAAGCTTATATGCAGCAGTTAAAGCAATCCAAGCTATTGCTAAATTACGACTAATCTGCGGGCTTGTACATCTGCTCGTATAATGGCATCGGACTTGAGTTTGATGGCAAGTGTGTTGATGAACCTCCGAGTGTGGCATTCATTCCAACACGTCTGTATTAGCGGGTGAATTCCTAATTAATTATCCAATCTGGCGTATCTCGCTAATATCTTGATATTTAACAGCAACATGATTTTCGCAATATTAAAATTATTCTTCATTCAGATTTAAGTTTTAAACTTTTGATTACAGCTGAATAAAATTTGCCTTGTATATATATTTTTTGTTGTTTCGAAATATTTCGAAATACATATCGACAACATAACGAAAGACTAATTTCTCGGGTCAAAATCAAATAGCAATCATACCAAGAGGAAAGGAAATAATGAAAATTGACATTTTAAGTATATGCGGCGGATAGTAGTGCTGTACAAACGCTTTGCTTATGTTTTGATGCAATTTAAACGAGACAATGTTTGTCATATTTTCATCTGCAATAAGCATGACTAATAAAAAATATAAATTAATTTCTTACATAACACTAACCTTATACTCCTATAATTAGTTAATTATCTGTAATATATCATTATAGAAAGCCCTCTCTTCCATTTAAAATTTGAGAGAAATTATCAAGCAAAAATTTGAAATGGAACATAGGCTAAGTTTCTAACAGCTTGCTTACATACAAAATGAACCAACAATATGTATTTATGTTATGAATGTTTTATTGTCTATGTTATATATACACTATTGCCTGTGTATTTGTCATGTATAAACTATGGTCTATGTATTTATATTATGTTTGTACGATTGCCTATGTATTTATGTTATTTACATGATATTGTATATGTATTTGTGTTGTATAGTCTATGTGCTATTGCCTCTGTACTATGGTCTATTATAATAATATCTATAATGCCCTTTGTATTACGACAAGATCTACATCCCTGAGTTTAACTCATTTTGGGATCTATGGATCAATAATAAACAAACGAACAAACGTTTGGTAATGCTTGAACAGGATTTTTGAGTGAGGGGGGCTATGCTTGAACATCATTAACACGGAGCCGAACACAATATAACTTACCAGAATGATCGCTAAGGTTTCGCGATTCTGCTTGCCTTATATACTCGTAGAGCCCGATTGTCATTTGACGAACAGCCAATAACGAGCTAGCAGTGTGGCGTAAAATAATTTACCGAACTGAGAGCTAACAAGGCCAGGAAAGAGAAAATATAAGTACGAATTTCAACTTAATAAAAAAAATAAGGTACTTTAATGTTAAGAGAATTATAAAACGCTTGTGATAGTGGAATACTTAGGAAACAACCCAACACGTCGTACATGGGGTGATTTTTCAAATATTTGATTCAAAAAGTGTGAATGTAGCGTGAATAGACTACAACAGCCGTATCAAACACTCTGGTCGCCTTGTGCCCTCTCGACTTGCTAGCCGTTATGCAAACTTTGTAGTGGAAGATGTGAAGAAACTACCGCAAATCCAATATGCCGGGGTTTTAAGTCCCTCTAAAGGCGATGGTCACAGCAAATACGTTATATTATATTTATACTAAATGCTGTTCAGTTCGTACACATTACTTACAAGTACTATTTCCTCGCATTACGTTTTTCGACCGCATATATTTGGCGTAATAGCATGTCAAAATCACAATTTTAGTGTTTTTGGGATGTACAAATAAGAAAAACTAACTCGCCGAACTGAGATAATTCGCATTAAAATAACGTAAGTACTATTAGTTACTCAAAAAAATGTTTTCGCAATTTAAAAAAAAAATTGGCCAAATAAGGAAATATTTTGCATGTATTTTATTTGTAGCAGTTTATAATTTTAAGTAATATAAATTTATCTTGGCATACCTTAAAATGAATTAATACATGACCTTTCGGTCATTATTGTCCATTTTTCTGTAAATATTTTCGTTTATTTTAAAGGTTAAAAAACCACTTAAATTGTGGTTTTGACATGTTGTAATGCAAAAAAATATGCGATCTAAAATGTTTTATGAGAGGTGAGAATACCTACTAGTAATGTCTACTAGTTGAACGGTATCTCGTACAAATATAAAATAGAATGTTCTGGTGACCAGCACATTAAGGAACCCGCCTACCTAGATCTGTTTCCAGCTTTTGAAGTCCAGAAGTGCGTGCACATAAGGACGACACTGCCACGTGCATTAAGTGCGCCTTCGACGCTAAGCGCAAGGCTCTGAACTGGCGTTCAGTGTTCTCGTCGTGCTGCGTGTACTACGGGACATCAGCTGTCACATTATCATATCATTGGTGCGTTTATTAGTTTTGTAGCGCGTTGTTCGTGAAAATAAGAACTGCAACAGCGCCACTGTAGTCAATCACGGCCCATTGCCACTCCGTAAAGTGTTAACAAAACTCAAGATATTCCATCTTTTTTATAAGCTTTATTGACAAAATATCAAAAATTGATCAACTTATAATTTTTTTTAATAATTGCAGCATCCTTTGAAGAAATGTGTGTTCTTTCCAAAGCACACACTATGCATTATAAAAATTATATTACAAAGTTATGCTTGCAATCCCAAACGAAAATTTTTTTTTACGTTTTTCCCAATTACAAAAATGTTCATGAACATGAAATAGAGAAATGAACGAACCACAAGTTCAGTTAACTTATTGCAGCATTTGTTGTATATATTTTTCAGCACGGATGATACCTGCAGTGATTTCTATGAGAAAATACTTGTAGATAAAAAATGCTCAATACGACACGTTCTAATAATAAGTACAATGCTGGCCATTATAATTGCAACACCAAGAATGACGCACCTGAAGGACTCCACGCTGGGAGAATGGGTGGAGCCGGGCAAGACAATCGCGTGATGAGTAGTTCACCCGAGTGCCGCAGCACATGCGCCAATAACAACACTAATAGCCAGTATATAATTGTAGGGCGGGAAGCCGCTGAGAGATAGCGTCACTGTGCTCCCCCGCCGCTCGTGTGCACAGACGGACTGAGTATGCCACGACGATGAATACGACGATCATACGAGCAGGTCCCCGTCTTTGACCGCGGGAGAATCTTGGAGTATCGGGATTGTGGATTATCGTACCGCAAAACTGGTTCTCGCGTTGGAAGAAATGCAACTACAGTGAAGCGGATAAGGGATAAGTGGTTTGAGGAATAACGTGCTGAGTGAAGTGCTGGGTGCCAACTACCCCTTCGTACCAACGAGAGCAAGGAAAGGCGTCTTGTGCAAACGGCGATCACAGAATGTACAGCCATGTGAAACACCCTCGCTTTGAGGTTTGGGTCTGCAGCGTCAGGTCATCTCGTCAGGCGCCCATTACCGCGGTTGTCCTGCGGCTACGACGGTGCTAAGAGAGTTGGGCCTGGACGCACCAATAGCATGCTGTCGTCTTCTCCGACGAATCCCGCTTCTGTTTGCAGCTTCGCGATTGTCGTATCCCTGTCTGACGGGCACCGTGGTGCACGCCTGGCCGAGTCTGCATTGTGCACCGTCACACCGTCCAACGCCTGGAGTTACGGTATGGGGCGCCATCGTATTGTAGTCCTGGTACCGCCTAATCCGCGATNCCCATTACCGCGGTTGTCCTGCGGCTACGACGGTGCTAAGAGAGTTGGGCCTGGACGCACCAATAGCATGCTGTCTGTCGTCTTCTCCGACGAATCCCGCTTCTGTTTGCAGCTTCGCGATTGTCGTATCCCTGTCTGACGGGGACCGTGGTGCACGCCTGGCCGAGTCTGCATTGTGCACCGTCACACCGTCCAACGCCTGGAGTTACGGTATGGGGCGCCATCGTATTGTAGTCCTGGTACCGCCTAATCCGCGATCGCTAGTACGTTGACCAGCAACCATTCAACGCAGAGGTGTCGGAGTCTGTTGTTATCCCCTATCTCCAGGGCCTAACAACAGGGAAGTGCGCGACCGCATGTGGCACACATCGCCTTGCAGTTCCTGGATGACCACCATGTCGCGCCTCTTCCTTGGCCTGCGCGTTCACAGGATCTTTCGCCCATAGCAAACACGTGGTCCGTGTTCGGACGATGACTGGCCTGCCACAGGACACCCGCGGCCACAAACGGATTAATTTGGGCATGAGTTGAAGCAGGATGGGTGGAGATACCCCATAATGGCATCTAAAGTCTCTTCCTTTGAATGCCGCGGTTACTTCCGCCTGTGATAGGGTCTCACCGTACCCCGTGTTCTGTACGTCATACCGAGTTGCAATAGTAAGCAAGTCACCAGTGCATGCTAGGCATTCTGTTCGATAAATCTGGCTGTGGTAGCTCACGTCCTTCTTGGTGTTGCAATTTTAATGACATGCTGTGTATTTATAAATGTTTCTCTAATAATTTGACCTTATTTAGTAGTTGCTTTAATTTCTAAGTTTGGTGTGTTAAAAGTGTGTTTGGAAGACGTGGTCTGCGACCAACTTTACTGAAAAGTACAATGACGTCTGTGGCGACTGGGACCACGATGACTTCTGTGGTAAGTCACCGGGAACCCCCCCCCCTCAGTTCCCCTCCAATCAGATTGGTTGTTGAATCGACCCCACTCGCCAGCGAATCAGGAGTTTTCCTGACGCCAGACACGGGCGTGGTCAAGAGGAGTTTAACGGGGAAAATCCAATTACCTCATCCACTCATCGCGCTCTCTTGCACATTCAAATATTTCTCGTACACTTTTACAAAAATAAAAACTTGGAAAATAGTTGCAAATTGTTTCCCTTAAGTGCTTCAAGAAAAAACGTGGCATTTGTTTTTTTATACAACAATTTGGTTTTAATCTCTTTTAATGATAGTTCATAACATTTTATTCNGCCAGACACGGGCGTGGTCAAGAGGAGTTTAACGGGGAAAATCCAATTACCTCATCCACTCATCGCGCTCTCTTGTACATTCAAATATTTCTCGTACACTTTTACAAAAATAAAAACTTGGAAAATAGTTGCAAATTGTTTCCCTTTAGTGCTTCAAGAAAAACGTGGCATTTGTTTTTTTATACAACAATTTGGTTTTAATCTCTTTTAATGATAGTTCATAACATTTTATTCTTATGAGTGTTTTAAACATAATCTATCTCTGTGCAATAGCTTCCATCTCATATTTAAAAATGGAAGTATTTTCCTGCCAGTAAGCCAGAAGCGAACGTCGGAGTGATTGAACTTATGACAGTTGGTGGCTAACACAATATTTCAGGTGGTTTTTTTTTTTTTTTTTTTTTTTTTTTTTGAA
>NQII01000771.1:186466-310383 GCA_002778355.1 Clitarchus hookeri
GTTGCACCTGTCTTCACCTTCGCTAGGAACAGCGCTGCATGTGGACACACACAAGATTGTGTTTGCTGTCGTAGTTCACGTCATCATAAGAAGTCATTGCTTCACCGTTGTGGGAATATGCTGCCCAGATCGCACCAAGACACCAGTATGCAAAGAAATATTTTAAGTTGGTTTTATTTTATTGATCACTCAAAATCACATTACATTCGTATTTTTCTGTACGTAATTTAAATAAAATATATATTCTTATATTCTTTCCACACTAAACGTACCTAAATAACATTAACCAATTATCTGTTACGGTTTGGCATCTGCTCGCCGTAATAATTGTGTGCATGAAGTCTCTAAAGGTGCATTATTAGCAACATAGAGAGGAGCACCGAACATGTGTGTGCGAACACATCAGTAAAAGTAATACAACAAACACCAAACCGTAAAGATGTGTACATAATTACATAACAACAGTGATGCATTCACATAGCACTGAACCATTATAGTGTTAGGGGTGGATCAAATCTGACTAACATCAGTATTGTGTGCCACGCCAAAGAGAAGCAACTGTTATGGCTCAAGCTAGTTTGGATGTGCGTACATGATGTCCTTCTGCTGGCCCTTCGTGATGTCCTTCTGCACTGGCCCTTCATAATGTCCTTCTGCACTGGCCCTTCATAATGTCTTTCTGCTGGCCCTTCGTGATGCCTATGCACAGGGTACAGTTTAGTAGTGTATTCTTTTGTCACTGAATTTGCTGGCGAGTCTCCTGCTGTAGCCAAACTATCTAACTGAGTAATTCTGGGCTGTCATTTAGTGACATCTCCAAAGATTGGTAGTTGCTTATTAATTGTTTATTATTTTCCACAAAGGGGCATTTGTGTGTCGGATGTACATCTTAAAATAATAGCACATTGGAAAGAGCCTGCCAGGCTTTTAGACTCGTAGGCTGCCGCTGTAGATCAAAAATTTACTCCACTGGTGGTAGGCTTTAACAACAAATTGCTTAGTCCAACATCTGTGCAGCTTTCAATTAATTTGTTTTCTACCTGGATCATCGTAAGAGAAACTAAATAGATGAAAAGTGCTTTCCTGTAAATTATATGGATAGAATCTTTGTGAAATTTCATTTCATATAACAGTATTTTCATAAATTAAAAAAAAAAATTATGTGGTTGCCTAGTTGGAGCTATTTTTGCATTTGACGCTTAGAAGTGCAGGTGCAATAAGGGCTACATTGCCATGCATATCAAGTGCACTATCTGACATTAAATTATCAATTTAATGTCCATCTCAAGTCTAATTAAAGTTCTTCTCAGGGTCACTATATTGATTAGTCACTAAATTGACTCTCATCATTAATTAACACATGTTCAGTCTGTCTGTCGCCATCATTTGAAATGTCTCACACTCACGCATCCAGTTCAATTCTCCTGCCTGTCAGTCTCTCTTCACTGCATCGATACTCGCCGTCCACAAACTTCACTTCCACTGGTCACTTTCGTCACCACTTGATGCTCTGCTGGCTCGTCGTTTCGCTGGTCTTCGCACATCCATCGCTTAAGGTTTCACTATCCCCCAAACTCTTAACTCTTCACAAACTGTGAGCTCGGAGGCCCATCGCATCTCAAATAGTATCGGTCGCTTGATCTGGAATGTTCTCCGCATCCCGAGACATGCTGAGAGAGGCAAGGCCAATGAACCAGAAAATTCTTTAAGATAACTGCAGAAATTCAATCCACCCAAAGTCAGGAAAGTGCACGTTGCAAAAGGCTTATTGCGGTGGCGCACCTGGCCTTTGTAATTGCAGCCTGCAGTTATTGCGTTACAACTCTGACCTTCAAACATTCCTTTGCTCTTGCAAGCAGGATGGGTAAAGGAATGTGATGCAGACCAGCAACAGATAGCAATAATAATTTTACCATGTGTGGTATCTTGAAAGCTCCGCTCTGTTTTCATCTCATATGTATTTTCATAAGTAAACATATTTGGGACAATATGGTTTCATCAATAAACCAGTGTTTGAAACATGCTGCAACGGAGTTAAAGTACCAGGTAGGCATTTGCCTTAACAGAGACGTTTGTTTGAACTGTTGTTGTCTGGTGTGGTCAGCTTTTATTTATTGCAGGTGGTTTAACAGTGTGCGTGATTCAAGGAAATGTTTGACATTTCTATCAAAGTGTAGCAATGCAACCACTCACAAACCTTACACTGTTGGTCGCCAGGACAATGTAAAATATTTCACATGCAGCTGCGTATTTTTGTAGTGTAATGTGGTGGTGGTGGTGTACGAGTTATTAAACTTGTGGTGTTTACTCTGTTTTGTTCCAGATCTGCATATGATAATGTGACAAAGACTAAAGTAGCCATTAAGAAGATTTCACCTTTTGAACATCAGACATATTGCCAAAGGACGTTGAGGGAAATTAAGATCTTAACAAGGTTTAAACATGAAAATGTGAGTGTTACTGATGTTCCCATGCATTTTAATTAATATGTTATGTTAAGTATTAATTTAGCATATGTTTGTATTTGGTATATGATTTAGAGAGCTTCTTTCATTCTTTGTATGGGTTGATGATGGTTTAGGTATTGGTAGTGAGTTATATTTTGGTTGGAGTCAGATTGGAATTTCCCTTCTGAGCAGCGTTCCAAAACGTTACTCTGCGAGTAAACTTTTATCTTTGGCTTTCCGAAAACACTCTGAGTAAATGTTTTACTCTCTCTTTGCAGTGTCCCAAAACTGCACAGTAATCACTCTGAGCATCTGACCAGAGTAAAACTTATAAACACACTCTTTCAGTGAGTAACGAAATGTAAACTGAAAATGGTGGGAAGTTTAGTATAGATTTAAACAAACTGAAAGGAAATGTGGTCATTCTGGTTACAGACCACATGGGAAAATTCCAAAAGATGGGTGATAAAATTCATATTTTTAATTAGAAGTTAACTTTTATAAATGCTGCCTTTTTAGGCATAATGTTTATTATAAACTTATGGCAAGTAAAGCTGCTTAATTTTGGAAAAGAAAGAATTTCCTGAGAGTTGTAAATACCTGTTGGAATTTACAGTGGTTGTTTAATCAGTATATATCTGTAAACAGTAATGCAACATGCTGCAGCATGCTTGTTCCAAAACCATGTTTACTCTCGCTTTCCTCAGTTGGTACACTGTTACTCTGCTCTACGCTCGAAGTAACATTTTGGAATGCTGCGTTGGTTGACAAGATGCTCCAGTGGCATGTCCCTTCATCTAAGCACCACCTCAGTGAATCCACTCCACCAGACCAGCTTGCTCTTTCTGTGTTCCACTGAGTCGTCATTGACATTTGTGGGTAGTGTGGAATACCCATCCTGCGCTGGTAGCAGACATAACGTGTACCTACAGCTGAAGTAGCTTACACCATTCAGGAACTTGCTGACAGCTCTCTGCGTTAATTACATATCGAACTAGGATATGCTCACTCGGGATCACCGACTAGTGGTATGTCCAGGTCTGCCTTGCCAAAGATGTTCCACGCCTCCTGATGCACCTATCTTCTATGTGGAGGTGTTGGCTGTATTATGTCAAGTGTGTTGGTTGGTACCGTTGTTTTGTACTCTGTACTTCCTTTAGGGTTACCAACTGTCCCGTGTTGTACAGGATTTCCTGTATCCTGGGTCTCGAAGAATTATCCCATATGGATGTAGGACGGGGCATCATACATTCCGTGTCTTGGACTTCTGCAAAAGTAAATTTAATATTAATGAAACTCAGTGTCAATAATTTATCACTTGTGCAAATACAGGTACGCTAATGCTGCTGCCCTAATCCAAAAGTAGAATATTTTATGAGAAGACAAAATTACTATAAACTACTATTTCAAGTCACAAAACTATTTATGAATTTTGTACATGCAACAAATATTTTGCTGTTATATATGTATAGAGATAGTGTTGATTGATGCAGGTCTGTACTGTTAATTTTTCTGTCTCACAGATATTTTTTAAAAACAGCTTTCAATAGAATTTTTGCTGATGGTTTCGTTGGGATCAGATGTTGTGTAGCAAGTTATTGGAAGTGTCCCTTATCGCAAATCTGGAAAAACAGATTCCGCCTGAGATTGAAAATGGAAGGAAACTCATGCCTGTGCGATACATTTTTAAGGCAATTTTTTTCCCCTCAAGTATGTCTGGACATAATCAGCTCCTTGCTTCGCAGCTGTACTATCCTGTTTACTGTCAAACTTGGATCCCTATCATCTTCATCGGAGATCCCAGTGAGAAGCATTTGAGGGTTGTGCTTGCACTTGCCTGGTCGTGAGATGTGCAAGCGACTGTTTCTGCCTCCGGAACACCGTGGTACAGCACAAATTGTTCTGGAATTAAGGGTGTTGGACCGTCCCTCTCCTCGACATCTGCACGGCATTCCACGTGAATCGCGACCACAGGCCTTCTCCAAGGTGGTCCTTAAGCTACATTGACTAGCTACTGCAGCCAGGTGATGTAGAGTTGTGGGTTAATGTCATGTTCTTGAACATCCCACATGGCAGTAGGCAGAACGTCCCCTATACTGAGTCTCGTAAAGGGGACGGCCATCTTTACATGGGACTGTGCTTACTTTCTTAGTTTGTTTTACAACGTGAGCTCCAAGTGAGGTTCTGGTGTTTCGGAGAAGAGCTGTGATTGTCCAGCCACACGATACTTTTCCTTAAGGCTCGGCTTAACCCCTTTTGCAGAAATTCTTCGTTTTCTTGTCATAATTTCAGTTTCAGAGGATATTGAAAATGTTTGATTCTAGAAAATTTACTGGTTACTTAATACTTTTTATCTAATTTGCAGTGTGTGTGTTATTTCCTGCTAGCAAAATGGCAGGAGCTTATTGATAAAATATAAATATGTTCTCCACTTTTTACAACAAGCAGATAACACGCAATTGAAGTTCAGCACACAAATACTAAACAACTCGTAAAATGTACATTTTCTATAATCGTACATTATCAGTAATTACTACGAATATGAAATTAAGGTGCAAAAACAAATAATTAGTGCAGAAGGGGTGAGGCCGGGCCTAGATAGGTGCAGAGGGGCTGCGGAGGAGCAACGAGGCGGACTGGTCGCAAAACTAGTGTGCTGCCAACTTTGCGTTGTTGTTCCCATGGTGCTGCACTGATGTATGCCCACTTGGTCTGCTCCGATCACACACCATGTTATTGCCACGACTCGTTGCAACAAAAACAAAGTTAATTTACTCTAATGAATGTATTGTTTTTGTGAATGAACAACAGCGACCAGCTTTGGTTGCAAACCTTTTTGTGTGGAAAATGATTTACCCCGACAAAGTAGTTTTCGGTACGAGCAGACTTGCACACCGTTGATTTGTTTACTCTCTTCTCCAAGTATAGAATACTGTGTCCATTGCGTTTTTGTTATTCGCCCGTGAATAAGTTGTTTATAGAATCTGTTGATTTGTTTCTAGTGTTTGAGAGAAACTTATTGTTTTATTAGCTGAAAGTTATTTAGGGGGGTGTAATATCATTATCAAGTTCCTGAAGGTAACTTGAAGTGTAGTTACGTCACCAAAAGAAGCTACAACTTTTTTTATAGACTTCTAGCAGTGGAAATAACATCTAAAAAGAGCTGCTGGCTAAATGGAAATTGTTCATTTGATTGTCGCATTTCATAATTATTAAGACACGTGTAGGCATTCAGAAATCAGCAAGTCGTAAATCATTGTTTAATCTTAGATTAAACACATGAGGGATGGAATGTTGCACCAACTACCCACTAGATAGCAACACAAAGGAAAAAACACCAGAATGTATTGAAACTGTTAGTATAATTGATACTTTTTGACTGCATTGAAATAATTCTTAAAGTTTTTTCTTCTTCTTTTTTTTCCAGATTATTGACATTCGGGATATCCTTCGTTCTGCAAACATCGACCTGATGAGGGATGTATACATTGTGCAGTGTCTAATGGAAACAGACCTGTACAAACTGTTAAAAACACAGGTAAATTAAAATAATCAGTAATTGAAAGTCTTTGTTATGTTTTGACTGCAGTGCATATTCTAGGCCGTAAGTGCCTATGTAGACGACTGTATTCAAGTGGAATCCCTAGTAAAGACTTGAAACACCTCAAGGTCACGTCTCGCTATAAGGAAGCAGTGCTATTGGCCGTCCCAAGTCTGTGCTGTGCATTCTCGGGCAGCTGATATTCTTGTCAATTAGATCTGTGGCAGTAGGATATTATTACATGCAATTAAAGCCACTGGATTAAACTACAGATGCCACTTTGTACTTTTTGCCTTTCTCTTATGGTAACTGGGCAAGAAAGCCCTAAAAATGCTGTTTCTAGCAGTTTTCACCATTTGTTTTCTCTTTGAATATATTTAGTACAATAAAGGTAAAACGTGGTAGCTGTAGATAATAGTTTTTTTTTTTATCTGTCCTGGAAAACAATCTTATTCGCGCACCATTTATTTGATTACGTGTATGTATATGTGCGCCAAGGTCACACTGTATGTGCAAGGCTCTGAACAGACCTGCTGTTTTCTTGTCGTGTTGCATGCATTTACAGGTCTTTGTGTACTCGTCCTATGATTTTATTGGTGGTAAATCTGTAGCAAGGTTCAGTGCAGGTTCTTACAGATCTTAAGTATTTCCTTGGCCAATATATTTTGAAGTGTTTTCAAAAAGCTATTTGAGGTATGTTGTAGTTCTCCAAAATGGTGTTTATAATGTGTGTGATGTCTTGGAAGTAGTCAACAGACAGCCTGACGTGTGTGTTCTTATTATAGATTAGCACATTGGGTGCACATTCAATAGTTTTGTGAAAGAAAGTGCATTTCAAATACACTGCGACGCAGTTGAAGCATCGGGTAGGCGGGTCTCGTAAGTTAAACTGTTGGCGAAGTTCCTCTCCTGTAATAAGATCCTTTAAGGATTAGCTGTGTAAAAAGAAAACATTTCCACAGTGTCGTTACCTGCGAGGTAAGCTCAGCGTAGATGGAAGAAGGCTGTATGGCTGTGTGCCTGGCCTGGGTCCATACATACCCTCCTCAACCAGCTTGAGTTGATGAGATGAGGGTAGGTAGAGAAGAGATGCAATGAACATTCAGAGGAAGTTGGAGTGCTTTGAGAAACACCCCTCTACCCTCTTCACTCACACATATACGTTTATGTATAGACATATATGTACACAAATAGTATATGCTTATACACACACACACAGAGAGAGAGAAACGTTTGCTGTTCCCAACTTCCGTGTCCACCGGAACTGGGTACCAACACCTAGAGGTCAGTTACTTATGACTGGGCCAACTCGCTGGTGCCGCCAGGGGATGCGGTTGTAATCACTCTTTCACCCTTACTGTTTTCAGTGATTAGTATTAGTTATCAGTATGCCTGTAATTGTGATAAACACATTGGGGTTAACTACGATGCAGTTTATTGTACTTCGAGGTTATTTTTCTCGTAGTACTTGTGGTAGTTAACACGGGTGTCAGCACTGCTCGCAAGTGTAACACCTCTCCGCCTTCAGTTCGTTGTGACCCTCCCATCTCCCTCCTTGCGCCACTGGGCCAGATGTCGGTTTATTGGCATTGCTGCTACGGGATTAGGAAACCTGACAAACCTGGAAAAGTTAGAGAAATTTGATCCTGCAATTTTTTAGCAACATTGGTAGGTTATCTAGTTGTTAAAATTTTGATTGGTACAACAGTCGTGAATTTTGCACCCGTCTTAATAGTTTTTTGTGGAGTTATTGGTGGAAAGTTAATTACTACATAGCAGGCTGTTCACTGTTACTTGCAACTTTTCTGAAGAGTCGCCGAAATCTCTCCACTCACGACACTCGCTCATTATTGTATTATGTAGCAACCACGGGATACAGTTCGGAGTCTCTGGCATTGCTACCGTCAGTGGACTATTGCAACAGCATCAACGTGTTTTCCTTCTGATGTTGTTTGTGTCACAATCAAAGTTTTTGTACGAGCATAACCATATTTCTTGGTAGTTTTGCTGTCTGGGAACATTTTTTTATAAAGAGCAAATGTGCATGATCAGCACACAACTCCAAGCCGGGAGTTTGAGTGTCGGAAGTTTGGGCGATTAGAACATTGCACTCCCTGAGAAATAAAGAGTAATTGTGGAGATACATAGATAGATTAATACTGTAAATAACAGTTGTGTGAATAATTTAAAAAACCAAATTTAGTTCTTTAATTTTTATTAAAAACTCCATCCCTCATGAACTTGGATACACCCCTCTGGCGTCTTCTAACAATACCTTCTCAAGCTTGATCAAATATTTACAACTACACAGCCTTTATTCATTTTTAACTCGTGGTTGCCAGGAAGTAATGAGTATTTTTTCTTGCAGGTGAATACAGAAAAGATACAGCAATAGCAAAAGAATGTTACAATCTGAATCGTAGATTATTTTCATAAATCCAAAATAATGGGCACTGGAACCCCCCCCCCCTGGATCCCTTTCCTTCTCCCTCTGCCTTAATCATGTAGCTTTTACATGCAGATGGCTTCTGTAGTAGAGATTCCCAAAACTTCTTTTGACTTACGTTACGATTTTGAATCCTGTGAAAACTATGGATATTAATGCCATTTTTATAAGTACTATGTGTAATTTTGTGCAGTTCTTAGAACCTCCCATGAATAACAACGATTTAAAACAAAAAATTAATAGATCTCCTTTTCTCTCCATTAACTTTTATACAACCACGTGTATTCTCATTTGCTGCCTGCTGAATGCAGCTGTCTGCCTGATGCTGACTGGAGGCAATGGTGTGTGTTGCAGCGGCTCAGCAACGACCACATATGCTACTTCCTGTACCAGATCCTGCGAGGTCTCAAGTACATCCACTCGGCCAACGTGTTGCACAGAGACCTGAAACCCAGCAACCTGTTGCTCAATACCACCTGCGACTTGAAGGTGAGTCTGGCTCCGAGCGTACGCAAGCCTCGGGGTTATTGTGTGCTTACCAACGTCATGATAGGAAAAAACTAATTTAACATTGGAATTATTAAAAAGAAATGCATATAATTGTTTTTGGGAAGGTGGTAGGATGATAATGTATATGAAATGGCCAAAAGAAATTAAAATGTAATCCTCAGTATTAAATAATATAACACACCAGGTGGTCACTATAAATATTCAGTACATCATTCGTACCTGCCAACCCTGCCACTTCACGTGGGAGACTCCTGGTTTTATACCCATTTTCCCACGCACTCACTCGAACATTTGCATATCCTGCTTTTTTTGTCCTCTAATTTTGGTTATGTTGTTTTAAGTGTCAGAAATTAATATTTGATGTAGCGTACAGGAGTTAATGATACATACCATAACTTGCTATTATTTTAACAGTGCCAATAATATGAATTTTTGGCCAAACCTTGTGGAATTGTGTGACATCTGAGGTAGTTAACTTGTAAGAGTACAATAATTACACAATTGGATTTGGTATGTGCTAGTTATTGGTGTTTTGTAGTTATTGAATCATACAAATTAATTTTTCCCTTGTGAAATAGTGTTTTCAACATTTTGTATTGTGTGGTTTTTAAATGTTTTTGTCACGGAACGTCACAAAATTTATTCCAGGTTTCACAAAATAAAGAACTCCATGAGAACAGTTTCATGATGTGCCTATATCACGTGTTTTGTTTGCTTGTACTTACGAATTCCATTGTTATTGAAATTGCACTGAGTAACCCTACTGTGAAGTACATTACATTTTGTATGAAAACTTTCAGCGGAGAATTCCCATGCATTTGGGCATCTAGGAAAGAACACTTTGCTCCTCATTGTGTTGTCATTTCTGAGTAACCCATCCCAAGAAGGGTAACATTACGAATCATATAAATATAAGAAAACAGGCAGACAATGTTCAATGTCAAGACCTTGCTGTTAACAGCCATTCAAATCTCTTCACTCTCTTCGCTAATTTCTAACGAAGGCAACGTTAAAATTAAATTTCCTACAGAGATGGTGGTTTAACCTGTGGCTTCAGATGTATACCAGTAATTTTTTCCCCAAGATTTTTCCCAAAAAACTAGGTGCGGCTTGGATTCGAGTAAATGTGGTGTTTTGTTTATTTATTCCTATATTAACAACAATTTCTTTAGTAAGTTTACGCAAATTTTCACTGGGTCAGTAAAAAGTTGCTGAGCTTTATTTCCTGACGTAAGTTGTGAAATGTAGTAACTATAAAGCACATGAGCGTAGTGTCTTCAGTGTGTGTGTGGCCAAGATCTGGGTGTGATGTGTGCACTGCCGAACTGAGAGATAGGAGCCAAGTGTCGGCTCGGGTGTCAACACAGATGTGCAGGCATCTGAGTGCCCTCTTTGTGTTGGATGTGGCAGCTTTATTGCAAAGTGATAACCACTTTGCTGAGCTATCTTGCCTTCAGAGATAAAAATGTGTGTTTTAACACAAGTCTCAAATACACAGACACTTCTTTTGTTATACTTGGAGATCTTGCCTGTTATCTGGAATCAGCTTCTCTTAACCACACAGTGGGTGATTGACTCGCCAGAAGTAAAAAAAATTCAGACTATTTTTAATTTAGTTACATGTTGACAAATACGTCAGGGGGGTCCATCTAATGGCCCTCTCTTTTGTGGTGTGCAGTCTGCACCCCTTTATTTTTAAATGCACACTTATCATGTCTGGGTGACTTAAACTGCATCAAATGACCATAATAATTTCTCTGCAACAGTCACACCATTTTTTTCTTATTTCACTACATGTTAAGTTATATAATTTTATTTCTTTGTTATGCATAAAAACAGACAAAATGTCTTTTCATTACTCCGTGTATTCAAAGTTGTTTACGTCTTGTGATTTGGAGAATTGTTATTGGAACAAAGTGCAGCCATTTTTACTAAGTAGTTAAACCCTTCTGGTTTATATAAATTTAGTACTGTATTTACCCAGATACCTATAAGTTCTTTTATTCCAATTTTTACTTCCAAAAACTGGTTTTTGCTGACTAAAATTTTGTTCGATATTTTACTGTAGTAGTAAGAAGAAGTGGTCAAAGTGTTTTTATTAGACATGTGTGTGTTTAATTACAATAGAATACATGTAATAAGATCTTTAAAACATTAACAAACTGTCTCTTATATTTAGAAAAAAATATAGGAGTTGACAAGGAACGTTTATTACTTATTGTATATTATTAATTGCAAATAATTTGGTTTTGTAAAATCTTTATTTAAGTGTCAAGATTAAATGAAATGAAGATCCACTTGAGGTAGGGTTGCGTATGTATAAGAGGGGGCTAGCTAATCACTGCCGACTGCCCCACCCAGGGGACAGTCTGAACAGTGGAGGATATTAAACAAGATGGGGGCAGAAACTGGAGAGGCCAGAGAAAACCCCCACATCACTGCTGTGTCCGCCGCACAGAACCCCGTCTGAAAGTCTGGCTCGTTGAAGTCTGGGATTAAATGGGGACCTCAAAACTAATCAACTTTTTCTATTAATTTTTTTTAATTTCTGGCTTTTCCCGGCTTTATATAATACTCTATTTGGTGTGTATTTCACTTTTGACGATATTCAGTGACAATGTCTGATAGGCGACCAGTACGAAGTGCAATTCACGCCCATGCCTTGCCCAGGACTCTATATACCTTAAGCTAGTGTGAAGTCAACTGTGGATCCTGTCAACATTAAACAATCCTGCCAAATTTAATGTTTAAATAATTTGCGGAGGATCCTGTAGTTCAAAGTAAAAATAATCTCAAGGTGGTGTTTTTTTTTTCCCTTAATAATGGCGTGTGGGGAGTGCACCCAGGGCAAGGCAACACCCTCCAAATGACGGTCTTTCCAGCTGGGACCCGTAGGTGACCGTCATCCCCGGGCATGACAGAAATGAGACCCTAGAATGGAGCGGTGCTGGAATGCAAGGGCAGGGAAAACAGGAGTACCCAGAGAAAACTCGCCGGCATGCGGTATCGTCCAGCACGATTCCCACATGTGAGGGTCTGGGAGTGAACCCACCGGGGATCGAACCCGGATCGCCGTGGTGGGAGGCGAGCGCCCTGGCCACTAAGCCACCGCTGGCCCCTTTTTTTCCCCTTAATACTGCAGTGGTGTAGTGGTTAGACTACTCACCTCCCACCAAGGCGACCCGGGTTCAATTGCCGGCGGGGCCTTGCTACTAGTCGGCGGGTATTCTCTGGGGTCGCCCATTTCCCCCACCCTTGCATTCCGGCACTGCTCCGTTCTCACCTTGTTTCAGCCTCATCAACTCCCAATACCTCAATGTTGAGGGCCATCCAAATCTTTCCACTCCGCTCTCCTCGATACTGACATTTGCACTTTGAGCTGCCATCAGCTTCGCAGCTGCTGTGTGCTACATCTTATGGTGAAACTGGTGGAAAGACCACGAAATGCAGTTGTCTACTCCACAAAGATAAGTCAGTTGTCAGGAACAACTTAAGGTTGCTGCGTACCTGCCTACAGCTGTTTTGCTCAATCAAGGCCTCAAAACGCCTGAACTGTGAGGATGGCTGTTCTTCACTCACCACTCACCTCGTCACCTCTACCTGCAAGGCACTCGACTGGTGTGTGGTCTTTCCATCGGCGACGTGCTTGAACGTGAATTAAGTGGCGACACTGTATTTTCATGGCATGCTGATAAAGATAAATACTACTCTGTGTAAAAAAATTTTGCTGATAAAAATTATTCTGAAAACTTGCCTGTAAAAATGAGTCTTGGAGTTGAAATGAGGACTTGAAACCTGTCTTTGGCCACAAATAATTCTTTAAATGTTTTCTTGTTCAGACACCACTACAAAATATCCAACCGGTTTTGAATAACATGCTTTCTACCAAACGTCTGTGACGCACTTCACGCGCCAGGTAGTCAGAGCCCTCGACGGGATGAAGCAGTTGTTTTACACACTTTTGAAGATACAGTTGTAGTATTCTGTTCCAAATGGAAACCAACCAAAAAGCAGATTAATTGCCAGATTATAGGGTTGTGTGAATATATGGTATATCAAAACAAAATTGAAAAATGTCAACTTTTCATTTTTGCTTTTATCAGTAAAAAATTTAGTAGTTGGAAGTTGTAACAAAATAAAAATCCTTGGTTTCAATGAATATTAGGATGATTAGTGAATGTTCATTTAGTGTATCCACAAAGGAAAAAATTTTGTCCGCAAATCTTCTTGTTTGTTTTTATTATTTTATGACGAGAAATAACTTACTAAAATGGAATGTAAGTAAGAGTCCCTGCTGTAAAAACCTTCTCCATTTCTTAATTTTTTTGTTCTGATTTTAAAGCATTTGTTAAACTTTTATTCAGACTAAACTTTTTAACAATTTTTTATGTTTTCACCACATTTTTCAATAAATATTGCCATGTAAGTAATAAATACAGTGTATGTATTTCACCGGACTTGAAAGTTAACATCTAAAGCTACAATAAGATATATTTAATGACTATTATTCCAAATAAGAGGACTTCAAAAGTGCTCACTTTACAGTGAATAGCGTATAATATTAAATGTAACTTTTTCACAAAGTAAAAAAATTGACCAAAAATTTCTTTGCAATTTATAAAAACATAAATATCCACTGCATTTGCCACAGTGTGTAAAATTGTTAAAGACAGTAACTTGAGCCTTTTTAAAATCCCTATTTAAGGTCTACTTTACCATCTGTTTTGTAACCTACCACCAGGTAAAATTAGTTCTATTGCCACGGACCTTATGTCTTTACTGATGTGTTAATAAAGCATAACTATGAAATTTTTATAAATGTAAATGTATTTACCATTATGCTAATTCATACTATCATGTGCCCTAAATAAACAGAAATGTTATGCTTGCGGTACTGCATTTAGGCGTAAAGCAACTTTCCCTGAATCACAGCTAGCTTTACTGAGAGCGTAACAGTCAGGGTGTCCTTAAAAACATACGTACAGTAGGACACCAATGTACACATCATTTCTAGACACAAGTGCTCAAGGAAAAGTGTAAATGGAAGGAAACAGTCAGTCTTGAAGACCATTGTTAGCAGTCAGTGTAGATTAAGAGGTTGTACAGATACTATATATTTTTATATTTTGAGCTGAAACAGTGGTATTTAGTAAAAAAGAAGAATTAAAGCATTATTTGCTATTGAACTAATTTTTTGTAATAATGTAAAAATATTTTAGTAGATTCAGGGGAAATTTTTACTTCGGTTTTTTTTTTTCTTTCCCTGATTGAATATATAGTTTAATTTTGATATAAGTCACAGAATAATATATTTATAAGTTATCTCCTTGGCCTAAAAACTTGCTGTAGTTTTTTTATTTCAAAGGTGAGGTTGCTTTCACGTGAAACTATGGTGTACAAATTATTGCATTCTCACTATCTGAAAGTGTCTGAATTGATGAGTTTTCTTAACTAATACTGCAACCGGTGAACCTTAAAATTTTGTCAACCCCATGGCTTAAAAAAAAGTGTAAAATAAGGGAAATCATAATTAATTACATTGTAAATGGTAGGAATTTGGCACATTGTAAACATAGGGAACATGGTGGACGTGAATGAATCTGTATTATTAAGGGGTAAAATTAATTAAGACCTCTGCCTAACTGGCTCATAAAGAGCATTCATGGAAAAATGTTTGGCAAAAAACACATGATTAAAAAATATTAGAAAACAATTGGATATTTTGTTGTGCTATCTTAACACAGAATGCATTTAAGAAATGTTTTGTGCTCTACACACATTTCAAATTGTCATTTCAACTCGCACTATAATTTTTTTTGGTCAAGAAAATGGTTAAAGTGGGTGTTTTCAGAATAATTTTTAGCTGATACATTTTCTACACAGGAACGTCAGAGTGCTCTTTAGACCCAGATTGTATGTTTTTCTGTATTAGTGTGCCATGCAGTTATAAAGTGACAGTCATGCTCAGATGAGTCGTCGATGGAAAGACAGCATGCCAGTTGAGTGTCTTGCGCACAGAGGTAATGAGTAACCAAAGTTAGCCTTACAGCTCGAAGCCTCAAACACGCAGGATGGTTGCAGGCAGACATAACAACTGGACGTAATATGCATGTGAAGTAGTGCGTCACGTGTAGTTGTGCGTTTCAGATCTGCGACTTCGGCCTGGCAAGAGTGGCGGATCCAGACCACGACCACACCGGCTTCTTGACGGAGTACGTTGCCACGCGATGGTACAGAGCTCCGGAAATTATGCTCAATTCCAAGGTCAGTTTTACATCAGGGTGTTGTGTTATGGTCCATATAGTTAAGATTGTTGGGTGTGTTTCATCTCGGTATTCAATATTTCTCTCAAATCCTGGTCAGTTTGTACACACTGTTACATAGAATAGAGCCGCTCTATTACGCCCGTCTTTCTAAGGCGACTCATTTTTTAGGAACTACAAATAATATGGGTGGAAAAAGTTGAAAGCAATCAGCTAAAAATTAATTTGCTGAATTTTTTTGATCACTGCACATTGGTGAGTGCTAAAATATACATTGGAGTGTCTATGTATTGAACCCAGATGGATTTGAAGTGCACATCCAGGGAACATATTCTGTGATCCCATTTTTGATTGATCTGCATTTCAAGCCCATATTCATCGGAAGTCCGCATGTATTGAAATTTTTTTGTCTGCCCCTGAGAAACGATGGATAGAGAATCCACTGTATACCACCCCTATAGGCTGCCAGCACTCGCCAATACCCATTGACTCTATCTCTGCGCCCACACTCGGACAGCCCAATGCTTCTCACATTGCTTGTGTTATTCTGACTTGGATTTCTCTTAGTTCATTATTGTTTGTTAATGACTTATGCTTGTTTTTTGTTCCAATTTGGTAACATTTTTGGCTTGATTTTGTGAAAGATTGTTGAGTGTACACACTTTTTTATGTGGACATGTGGAAAGAGACGCAGCTTGTCTGTAGTAGGTTTATGGTCAAGTGACCACTTTTGAAAGCCCTCTGTAGTTTCTTTGTTTCAGTTTGTGTATCCTTCCATCTCATGTTAATAGAAACATTGTTTTACTCAATAAATAAGACTGCATCACCTAATCAAGTGTTTTGAAGAAATGTATGCTTTTGACTTCAATAANAATCAAGTGTTTTGAAGAAATGTATGCTTTTGACTTCAATAAAACAAGTGCAAAAATCACATTTGTCCGTGGTATTAACATGTTACCAATATCTGCCGTCGTATCAGAATGTCTGCTGCAAGGGGTCGAGCAGGTCATGCATGTGATCTATGTGCACCTGATTGCTGTTAGCTGGTGGCGACCACCCTGCCCTCCCTCTTCCAGCATGTGTGAAGCAACTCTTTGTCTATGTTGACGACGTTACTTCGAAGAAATAGAATCTTGTCGACCCCTACATCACATTGAGAAGTCTTAGCGAAATTCTTTGCAGTTAATTATATACAGTATATACTATGTTTAATCTTTATTTAAGAGCAGAGATTAAACAAGCTTGCTAAATAACATGCTCATATAATTTGTGGAGAGCTACATTTTTCCCTGGATGCCATAGTTGAAACATTGGAGTTGTCTTATTTTCGAGGTTGTTTTATATTTCATTAAATACAATAATTAGCAAATCAGTGGTGGTAGTTGTGGGTGTTATATTGCCTATGACTTGCACACGTCTTCTGTCTCGTGCTTGCAAAGTGCTTTTCTGCCTAAGAGGGTTCCAGTGTTCATATTTTCCCACAGTTTCTTTCCTTGTGTGCATGGAAAGTCACTTTGTATCTTCTCTTTGTCATCATATGTTGAGCAAGCACATATAACAAATACACAAAAAAATACATAATAATAATAATAAGAGGTACATGATTACTGAAAGAATGATATAGACTGTTCATGGTAAAGTGAGCACTTTTGAGGCCCTAGGTACTCTTTCCTTTCTGACATTTTTTATCCTTTAATTACCTTATTAAATTTAATAATTGACATGTAAGTAACAAACACAGTGTGTATATTCCACCACACTCAGAAGTTAACATCGAAGGCTACAACCTAATCTATTTATTGACTATTATTACAAATCAGAGGGCTTTCACAAGTGCTCACTTTACCGTGAATAGCCTACAATTGTTGACACAGACGTACAGTGCCAGCAACTCTCTGCCCTTGAAGAAGCTCGTGTAATAAGTGAAATGTTGACATTGCACATTCAAGCATAAAATACTCCCCCCAGCTGCATGTCTGTGCAGTGAAGTTGCAACATTAATTAGTGTGTTTGTCCTTAACTGTTTTCCCCTCAGTTTTTTAATACTTACCGATATTTATTTCTGTCTGGAATAGGCTGCCAGGCTGCTAATTGTATTATGAAAAGGAGGCAGAGTGCACAAGTACTCGCGNTTTATTTCTGTCTGGAATAGGCTGCCAGGCTGCTAATTGTATTATGAAAAGGAGGCAGAGTGCACAAGTACTCGCGGGGTGGTATGCACGCACATACAACTGCTCACTGCATGGTGAAGCTGGCCTAGCCAGCAGCGAAACATTGTGACCGTGTGTCTAACTAGTGAGTGAGTGCTTGTGCATTCTGACAATTGACAGTTATTTCCAACTGACTTTCTGTTTCTTTTCATTCGCCTCATCAGTGTTCACACGTGTTCCGTAATTATTAGCAAGTCCCCCCTAGACGAGGCTACCNGTGTTCCGTAATTATTAGCAAGTCCCCCCTAGACGAGGCTACCTCGTACCCCTTAGTCTTTACATTAATTTTGTGCTCCTGTAGTAGTATTGGGTGGTGCCGCAGCCAATGGCAGACGTGTAAATGCACATACTCTGGAGGCAGCCAGCAGTGAAGTACGAGTGCAGTTTGTTTATTCTATGTACTAGTCTGTATTCTACTTCCTTTTTNTTTATTTCTGTCTGGAATAGGCTGCCAGGCTGCTAATTGTATTATGAAAAGGAGGCAGAGTGCACAAGTACTCGCAGGGTGGTATGCACGCACATACAACTGCTCACTGCATGATGAAGCTGGCCTAGCCAGCAGCGAAACATTGTGACCGTGTGTCTAACTAGTGAGTGTGTGTGTCCACGAGTACTGCCTCGTGAGTGCTTGTGCATTCTGACAATTGACAGTTATTTCCAACTGACTTTCTGTTTCTTTTCATTCGCCTCATCAGTGTTCACATGTGTTCCGTAATTATTAGCAAGTCCCCCCTAGACGTGGCTACCTCGTACCCCTCGGTCTTTACATTAATTTTGTGCTCCTGTAGTAGTATTGGGTGGTGCCACAGCCAATGACAGACGTGTAAATGCACATACTCTGAAAAAGTCTGGAGGCAGCCAGCAGTGAAGTACGAGTGCAGTTTGTTTATTCTATGTACTAGTCTGTATTCTACTTCCTTTTTTCTGTTGTGCTCTTTGTTGCTGCTGTGGTTAAGACATCTAATCTGCACACGTATATCAGAAGCAGTCGTGAGACAACCGTAGAACAGGAAATGGCTCGTGGTTTGTTATCGTTAGTGGTTTTCCTGAATTTGGGAGATATTATTTTCTGAAATTGTGTTTGTTTGGCATACAAATAATTTGTTTTTACTCTGTGGTTACAAATTATGTAGCAGCTCTGTAATTACAAGTTTTGCTCAGTTTAACATTCAACAGTAGTTACTTCCTTAAAAGTGTTATAACACGGTTTTACCATATGTAGTGAACTGTTTCTGCACCTCTGAATGAAATGACCAAGCGTTGTGGCACTGTGGTAAACCACAGGACTCGACTGTGACCTGGGTTCGACTCCTGGTACGGCCATCGTGTTTCCCAGAAATCACTAGGCGAATACGGTGGTGATTCCNATAACACGGTTTTACCATATGTAGTGAACTGTTTCTGCACCTCTGAATGAAATGACCAAGCGTTGTGGCACTGTGACCTGGGTTCGACTCCTGGTACGGCCATCGTGTTTCCCAGAAATCACTAGGCGAATACGGTGGTGATTCCNACTGTGACCTGGGTTCGACTCCTGGTACGGCCATCGTGTTTCCCAGAAATCACTAGGCGAATACGGTGGTGATTCCTCGCTACGGTCCCTAGCTTTTCCTTCTCCGTCCCTGCTGCTCTGAGCAACTTGTTACATCTGTAACGACTTCTCGGGGCTGCGGTGGTGTAGTGATCAGGGTACTTGCATCTCACCTAGTTGAACTGGGTTCATTTCCCGGCAAGGCCGCTCTTAGATTGTTGCATGTGGGAATCATGCCGGACGATCCCGCTGGTCAGGAGGTTTTCTCTGGGATCTCCCGTTTCCGCCACCCTTGCAATCCGATGCTGCTCCATATTCAGCCTCGTTTCACCCTCATCTGGTCTCAAGACCTCTAAGTTAAGAACTGCCCCTAATCTCTTCCACTTCTGTAGTCTATTCATGGTAAAGTGAGCAGCTTCGAAAGCCCCCTCCCTCATTTGGAATAATAGTCAATAAATATATTTATTTTAGCCTTAGACATTAACTTCCGAGTGCTGTGGAATATATACACTGTATTTATCACTTATATTGCAATATTCATTTAAAAAATGGCTGAAAGGAAAAAGTAACTACGGACTCAAAAGTGCCCACTTTACCGTGAACAGTGTATACTCTAATGACTTCTCTGTTGATGAGATATTAAGCCCTTCCTACCTACAATAATAACCATCTCAATAAAAATTTCCAGTTTGCTTGAAAATTCAATAAAATACTTGTCACATATCAGAAGTTACATCCATTTAATCAAAGAAATCTATGACAAAATTACAGGAAAACGTATTATATGGAGTTTTCCATGATATAAAANTACATCCATTTAATCAAAGAAATCTATGACAAAATTACAGGAAAACGTATTATATGGAGTTTTCCATGATATAAAACATGTAAATTCCTTGAAGACGTAGCAATCTACTATTACCTTGCCAGCAGTTTTCATGAAATTGCCTTCAATGNAAAACATGTAAATTCCTTGAAGACGTAGCAATCTACTATTACCTTGCCAGCAGTTTTCATGAAATTGCCTTCAATGTAAAGTCAAAACTCAAAAATAGGCCCTTCCACTGTTCCCAGGAATATGGTAGGTACTTTGAAATAATCACCATTTGAGTTTGGGCATATTCTGGGTCACCCCTACCCCCCTATACACAAAAAAATTGCATTAAATTTTTCCGTAGTCAGTTTTTGCACAGTTTTAGTGGCAAACTTACTTGTATTTGTTAAACACAGTCATATGGTTCCAGTGAATTGATTTGCAACATCTATGGATATTTAAAATCAAATTTGACTTGGCCCACAACAATTGTGTCTGTGTTCAGTTGTATCTAGAGTGTAAATAATATGTTATTTTAATGGTATTTTGAAGTCTTCCAAACAAAATTATAACCTACATGAACATATAGGTCCTCGCCTTGTCTCCAAATAAACCTACACACAGTGCACCAAGTNAAACAAAATTATAACCTACATGAACATATAGGTCCTCGCCTTGTCTCCAAATAAACCTACACACAGTGCACCAAGTAGCATTTAGTGAGCACTAGCTAAGTTTTCACTGGCCTCTTGCAGGAGATGCATGAATAAAGTGAGACGTCTATAGCAATGTTAATTTTACAAAAGGCAGAAGGATACAGTTATGAGAAGTAAAGTGGATCTTAGACAGGGATTCTAGAAATGCTGAACTAACGATAAGCAGTGTCTACATATGTTGATGTGGGGTTTGTGGCTGGCGATGCCGCAGGGGTACACAAAGTCGATAGACATCTGGTCGGTGGGCTGCATCCTGGCGGAGATGCTGTCAAATCGGCCGATCTTCCCTGGCAAGCACTACCTGGACCAGCTGAACCACATCCTCGGGGTGCTGGGCTCGCCCACGCAGGAAGACTTGGAGTGCATCATCAACGACAAGGCACGCAGCTACCTGCAGTCGCTGCCCTTCAAACCCAAGGTTCCCTGGACCAAGCTGTTCCCTGCCGCCGACGCCAAGGCCCTCGACCTCCTCGACAAGATGCTCACGTTCAACCCCAACAACAGGATCGGCGTCGAGGATGCGCTGGCGCACCCCTACCTCGAGCAGTACTACGACCCCGCTGACGAGGTGAGTTCACTTTAAACACATCTTGTGCCTGTTCTTTATATGGGTCAGTATTGAAAGACAACAAAGTGCCTATAACAAGAGTGTGTTCACCACAGTAGAAACCTTTTAAAATGTTCTCTTTCAAGAAGTTTTTGTCCCTAATAAATTCACATAATTTTTAACATTGCCTTCAAAACATGCCAATTTATCAACATTTATATTTTATAGAGCTTAATAAGAATACATTTGATATTTTGAGGGAGGGGAAAGGGGATTATAAGTTTTAAAAAGATGTTTGGTCAAATGAAAATGGGTCACCTCATAAATCCAATGGTGTGCAAGTTGGTGACACTGGGGGGTGTGATAATAGAACCAACGTTTGTTGGGGATCCAGGAAATCAGTCGCAGCTTGCACTGATGCACTAGTCGTTTTTTTATTGAGCTTGAGGTAAGCAGAGAAAATGGGGGCGTGTAAAGAACAACAGGTTGTGTGCGTTGCAAATTGACTGCTAAGGGAGTTGGAATACGAGAAATTATAACACAGCATGTCACATTCACAATTTTCTGAAGTGAACTTGTGTCACTAGATCATCATCACATCATCACAAGATGATGCTTGCCCAGGAAAGGTCCATGTCATTACTCATGATGCTAATGCTTGGGTGGATGGTCTGGAGTCCTATTCTTGTTCATTTTCTCAGGTATTCTGCCACGAACAATGCATATCACTATGAAGAAACTGCAGAAATTTAGGTGCCCCACAATATCAAAATGCCCTAGAATGCTATCTAATGGGTAATGGCATTATCCTTCTTCATGATAATGCCCGCCTACACGCTGCTAACTGCTTCAACAGCCTCTTTACAGCTGAGATCTGTCTGTGTGATTTACACATTTGTGAAGAGCTGAAGAGAGAGATTGATGGACATCAGTTTGGATTGGATGATGATGCGAGTGATTGGGTAAAGATGTTGTTCCATCGGCAGCCCATGAGCTTCGTCAGGGATGGGATTGACTGTCCCATTTCCCAGTAGAATTAATGTATTAACTCTAATGTTGGAGAATACGTTTGAGGTATTCAATGCTCAGTGATGCTTTGTGGCATTTGACTGGCCCTCATACTTTGTGGAAGTAATTTTACAATAACTTAGGGACAGCCACAGGTCAAAAATATGACCAACATATTTTTATTCAGCTACTAAACAAATAACAAAAAAATATATATGTCAGTGTTAATACATATATTGTATGTCTGGTAATTACAGCATTATTCTTTAGTTTAATTATCTCATTCCTGTGCGTGATTCATGGTGGGAATAGGCCGCTGGGCCACTAACTATATTTTTTAAAAGACAGAAAACACAATTAGTTACAGGACAGTACTTTCTGATGCACACAATAGTCGGACAAGCATTTACCAAGCGGATGTATGGTCGCGATGTTTCTCTGTCTGGGCGAGCTTGTTCAGGTGGTAAGTGACAACATACTGCAGTCTGTTGAACGGTGGTTAGCAAACAGTGAACCTAGTGGTCAAGAGGGAAATTAGGGTGCTGTGGTAAATTTGAATTTGAAATATGGCGGATTGGTTATCTCATGTTTAAGTCAGGTGGCTGTCTGAATGCGATGTATTGGTGGGCCACTATTGTTTGAAGAAGATAGTTTTCATTGAAGTATTTGTGTTATAGAACCACTACAATTGATTTTTTGACACAGTGTCAAGCAGAAACTATACAGTTATGATTTTGGTGGTAGGAAATGACAGGTGATGTGTGCTAATTGAGCGGTATTTGCCTCAGTTGTAAAGTAATGAATACTGTGCAAGGGTGCCACCCTTGCAGACACAGTTACAATGCTGCTGGAATCGTGACTGTTGTCTGTTTCCAGCCAGTAGCTGAAGAACCATTCCGGTTCGACATGGAGTTGGACGACCTGCCGAAGGAGACCTTGAAGAAGTATATATTTGACGAGACAGTTTTGTTCAAAGAGAAGACGGGCGACCGCCAAACCATTTAGTGCTATGGTGAGTACAGTTGGTTCAGTACAGAAAAGTGGTGGTGTAGATTGTGAGACTATTTGCCTCCCACCAAGGTGAACCGGGTTCGGTTGCCAGTGGGGTCGCTCCCAGATTTTCGCTTGTGGGACTTGTGTCAGACGATGCTGCTGGTCAGTGGGTTTTCTCGGGGATCTCCCATTTCCCTTGTCCTTGCATTCTGGTGCTACTCCATGCTCACCTCGGTGTTAAGAGCCGCCGAAATCTCTTTATTCACTCTCTCTCACTCAAATTTACTGGATTCGTTAAATCCAAATTTAACTATTTAACACCCCTGTGCCAAAAAGTTATGATAACGTTGTTTTTCCAGTTAAGACAGTGTTTCATCTGTGGTGCATAATAATACTTCAATTTAAATTAAATATTAACGTAATCCACTAGGCAAATGTTCTGCAAATGAAGTACCACACAAGACCATAAAAGTTCTGTAGCTGATAAGAAAAAAATTTAAACATTGTGTGCCGCTTACGTTTTAACGTGTGCAAAATCATTTTCCAAAGGCCTTTTTAAACAAAAATTAAACAATTTATTAACAAACTGTTATTTTGTATCAATAGGAAGGAGTTTTCTGGTTAAAAATATATCACAAGATCATAAATAGCCTCATGTTTACGAGAAAAATGTTCAAACATTGAGCATAACTTTAGCAATTGCGAAATTCATTCTCAATGACACATTGTGCAGATATTGCAAGATTTATTTACTAAATACAAATTTTTTCCAAAAAGCAGAAACCTTCCCAGTAGTATTATCCCCCCCCCCCNTATCATCACAAAAACTTAAACATTGTGCCACGCACCACTATGGATAAATTTTGTACCGGCGTACATTTTTAGTCACTGCAAGGAACTTTCTTACTAAATAAAATAAATAAATAAATATTTGTACACTGCACTGTGGTCATATCTTCATTTATCCAACACATTTAAGGTCCGTAGTGGCACATGTAGTTAGTTGACGCTCATGCCTGCAGCTGGCATGAAGGCAGTGACCTACTTCTCACTGCGACACGTGCGAGGCAAGTTGCAGCAGAAACGGGCGGTGTTGGGGCACCGTTATTATTGGCGTAATATGTTTCATTGGTTTATGTAACGCTTCTTTGCACTCTTATCTTGAAATAAAAATCAAAATTTGAAAGCCCTAAAATGTAAACAAGTTGTCAATTAATAAAAAAAAAAAAAACAAAACCGAATTCTAAAATTGTAAATAAAATTGTATTCGAATTAAACTAATGTAAGTGGTCACCAACACTGCACGCAAAGACATAGGAACATGGCTTGGTCATGAGGTAGGAGGTGCTCATGGAAGAGATAGGGAAGATCTGTGACCCGCGCTGTTATTGGCTACCACCGTTGCTATGCACGCGTGATTGGAAGGTAGCCATGTGCTCAAAGAGAGGGAGAGGGAGAGGGAGAGGCGGTGGTGGTGGTGAACAAAGGAGCCCGTCATGACATCAGGGGTCTCGCAAGGTCTATATCACTAGGTGCACGCCATGCGGTGCGCTCAACTCAAAAAGTCACTGCAACCCGAGTTTCTAACAAAATTTAACTTATTTTTCTTGAAGTGGAGAGATAGGGTACCCTACTGAGAAATGCATAAATATTATTGCCATATCCCAGTAAGTGTGTTTGTATTTGGTTATCACTGCAACTTATTCAATTTTATCAAGGATATTTTGTTATTTTCATTCATTTTTTGCGATTTGTTGACTGTTCCTGAAAACCTTTACTTTAGATGGCTGTTTTCGTTACTTGCGTGTGCATTATATCAGGGTTCAACTGTATTTGAAATTATTAAATCTCCTTTATTTCACAAGACCATAAAGATACTTTGCACTAATGGGAGTTTCGTACTAAGTGGTATCGTATTAACTAGGTTTTGCTATATTTATTGATTCCCTCCCACTGAGGAAATAGATTGAATAGGTGTATTAGTAACTCATTTTTATTCATTCTTTCCTTTTCACAATAAACTTCAGACTAGTATCATTTCACTGGTACATCATTTCAATAAGCATTGATTTTGTTGGCAGTGGTACGCTCTGTATAGAGAACTAGGAAGTAGCACATTCCCTCTTCATCATCATTACAGTCGCCACCACCACCATCACTAATCACACCACCACTGCAATCACCCATCACCTCACCACCACTGCAATCACCCATCACCTCACCACCACTGCAATCACCCATCACCTCACCACCACTGCAATCACCCATCACCTCACCACCACTGCAATCACCCATCACCTCACCACCACTGCAATCACCCATCACCTCACCACCACTGCAATCACCCATCACCTCACCACCACTGCAATCACCCATCACCTCACCACCACTGCAATCACCCATCACCTCACCACCACTGCAATCACCCATCACCTCACCACCACTGCAATCACCCATCACCTCACCACCACTGCAATCACCCGTCACCTCACCACCACTGCAATCATCCATCACCTCACCACCACTGCAATCACCCGTCACCACACCACCACCAGTAGTCACCCATCACTACAATCGCCCATCACCGCACAATCTAATTTCTGGAAACCGTAAGGTGTAATTTTAGAACAGTTCTACTGTAGCTGTGTGCCCACTACTAACAAAAAAGCTGCTACCATTTGTTGCGTTAATAATACATGTAAATTGCGGGCTGGGAAAACAGTGGTGCAAATCATAACTGCAGATTCCCATCAGACTAAATAAATATGGTTTATATAAAAAGTTAATCAGAGGAGCTATTTTACCATTTCTAACACAATGGGTTTAATTAAATAAAAGAATGTATTTTCAACAAAGTGGTTACCTTTGTATTTTCCATTAAATTTAAAAAAAAAAACTATTTTGTAACATAGAAACATGATTGCATCTCTTGTAGATCAAATCATTACATCAATAAATTTCACTCCAGAATATTTTAAGTTGGTTAAATTGAGAAAATTAAAAAAATATTGAACATTTTGCAATTAAAAACAATGGAAATGGTGAAAATAAACAGTATCTTTGTATTCCATAGATAACCATATTAAATATAATTTTCCATTTGCCAAATTAATACAAAATAACATCATTTAATCTTGAGTTAAAAAAAAAAAAAAAAAGGNACTTTTAGTGTCCGCCGTGCGACTTACTAAGTAAATTAATTATTTCGAAAAATTTTATATCTGATTGTTGTATGGTGTCTGAGAAAAGCCCAACACCAACGTGAGCCACGCTGGTCTGCGAGCTGCATGCAGTAACTGCTCACCGCCGTCTCCCGTACTCGAGGAGACGGGAAGTGAAGTTCGGTAATTCCACACCAATAAGAAGAATGAGATGCGAGGCCACTGAAAGACTGGAACTACTACAGGAACTCTAACCACATCTCAATCCGGAAAACCATCCAGAAAGAAAAAACCCTCTGAAGACAGAGAATTCAAACCAACCGGAATTAAATACGCGGCCTAACCCTTAAAAATAATTTTAAAAAGTTGTATGAAAACTTACTTATAAAGGAGGGTTCCAATTATGCTGCTGGAGGTGTGCATGCCTGCACACTGCTGGCCTCCAAACTTATATTAAAAAAACTGGTCGTTTACGTTGCACTATACTAAATTTCCACAAAAAAAATGCTGGCTACTTGTATTGTAAGTTACATGCGTACCATGCGACTACGTCCTTGATATCGCTATAGCTGCAGCTGCCGAGAGATGCGTCTAGTAGTCTCCAGAGTCCGGAGTCCAAACGTCCCCAGCAAATTGCGTCTTACGCGGAATAATACACTAACTAGAGCGTAGCCGGTGAAAGAATACACTGGAATGAAGTTTCAGAGCTGCTGATAGGTGGCACGGGGATGAACAAATGCTCTTCCAGACTGTTTTTCTGTGGCGCGGCCAACAGACTGTGGACACGGCGAATATTCACGGTGGTGGGAAGCAGCATTTGAGTTCAGGCGCAGCTGGAGTAAGAAACGCTGTAACTAAAGAAGATGTGGGTGTTCTCACAGATACACGCTTGTGGAGTCCTCCTTGCCTGCCTGCGAGCTAACTGCGACGTAAAACTAACTACTAAAGCCCCGAGAAAAATAAGTCGCCTCAATCAAATCCTCCAAGTTGTAATTCCCAAATACTAATTAGTAATTACAGTTAAAATAATTTCCTTTCAAAATAACTGCAACACAAAAAATTTAAATCCCATAAAATAAATTTTTAACTTGGTGCATTTTAAAAAAAAGGCACAGCTCTAACTCTGCAATTACCATTTATCTATTTGTTACTTATAAAACAGAGGTAATTCATCCCATTTAGTTCTGATGTACTGTAGAGCCTCGTTAAGATACTGTTTCATCCCTTCTCCAGAAATTCTTAGTTTTTGTCATAATTTTGGGTTCATAGTAATTACTGACAATGTACGATTATAGAAAATGTACATTTTACAAGTTGTTCAATATTTTTTTTGCGTAATTTAATTGTGTGTTATGTGCTTGTAAAAAGTTTGGAATTTATTAATAAAATATAAATATGTTCTCAACTTTTTCGAGCAATCAGATAACACACAATTAAAATGAAGCACGAAAATATTAAACAGCTCGTAAAATGTACATTTTCTATAATCGTTCATTGCCGGTAATTACTGTGAATCCGAAATTATGACGTGAAAATAAAGAATTTCTGCAGAAGGGGTGAAGCGGAGTCTTATGTTGGTCGCCTTTAACTCTGATCTCCGGATAACCCAGACCAACATAGACTTTACTGTACTTGTATCTGTTACGTGTGATAACGTGTTTGTACGTAATCTGTAAGTATGTTTCAAATGTGTTTTGTTTAATTTAAAAGAAATTTCTTTAATTATGATGTCTTTAATTGAATTTTCCCACATTCTCTGGTTAACCTGGATTAATCCAAATTAATGATATTCTAGTGTATTCCAAATTCCAATAAATCAAGTTACTTAATGTAATAGTTTCGAAAAACAAATTTTAAAATCCAATCTGATTTAGTATAATTTAAAAAATTTAAAATAGTTATTTTCAAATTGTTAATCTTCAGTTCAGAATTACATTGACAAAATCAGTGTTATTTGAGAATTCATGAACCAAGTTGGCTGTCAACTATTTGTAACCGAGTGTAGTGAGTTTTGCCGCCTCGTCATACCGTTGTTCTGTTTGACTTGGTTGCCGCAGAGAGCTTCGTGTACTCGAGATGTGCGTCGGCTTTGCTGGAGTTGATGCCGCCAAGGGAGATTGGGGACGTGAGAAGAGAGCCGGGTGCCACATATCTTTCCTTTTCATTGTTGGACTTTTTTCGATATATCATAATAAATGTTCCAAGAATTAGTATTTTTCACTTATTTGTATTTGCATGTTCCCATCGTTAGAATTGTTCCAATCCCAGTTTTTTGCCATTTTCATCCCCAAAAGAAAGTACTAGAGGTCTTATGTTTTTTTGTTTTCAATGTCTTTGTATTTATTGTCTGGGACCACTTGTGTGTGTTTATTTATTTTCAAAATGGTCCATAATTAGTTTACGATGTTACACATTATCTCATGGTGTTTGAGTTGGAGTGGTTGTCGTGTTTGTGGCTCGTATTCCCGTGGGTTCACCGAACCAAAGCTATCTGGGCACTTGATTGAATGAATCGGCAGAATCAATATTATAGTTTGTGCATCTCCAGTGTGCTTTGTGTCGTGTACAGTGCTAAGTTTTCATTCATGTGACAGTTTGTTACATCCGTGTTTTGCCAAAAACATTGGAAGTTAATTTGTGATTAAGGTTGTGAAGTTATGTTGATGTTGTTTTAGTTGATTGACAGATTGTATCAGGGTGTCTGTTGGGCTGCAGGAACCTCTTAAAAATCGAAAATATATATTATTGTTCTTTGAAAAGCTATGGAAAGTTGTTGAATGTGAAGCGAAGATTTGCGCTGCCATTGTAGCAACAGTATATGGTGGTAGTAATTGAACCACTGCCTATTACGTAGGTTGACTTTTGTAATATTACTTCAAAGACAGACATTGGTGGTTATTAAAATGAATTACCAATAGTTAATTAAATTTTTTACTTGTGTAAATTAGGTGTTTTCTTATTGATGGTGAAATATAACTGTAATTGGTGAAGTTGTTTAATTCCCTGTACAACCTGTGATCATGGAAAGTTGANTTATTGATGGTGAAATATAACTGTAATTGGTGAAGTTGTTTAATTCCCTGTACAACCTGTGATCATGGAAAGTTGAAGAAAATAAATATTATATTAGTATGTTTTTATTTCTACTCTCCTATAGAAGGTCTCTAGTGGTTTTTTTTTTTTTTTTAACATGAAGCTTTGAAGAGTACTTCAGTCATTTTATTTTTTTAATTCTTTGTATACATTTTTGTTCTGAATTTGGTTGTTATTTACCAAATCATTATATGTAAGCAGTTTGTATATTGGCATTGGCGGTGGTGTAGAACAGAAAGCTTTTTTATGTATGTATTCAGTAATCCCTCTTTGAAATGTGTGTGTTGGAATGTATGTATGTAAATGTGGTACGTGTTGTCATGTATGTTACATAATAGGAATTTCCCTATGTGATTTTTGCATTTATTTATGCTGAATGGACACCAAAGTATGACACCAGAAACGAGATATAAATATACTGAAAATGACGAAAAGCTGCGTGGCGCGTTTAAGCTTGCAAAGTTCTAGACTTTGATGTATTTTTTTTGTTGCCAACATGATAAAAAGTGTACTATTTTTGTATGTTTTATAGCAAAACTTGCCTGTCAAAAGTATGGTAATTGTAAACAAATATAACTTCAAGACAATCACCAAGCCATGTCTAGTTGTCACCTCTTACCAACTGAGTGAGTATTTGTTGTACTTTGGCGTATCCTTGTTGGCAAGATGTCGTCCAACAACTCCGGTACGCGAGTGGAGGAGATGTTCATGGTTGGTACTTACGTGATGCTTGTGGAATGTACATGGATGAAATAAAGTAGAAGCATGTGGTACTTGTCATGCATTGCAGGCCTTGAGCACAAGGAACAGTGGCTTCACAGAGTTGTTGCAATCAGAATCTGAGTTGGCACGTAGCAGAGAAGTTTTCAAGCTATAGGACATACAAACACAGAAAAATTATACTCTCTATATTCATTGGGACCACCAAATGCTTGCGGACTAAAACACAGGAAGATTATTTGATGTCAAAACTTCTGCATTGATTAAAAGTCTGAAACATCAGCCAAGTGATGTTTAGAGTTGATTTTGAGCCTTAAATGCAGATTGTCTGTTGTATACCTGAAATATCTGTATTAATGTTGCATTTAAATGACTTCCGTAAATTCATGGCGTTTCCCGCTGTATTCACATTAAAATTGAGAACCTGGTTTCTGTCTCGTAGAGATAGGTAAAATGCAATAAATATNCGTTTCCCGCTGTATTCACATTAAAATTGAGAACCTGGTTTCTGTCTCGTAGAGATAGGTAAAATGCAATAAATATGTATGCATCAAAGCTGACAGCAACTTTGCCAAGAAATGCTGAAGAATAATCTATGTAGCTTGGCATCGTAACACACACAACATTCTGTGCAACAGCGCAACTTGTTGCGTGTGCGCAAAGCATTCTCTTCCAGTTGAGCAATTACATGTTGTAGTTCACTGTCATTATGTGAGACCTGCAAGAAGTTAAATTACCTACCTCGTATTTTATTGACTATGGTCATACATTTGCTCAAGCATTTGTAAGGGTAATGGTTATTTATGTGTTTTATTGAAGAATTGTGAATTTGCTTGCAATGACAGTGCAATATATTAATTTTCTGGTTAGAGAAAAGTGTTCACTGCGGTATGAGAATGTATAATTACCTTCGTCCAAGTTCCTTTAATATTCTCATAAATTTTCGTTGAAAATATTTTTTGGCATAGTGTTAAATAGAAAATTTCATACACATTGCTCCCAGAAATTATCGTAGATTTCATACCCAAGACAGTTTGAGTGTATAATTCTTATGAGAATTGTTTTTGTAGAATATTTTTGTGTTAGTAATTTGTTCCCCAAAGGCACGTCTGTGTTGCTTGTACACCAATCACAATGAAAAGACAGCGAGGAAAGCTGGAACAGCCAATCGAAAACCATCCTAGTTTTACATGAGCTGCACCAAAAAGTTTAACTAGTGCCAAAATTTACGCAGACTTTACTGATATTTCCCATAGGTGCACTGTTTTACATGTTTTATGCCAATAATCTCATGGATTATCAATGCACGTTATTGTTGATGGCTGTTGACTGTAAAGTGAGCACTTTTGAAGGCAGTGCGTGTGATCTACTTGTAGGCACAGTGCATATTCTTCCAACATTTAAAATTATTAACATTGCCTTGGGGCTGATCACTTTATTCTATTGTTGGTCAAGTGAAACCAAAATTACTATAAAAGTAAATATTTCACAAATTTACTTATTCTTATAAGTATTTAAAAAAAAAAAACAAAGCAACAGGAGCCATTCTAGTATTCAGAAATATTTACCTNTTGGGGCTGATCACTTTATTCTATTGTTGGTAACTTTAATAGAACATTTAAGACTTGGAAGTACTTTCCCTCCGTTGTTACGAGCGTCACTCGACGCATGTCCGTCGGTGTGCCTGTTACAATATATGCAGGTAGGGACAGTGATAGTTTTCAAACATTGATTTCAAAAGTGCTCACTTTACCATGTTACGTAGTTATAATGAAATACGTAGATCCAAATATTTATTTTACCCAAATGTAGTTTGGAAATGAACAAATTGGTAGCAGTAAACTATAAAATTTTTGAAGATCCAAAACAAAATTATACACTTAAAATAATTCAGTAAACTTAATACCACACTGAAATTACAAAACCATTACAGCATCTAGTTGTCCGCCACTTGTACAAATTGGTATTAGAAATAGCTAATGAACGAACATTGCCTTAAATTGAGCTTCCAAGCAAACAACTTAAATGGTAGCACACAAAGTCTGCTTACATACGAACAGTCATAGCTTCTGTTCAATCTGTCTGTGGTCTGATCGTAGTACGTGAGACTCAAGCTTTAGTCAGTCTTCATCAGTATACTGATAAGCTATATGTAGCTGTTTCAGAGTACCTTCAACTAAGGAGATTGCAGTTTTGCATCCTGTTTAAACCAGAGATGTTGACGTAGTTTTTTAATTTTAGGTTGGGTGTAATATGTTATACCAGCATGTAAAAAATTTTAACCGTTATAAATTGTGTGTGTTGTTTACGGTTATCTGAGCATTTTTTAAATTGGTCTTTGTGAAATGTCGTTGCCCCCAGCTACATACATTATGAGCACACTGACTGGCATGTTCTCAGGTGGTAACGACTGTTCAATAAAGATGTCCCAAGCCTTCACATTGCATTAAAAATCTAGATAAACATTTATGGAAATTGAAATAATTTCTTTTGCTTTCTGTTATTTTTTTTTTTTTACATTTAAAAGTGTAAGAATTAGGAAAAATGTAAAGTATTTATTTTTCTAATAATTTCACAGTTTCACTTTCCTGACGTGTGAATACTTGGTTAGGTCCGCCGCAATTTTAGTTTTACGTAAGTGAACTTGGGTCACGTGGTTCTTATGTTATGATTGACAATGTACTGCCACGCCACAGTCTCGATTGTCTCCCATTCAGGCTGTTCATGATTGTGGAGCAAACGTTTTTTTTTTGTAAGGGCCTTAAATATTTTAACTGCAGAAACAAGGTGTGACGAACCATTTTGTTTCTGTTCCTGCTCAACCACTCCATCTCAAATTCTGTCCCCCTACCTAGATTTGTTAGCCGTTTACGTTCATGATCAACAAAATGTTGTTGATGTTAAGAGTACTATACTGTTGGATTTAGTGTTTATTTTGGTGATCCGGACGTTTGTATGTTTTCGAGGTACTTCCGGGTTTCTGTGTTGCATCCTTACTAATAGTATCCAGTTTATATGGTGGTAATTATTTATTTCATTGTGTAAATACGTGTATATATGGCATTCTAAAAGCATGTTACATGGTTTTTAAATAGTTGTTGTAGTTTTACAGGCTATGTCTTCTTCATAATTATTTCCCTGTAGTTTTTATATATTTTTTATTGAATGCTGATGTAGAGTAATTACCTGGGCACAGTGTCTGTGGCCACCCAGTTATCAAACAAATTGGTTGCTCGAGTCTCATATATAAATTGTGTTTGCATAAAGGTTATCAGAGTATTAACAGTAAATCAATATTTTTGTGTGGAGTAAACAATGCAAAAGTAGTGCTAACTTTCAGATTGCGAAACAAACAGATAATTGCTAGCTGTATGGTTTGGTGGTTGCAGACCCATATTCTCCTGTCGCGGGATCGCAAACTGTTTCTCCTGCCATACTTCAGTTATAACACACTCGTGCTACTGTGTAGTTTGCACTTGATCAGTTTTTGCATGGAGTTCTGCTGTAAATACTGTATATTGGTCCCTATTGTAGGGATGTTGACGACCGACTACAATTCGCAGTTGGCGCCTGATGGTCTTGTAAGCTCAGTCCAGTTTACTTGTGGTTCAGTGGTACTTAGCGGAGCGCGTTTATTGAGACTGTCGTGCGGCTGGAAAACTAAGGGTGTACTCTGTTT
This sequence comes from Clitarchus hookeri, assembly GCA_002778355.1. Taxonomy (NCBI): domain Eukaryota; kingdom Metazoa; phylum Arthropoda; class Insecta; order Phasmatodea; family Phasmatidae; genus Clitarchus; species Clitarchus hookeri. The sequence goes on from NQII01000771.1 coordinate 220,146, forward strand.
AAAGTTGAGGCTTACTTTTATTCTAAATCAAAACAGCTTACTACATGTAGTTTTTTTTACAGTGACTGTACCTGTACATACTAGATTTTGCTTAAAAGGCTTTGCGTAAGTGCATAGTCTTCTCTATATAACACTATAGTGTCCGGTGAAGATTCTATCAAGGTGATGATGCTGAATAAAGAAAAAACATAATATGGTGCAAGACTGCATTTTTGTGTGGTAATTTCATGATAAATTTCGTATTACAACTATTTATGAAACTTTCGAGAAATTTTGGGGCCTTTTGCAAATCACGTTAATGAATAATTTCAATGACACTGCACAATTTGCGCGCTACTAGATGTGGGAGAATATCGCTACAGTAATACTGGATTGAGTTTTGAGGGATGGCTTTAGATGTAATCTTGTGTGATGGTGCTGCTGTGCAAGTCACTTGTGTGGAATAGTGTTCAAATGGCAAGTGCTCACGTGTAAAAAACTGAATCTTAATTATACTTTTTCCCTCAAGGTCATGCAAAGCCATAAAGCTAGAATTGAATGTGGCTGCAAAAGTATTTTGAAGGCAGCAGAAAACTACCGTAATTTTTTTTTTATTTACCATACTTAGCAGTACTTGTGATATCATAATATTTATTCCAAATATCAAGTTTGTCTGCATTTCAACCACCCATCAAACTGCCTTAGTTTTGGATTTCACTGCTACAGTGAATCTAAAGAGATATTTGACATAAAACATACAACTTTTTTAATGTCTAAAATAATTACTTCAGTTGAAGTTATTTTGTTATTTGTTTTGTTGTTGGGAATTATAATTTTTCCATTGTTCCAAAAAGGCATGCAATGTCTGTATTGTTCTTGCGCTGCACACGATGATAATTCAATGTAGGACTGTATGTCCTTTTAACCTCGATAACTTCCGAGTTCTCTTGACCATCTTGTAGTGTATACGTAATGGTATGTGATTCTTATGTATTCTCCTATCTGCTGCTTGTATTTCCATCAGTATACACTGCCAGTTCAAATTTAGATTTTCAAATGTGTGTGTATGTGTCTAGTACAAAATGTATTTTGAAAACTACTATAACTAAAGATTCTAAACATTTAGTAAAAAGCTAGAACGGTTTTTTGCAAAATGTACAGCANTTTTGAAAACTACTATAACTAAAGATTCTAAACATTTAGTAAAAAGCTAGAACGGTTTTTTGCAAAATGTACAGCAAACCGGTTCAAGTTCTTTTCTGCAATAAAGTGTATTTGTGATGAGTGTTGTGCGAGATTAATATGAGTATTTGTGTNAACCGGTTCAAGTTCTTTTCTGCAATAAAGTGTATTTGTGATGAGTGTTGTGCGAGATTAATATGAGTATTTGTGTCATGTTATTTACATTCCATCATGCAGTAGACCTAATTTCATTAAGAGAAGTACGGTGGAAAAAACATTNATTTGTGTCATGTTATTTACATTCCATCATGCAGTAGACCTAATTTCATTAAGAGAAGTACGGTGGAAAAAACATTTAAAATGCAAAATATAAACATTACATGTATTTCAGGCAAGTTCCTTCAACAGTGCCATTAATGAGTCTAAATTGATTTTGAATGCTCTGTACTTCAATTAATTATTGGTGAAAGGTAGTGCATACATACTAGTTATTGTAAACACATTAAAGATGACAACTGTGTTCTTAAGAATTACAAATATAGCAGCACAATTTGCAAAAAAAGGAAATTCTCATCAGCTCTTGTTGCAACTCCACCTCAATGTCAATATAAAAGTTTAATTTATCTTAACGTGAAAAAAAATCCTAGAGCATTGTCTCGTGAATAGAAGGGAAGTTAAGGTGTTGGTTAATAAAGACATTGAAAATGCTGCTTGCTTAGTGTTTTAGAACAATGAAATATATTTATATTTGTTGCATGTTGCGATTTAATGATTTGAAGCACAAATGCGTGTTTTGTATTTTATATTATACTAACCTCTATGATGCATTTAAAACTCAGTGCAGTTGTCTTACATGTTAACAGTTCTAAAGGATTCAGGCTAAAATTTTATCCACAATAAAGTGTGCCTGCGTGTTGTATGCTCTCGTTAAGTATCCTGTCAGCATAATTATGTATATTAAGTTGCATTTATTGCAGGCTTGAGTCTTGAAAGGAAGTAAAGCAATTTTTTACTGCTTTTAAAAACTATGTTTGTTGTAATTTTAACATGTTTTTTTCTTCTCTGAGTTTTCTTGTGTTTGCTTTCGCAAGCTACTTACAGTTATCTTGTAAGGCAAAAATTNCATGTTTTTTTCTTCTCTGAGTTTTCTTGTGTTTGCTTTCGCAAGCTACTTACAGTTATCTTGTAAGGCAAAAATGTATTTCTTGGTTATTTTCAAATATGACTAAGTTGTACTGTATTGTATGTTCGGTCCTCTTTAGCGTGCTAAAAATATGTTGACTTATGGATGCAAATTTATTTTATATAAATGTATCACAGTCTGGGGGAAAAAAATTTCCTGCCTGCCTTTAAAAAGAAATGTCTTCTGTGTCTAATCTTGTTACAATTTAATGGGATTTTGCATGTGTGTTTCTGCTGTGCAGTTAGTGTCCGTTTAACACCTCCGTCAGCAACTGTCTGGCTTTCTCTTGAAATGCGAGTTTGTGTCCTTGCTCATTTAAAAACATTGCCACACTATTGTACAAACACTTGTAGTGGAAAGTTAAGCCTTATGATTGGCTCTAGTAGGGTGTCTAATATTTTCATGTAAATTTGTGTTGAAATTAATTTTTTTTTTTTTTTTTTTTTTTTTGTGAGAACTTAAAAGGGATATTGCGAAAAATTGAACTGACATTTCTTGGAGTGCCAGTTATGTGAAAGTCAGTTAAAANCATGTTTTTTTCTTCTCTGAGTTTTCTTGTGTTTGCTTTCGCAAGCTACTTACAGTTATCTTGTAAGGCAAAAATTTATTTCTTGGTTATTTTCAAATATGACTAAGTTGTACTGTATTGTATGTTCGGTCCTCTTTAGCGTGCTAAAAATATGTTGAATTATGGATGCAAATTTATTTTATATAAATGTATCACAGTCTGGGGGAAATAAATTTCCTGCCTGCCTTTAAAAAGAAATGTCTTCTGTGTCTAATCTTGTTACAATTTAATGGGATTTTGCATGTGTGTTTCTGCTGTGCAGTTAGTGTCCGTTTAACACCTCCGTCAGCAGCGGTCTGGCTTTCTCTTGAAATGCGAGTTTGTGTCCTTGCTCATTTAAAAACATTGCNGCGGTCTGGCTTTCTCTTGAAATGCGAGTTTGTGTCCTTGCTCATTTAAAAACATTGCCACACTATTGTACAAACACTTGTAGTGGAAAGTTAAGCCTTATGATTGGCTCCAGTAGGGTGTCTAATATTTTCATGTAAATTTGTGTTGAAATTAATTAAATTTTTTTATTTTTATTTTTTTTTATTTTTTTTTTGGGAGAACTTAAAAGGGATATTGCGAAAAATTGAACTGACATTTCTTGGAGTGCCAGTTATGTGAAAGTCAGTTAAAACAACTGAAGGCAGGGAAGAATGTACAATATTCAGATATTCTGTGACTTTATTTATTTCAGCGATTTATGGTGNCCTATTGTTTAATATATTTCAAAACCCTTTGGTCATAAACATATTAATAAATAACAAGTTGACTCTTGCTGTAGGTAAATGCTGACACAACGACCAGACCAGGATAGGGAAATGTTTGACTGGTAGTGGATGTGTACAGGCCATTCTCGGTAAAGTGAGCACTTTTCAAGGCTCTCCCAGTTGTCATCAACCAATAATAAATATATTCCATTGCAGCCTCGGACGTTAACGTTTGAGAGTGGTGAAATGTGAAAACTGTGTTTGTTAGTCACAGGGCAATGTATATATTAAAAATATGCTCACTTTACAGTGAATAGCATATACTTGTGGTTTTGGAGCAGTCCCTGGTTGAGGAAACTTCTCTCTCTTTCCTGCAACGGGTTGTAATTTTTCCTTCGCAATCTTTTCTGTTATTGAGTTTGTCTCTTATACGAGAAGGAAGATAGTTGAAATGAACAGTCACAGATCTAAAAGGACATTGAGATATGTTGCTTTGGTAAATTGGTAAATAGTCTTTCTGGCAATGGATGTTCGTAGCTAAGAGTCTGTGCACGTCGAATGTTAATGTAGCGGCGTGAATTATGCATATACAGGAGACTCAACGTTAACCAGGGTTCTTTTATCTTAACAAATTCTCTCACCAAGTGGTTTATGAAGTAAAAAAAGAGAGAATGGAATAGTAGAGCAGAAATTTCACAGAAATGATTTGCAAAATATATAAATTAATGTGTAATGCTTAAAATCAGGATTATATTTATTTTATTGGCTTGTGCAAGAAAATATTAAGTGAAAATAATTAAAAATTTGCTGACTTCCGACACTAAATAAAAAAAAGGGTTGGAAATATGAGGCACAATATATTCTCCAACATTTGGCAATGGTCTTGAACTTGCTGATGTGTTCCCCGACATCTGAAGGTGGGGTCTTGCACCAGAGAAGGCGTCAAGTTTCTCAGGGAACGTGTGGCCTTTGCACATCTCCACGTTCCTGCTAACTCGCAGTCGTGGTTTTGCCAGCAACGTTGTTCTCTCCTCAGGACATTTGTTCATAGCTTCATGCTTACCGATTCCAGAAAATTGTGCCACTAAACTGGGAGCGTTAATTATGTAATTGCGTGGAAGAGAGCGAGAGTTACAGGTTGGTCTGTATCTTTAATTTATCATCAATTCTGTGGTGAAGAGAAATTAATGAGTACTTTCAGAATACAAATGCCTGGATTTTTTGGTGTAGTTTAACTTCTTTCTTTGCCATAAAAGTCATAACTTAGTGCTCAGATTGGCAGATTATGTTGATAGGATGCCGTGTGACTTAATTAATTTTGTACGTAAAAAGTATGTGCAGTAGAACTGCCTTTTTTTTTACACATTGCGAGGGACCAGAAAAATGTAAAACTAGGCATATTTATGTTATGCATTACATTGAATGAAAGAAAATCTGTACAAAATAGAGGAAAATGTATAATCGGGGTATGTAAAAAANTATGTTATGCATTACATTGAATGAAAGAAAATCTGTACAAAATAGAGGAAAATGTATAATCGGGGTATGTAAAAACATGTTCTACTGTATTTCTTTATTTTATTTCTAATAAAACTTAAATAATATTTTTTTCCTAAGTACAATTTAAAAACTTAAAAGGCATATCCATTTGTAATCTTCAAGAAATATATACAAGTTGGTAATTTCTGTACTCAAAATTAAAAAAAATAATAATGCATTTTGTTTACAAGTAATATTTCATTAACTGATTGTTTGCAGATGTTTGTACCTGTCAAAGTGTAAAGTTGAAATTTGTAGAATACAAAAAAAAAGTAACCATTATAAGTAGGGATGGGTCGAATAACAAAAAATATCTGTTCCGGTACCGATTCTACAATATTGGTTCCATTATTTGGTTCTATTTTGAGTACTTGCCTTTCGCTTGCAACTTCATTAAACCAATGCAAGTAAAATTCATTAAATGTTTTATTTAACCTATGGAAGAATTTAACAATAAAGTGTGATGATAAGATATAATGTATACTGATAAACTTATTGTATAAAATTTATTTAAGGTTAGTAAATATGTAACAAATTATTCTTGTTTTACATAAATGTGTGGTGATTGTGATATGTTTGGAAAATACTTTAATTAAATAACTCTTGGCACTAAAAGCCAAAACATTGTGGCGTGCTGTAGGATAACAGCAACCTATGGTCGTCATAAGAACGTAAACCTCTGCTGTGGGCTGGCGGCTTACTTTTTCTTTTTGCTTCTTTTACACAGTGACCTTCCCTTCTACCCCCCTTGGCTCTTTGGTTATCCTCTGCCTTACACGGAAACAAAGAAGGCTTGGAGGAATGTATCGACCCAGCTAACAGTGTTGCTTACTGGAGAGGGCTTATTCAAAGAGAGAAGAGTGTTGATGTAAGAGCGAGAGATGAGATAACAGACTGTTCCACCATACTTCCATATAAACATCACCGAACAGTTTACGACTACCTCTCCCTAATTTTTTCCCCCAGTATAGTGCGCACCCCAGAAATTTTTTCCTTTATTTCGAGAAAAAAAAAACTAGAACCCAGTAGTTATTAACCTAAAACCGGTTCCGAGTCAAACCTCAGGAACCGGTATAAATTGGAACCGAAGAACCGAACCGACCCATCCCTAATTATAAGCCTAGAAANGAGTCAAACCTCAGGAACCGGTATAAATTGGAACCGAAGAACCGAACCGACCCATCCCTAATTATAAGCCTAGAAAGTTTATTGTATCTGGTGTTGATTGTGAGTGTATTCAAATATCTATAATTATGTGTACTGTTTTCTCTTTGATATGATGTTCTCTGCTTAGACAGGGTTTCTACCCGTTGGCATTCAATATCTGTATGTCCTTGCTGGTGTGTGTTATATTACAAGTCTCTTCTTTCAAGTGTCCATTGTTTAGCTTACAAGTTCATGGAAACTTGGCTGCAGTTCCATTTCAAATTGTGTGATGTGCAAAGCAATGGCGAAACAGGAGAAATACATTGAAATAACTGTGTTTTTACATCAAGTGTATTTATCAGTATTTTATGCAAGTTACATCTTTTTGTAAATATAATGTAGTAATTAAATTATGTATACATATTATTTAGATGGAGCTATTGTGAAGTGTAAAAAAGTGTGACGAGAGAACAATATTAGTGTAAAGTGGTGACTGGTTTTGTTAGCGGGCAGCGAGGCACGTCTTGCAACTTGATACTGGTCCACAATAACGTATCCTTCGATTATAACAGACTTAGCATCAAGTATTGAACAAAGGATGCAATTAAATTGGTACCTACAAACATTGTGTGTCAATAACGTCAAATTCTGACACTCTGTGTGTGTGTGNTATGTTATGCATTACATTGAATGAAAGAAAATCTGTACAAAATAGAGGAAAATGTATAATCGGGGTATGTAAAAAAATGTTCTACTGTATTTCTTTATTTTATTTCTAATAAAACTTAAATAATATTTTTTTCCTAAGTACAATTTAAAAACTTAAAAGGCATATCCATTTGTAATCTTCAAGAAATATATACAAGTTGGTAATTTCTGTACTCAAAATTAAAAAAAAAAATAATGCATTTTGTTTACAAGTAATATTTCATTAACGGATTGTTTGCAGATGTTTGTACCTGTCAAAGTGTAAAGTTGAAATTTGTAGAATACAAAAAAAAAGTAACCATTATNGATTGTTTGCAGATGTTTGTACCTGTCAAAGTGTAAAGTTGAAATTTGTAGAATACAAAAAAAAAGTAACCATTATAAGTAGGGATGGGTCGAATAACAAAAAATATCTGTTCCGGTACCGATTCTACAATATTGGTTCCATTATTTGGTTCTATTTTGAGTACTTGCCTTTCGCTTGCAACTTCATTAAACCAATGCAAGTAAAATTCATTAAATGTTTTATTTAACCTATGGAAGAATTTAACAATAAAGTGTGATGATAAGATATAATGTATACTGATAAACTTATTGTATAAAATTTATTTAAGGTTAGTAAATATGTAACAAATTATTCTTGTTTTACATAAATGTGTGGTGATTGTGATATGTTTGGAAAATACTTTAATTAAATAACTCTTGGCACTAAAAGCCAAAACATTGTGGCGTGCTGTAGGATAACAGCAACCTATGGTCGTCATAAGAACGTAAACCTCTGCTGTGGGCTGGCGGCTTACTTTTTCTTTTTGCTTCTTTTACACAGTGACCTTCCCTTCTACCCCCCTTGGCTCTTTGGTTATCCTCTGCCTTACACGGAAACAAAGAAGGCTTGGAGGAATGTATCGACCCAGCTAACAGTGTTGCTTACTGGAGAGTGTTGATGTAAGAGCGAGAGATGAGATAACAGACTGTTCCCATACACTTCCCTCCAAACATCACCGAACAGTTTACGACTACCTCTCCCTAATTTTTTCCCCCAGTATAGTGCGCACCCCAGAAATTTTTTCCTTTATTTCGAGAAAAAAAAAACTAGAACCCAGTAGTTATTAACCTAAAACCGGTTCTGAGTCAAACCTCAGGAACCGGTATAAATTGGAACCGAAGAACCGAACCGACCCATCCCTAATTATAAGCCTAGAAAGTTTATTGTATCTGGTGTTGATTGTGAGTGTATTCAAATATCTATAATTATGTGTACTGTTTTCTCTTTGATATGATGTTCTCTGCTTAGACAGGGTTTCTACCCGTTGGCATTCAATATCTGTATGTCCTTGCTGGTGTGTGTTATATTACAAGTCTCTTCTTTCAAGTGTCCATTGTTTAGCTTACAAGTTCATGGAAACTTGGCTGCAGTTCCATTTCAAATTGTGTGATGTGCAAAGCAATGGCGAAACAGGAGAAATACATTGAAATAACTGTGTTTTTACATCAAGTGTATTTATCAGTATTTTATGCAAGTTACATCTTTTTGTAAATATAATGTAGTAATTAAATTATGTATACATATTATTTAGATGGAGCTATTGTGAAGTGTAAAAAAGTGTGACGAGAGAACAATATTAGTGTAAAGTGGTGACTGGTTTTGTTAGCGGGCAGCGAGGCACGTCTTGCAACTTGATACTGGTCCACAATAACGTATCCTTCGATTATAACAGACTTAGCATCAAGTATTGAACAAAGGATGCAATTAAATTGGTACCTACAAACATTGTGTGTCAATAACGTCAAATTCTGACACTCTGTGTGTGTGTGTGTAAAAAAAGGAGAAATCAACTTCTGTTATCACTTACAAGTACTGACAAGATTTTATGGTAGTATTTTTCTTTTGTTTAACTGTTTTATTTTTAAATTTAAGATTTCTGTGTTATTGTTTTTAATTTTATAAGACTCGATATGTTTAGCAAAAGTGCAGTTTCAAACACTCATTTACATAAAATCAAAAGTAAGCATTTTATTTCAAATAAATAATAAAGATTTATAATCAAATTTTAGAACTTCAACAATTTTCTAGTACAAACATTTAAATTTCAAGACACTGTGTATAACCAGGTCAGTAATTAAAGTTTTACTGATAAAATAGAGTATTTTACTAATTTAGTTTAAATTTTGGTGTTAGCCTGCGTATCAAAGTGCATTTTGGTTTTTTTGGCTATTGACCATGTGACCTTGTCTCTACTTGCTGGGCTTTTAAATCACCGCGCCTAAGTCACTGCCAACGTAAAGGCAAATATTTCTTTGCAGGCTCATTTAAAAACTGATTGTTAACCACAGATGTGGTATTGACATCCATTACATTTATTTATGTAATGTTTATTCTTTAAAAATGACGCTGTCTAATGTCCTTGGATTTGCTGGCTTTTAGTCAAAATCTCATCTGCATGTGATGAGTTAAAAGAGAGTGCCGGAGGACTGGACTGTCAAAACTCGCCCAACACTGATCTAGAAATGGGAAGTGCGTTTGCTCAAAACCCTACAACATTGTCACCAAACGACGTCAGCCGTGGAGCAGTTTGTGCAAAGCTTATTGGTCCTCTGAAGTGCAGTCGCTTTGAAAGGCGGTGCTGTTTTCAACTCTGTGTCTTTGTAAATGGCAATTTTGAGAAGAAAAATTGTGAAAAGTTTAGAGGCAAATACAGTAAACTCACGATTTTCCATAGAAATTAATGACTAATGGTTCACAGATAGCCAATACTGACAGTTAAAGCAATTGTTGGTGGGGGGGGGGTGTTTACTTTAGGCCTACATACCGTACATGTAGGTTATGTAAACAAACAATATAGTCATATAAGAATTCAATTTTTTTACAGCCAGTGTGTGGCGACGTCATAAATGATATTAACTTCATTACATACACAAAATGATGTGTGAACGATTGCAAGAAAATTTCATGTTTGCTATTTTATTTTGACAGCCCATATTTGCACAACAGACATTGGAGAAATATGCGAGACAAAATGTCCATGTACTTTATTCTATATAGTTGCAAAACATCTGTTTTTAGTGTAACAAATTAAACTTTGTTTAGAATAATGTGTAGGTGTTTTAAGCAAAATGGAACACCGTTCATGTCTCCATCGCAGGCTGTAGCTGGTGCTTGCTGCTAACGTTGCCGTGTGCAGGCTCCATATTAGTTGAAGAGGCTGCACATCTATCACAGAGTATTTTTTAAATATTATACATTAATTTGACATAATATATTTCAAACCCAAGTTATTTTGAACCCACACGAGATGAAAAATTTACTTTTATTAAGGACATGATAGATATACTTTGGCGACACAGCAGCGAAATAGGCAACCGTGCTGCCATCTTTTGGCCAATGCCTGCAGATCGTTTCAGAAACGATGCCCCCATGAAATGACTCTTTTTTTTTATATGCAAATATGCAAGCAAATTCTCAATAGTTTTAAATTTTCCGCAAACTCTAAAAATTTAATGTAACATATTTCCATGTGCAGCGATTCTGCTTGGTAATAATTTGGATTCAGCCTGCAATCGCAAAGTCTTTCTGAGTCAGTTTCATATTTTTTTGTATTGATTCTCCTCCCACTTCAGCAACAAAGTGAAAATAATTGTTCTTTATTTATTAAAACCACGCGTTGTTTGCAATGAAATCATTTTTGCAACAAATAATATTTATAGTAATGTAATATTTTGTCATCCTGTCGCACTCCGTTAATTTATAAATAGCCTCTGCCATGTACGAACTACTGTAAACTGCACTCTCTCACCTTTTTGACGAGCAGATGCCAGTTTTAATTGTTAAAAACTGTATTATTATGAATGAAAATGTGCTGTCTGACAATTTCCCAGAATTCCTAGTACTTTCAAGTTTTACATGTTATTCACTGTTAAAAACGTGTGTAAATATAGTACCCAAACACTTTTAACATTAAAATGAGTCTCTACCACATCACTTGTCTGCGGCCTGGTTACTAGCAGCATGTGCGTAAGTTATAAATAGCAGCGACGCGTGACTGGTGGCTGCACGGTTAAGCCGCCCCTTGTAAATCGAGAGTCTACTGTGAGATGTGAACAGTGCATCCCATGGCAATTCTCCAAACCGTCGTATTCCTCCACTGTGTAAGTTTGTGCTAATCTTGCATGTTTTAAGCATCGTAAACTTTTTTTTTACGTAAAACAAAATGTGTGTAATGCGAGTTAAATGCTGTAGCACATAACGTTCAAGAAATATTTCAGTGAATAAGCCTGGTGGTCAGGAATGGGAATTTTGGACTTTCTAGTGTTAAAACAGACAGCCATTATGGTAGATATAACAGATTTACTTTAAACCCTAAATGCCTCAACTGAAGGGTATTTTTCCACAGTGGAATGACAAGCACTGCTGTAATAAGCCAATGCACTTGAGGTTTGAATTTGGGGACATCGTCATTGTGGTTCCTTGGATTGTGTTTTGAATGTTTTTTTTTTTTTTGTTTGTAATTTATATTACAAAATATTGAGGTATTTGATGTCTGATAATGTTGCTGAAATTGGTCTGTTTGAATCAATGTTGCACTTAATGATAACTTAAAGCATTTTTCATTAGATGAAAGTACTGAACAATTAAGTGCGCCGTAATAACAACTAACTGTATTGTGCAAACTCAGCGCTTAATAAATATTAAAAATATAAATGTATATGTGTTTATTTAAAGTAAAGGGAGGAAGTATTGTAACACAATGTTTGTGGAAAATTGTGAACTGCTCCATTGCGCTGTCCGACTGATGTTTTCAGATAACTCTACTAGTTGGCGGAACGATGGTTTTTGTCTGGACTGTATGTCCTATCTTGTAATCTGTCCCATGAAATCATGACAGTTCCTCAGTATGGTACTAGAAACTAATGATGCAAGCATCATGTATTGCAAGGCGAACATTGCCTAGGTGAGGTTGCAGGCATATGCTGTCGATATGCAGGAAATAGGTTAGTGGCAATCAGTAAGTGTTAGTGGCTAACATCATAACATTGTTCAAGACTGTCGCAGACCTCAGGTTGAGTAGTAATGTTAGCGATAGTATTAGTAATGTTTGTGGTGCTAAGTTTGGTACTTACTACAGTTTTGTATGTACTAATAGTTAATATCCAGAGGTGATTCTGTTGTGTTGTATTTATTGGCGTGTGCCATCACAGAGGTTCAGTTGCGATGTAGATGGACAGTGCTGTACCAAGTGTAGTGAAATGACATGTACCTTTATTACATTAAATTTTCAATTCTAGTAGGTGCTGATGTGATATCATTTCCTGATTGGTGTGCATCACATCACTTATACCCCCACCCCTAAATAAAGTGCACGCGCTATGAACCAGCTGAAGTCATCGTAACAAGTTTGTTTTGTTTCTTATAGAGAGTTGGGGAAAGCTAGACCAGGGGTAGAACAATCTACACGGTCGAATCACATTATGACTACCTGCTAGAAGTTCCATCCATCCATCCGATACTACACAACAATTGACAATTAGTAAAGTAACATATTTATATACCATAAAACACCCAAACACTACAGGAAATGCGAAAGGAAAATAAAGTTCTGCAAGTAAGTTTTTACCAAAGTAATATTAATTCTAAAAACAAAATTTTCTGTTATATGGATAGCAAATACATGTATATATGTTGTTGTTAACATAATTACAATGCACAACCTTGTGTAAAGGAATTTATAAAAGTGCTATTGTTAACAAATTACTGTATAAACACTAAAGTTCCAATATAAAATACAAAACTAACAAAACAATGATTCACTTAAATACAGTGTGAAAACTATAAACTCTTCACATTACTATGAGCAATACCAATTGACTCGGGACAACATTTACATACAAAGAATATATAACTGGTGATGATACACGCTAACCTGAGGAAAGAATTGACAAGTAGAAAATATTACCAATGATGCAGTGGTCATGTAAACACGATCAGGTTAAGAGTACGTATTGGAAAATGCCATTTCCATGGCTTTCTGTACTTACTTTGTTACAAAAAATTAACTACGAGTATGTACACAAGACACATACGTATGTGGAATAATTATAGTTGATAGCGATAATTAATCTAAATTGGTAAATTATAATAGTTATGGGTACTGTTTCTTGTAAGCCTTCTTCATTGAGCCCTGAAACAGAGAAGGGAAAAGTTAACAAGATCTGTTTTAATTATTTTGAACAGTCAATTTTGTTAATCTCTTCTGCAGCGACTGAAAAATGTCTTCTTCTTTATGAAAGGGGAAAACTTTATACCCAGAGTAAAGTCTCGCCCAAGACATGTAGTTTGTTAAAGGCCATTCTACAAGTAAAATAATCACAACCACAACAAAAGCAGCTGCTTTGACGAACACTGTAAGACCAGATGAATTTGTTTCTTGTCGAGTCAGGTTTTACTAAATTATTTGCCACAAATAAATAGAAAAAGATTTTCTTTTTGCCAGAGATGTTAACAAAAGTGAATGTGACAAATCAAGTAATCTCCCCTGCCCTGCGACCGACTACACATACATTCTCACACAAGAAAGTCAAAAGTTTTCAGACTTACTGTCAGCTTTTGTAATACGTAACTGTTGTAAACCGTACCATACAGAAGATATTTATCGCATATTGATACTGATATGGTCAAGATTATCTCAACTGTAGTATGGCATTCACCAGGAAATTGTTGCAAACACAATTGCTATGATGACATTCTACCATGTAAGAACTCCCAAAGTTGAAGCTGCGCTTCTTTGGTTATTGGATTTATGGAAGCAGTGTCATCTACAGGAGGGAGGGGTCATGACCTTCAGACCATGTTTGCCTTATTGGCTTGCAGCAATACTTATACTTGTGAAATGTCACGTCCATTCTAGTCGGTACAGAACAATGATCCCATCTGATGCGTGCAGTCAGTACAATCACCCTCTCAAAACACTTTGTAGCAACCAAAAAGAACTAGACTTGTTGAACAGGGAAAAATATACAACGTTAAACTCCCTATGTACAAGATTACAACCAAACATTAAAAACTCTCAGAGGTGAGTTCCTTGTGCAAAATGGGATGGGGAACTCAATGCAACATACGGCCTAAAGCAATAATTGAGAGAGTACCCTACATGCCCTGAAAGTACGAGGTTTAAACACAACTTTATGAAGGCTTTAAAAGAGAGCTTATTCAAAATTATGTCACTGTTGGCTTTAAATGATTTTTATCGACCTATCATTATTAATTACATTGAACAAAAAAGTTTGCCTTAATGCAACTCTGATCTTACATATTGTTTGAATTGTGTTAATAAAATCCTGTTTAAACATTGAACTTTCAGAACACTTACCTCTCAATATTTATGTACTTCAGGTTATAGGGCGTACGTCTGTCATCTCATTTTGCATAAGGAATCGCCTCCCAGAGCAGTGGCCGCTGGTGAGAATGGAAGGTGAAGTTTCGTGAACGCATTGTGGGAATATAATCTGGAGATCACTGGGTTAACAACCTGTGTCGCTGCTAAGAGTCTCACTGGAAAATTCTAAAAAATTATGATAATACAAATTGTTATCTTTCGAAAATGGTCATATCACGAACTTATACATGAACACACACAGTATGACACTAGTCCAGCAAGTTTAGCTGAGCTCATAAACTCAATACCATTAATTATTAACAACTGCTCAGCTCCTTGAGAAACATGTGGCTGTGCAGATCATTGAGACTATAAAAGGTCTCATGACTCCGCAAACTGCCATATTCTAGTTACTCTCAATCAACCTGTATTTCATGCAATATCTCAAAAATGGCGGGTCTCAGAAAACGTGTACGGGACAAAAATGTTGACAACTAGATTATAAACAACACAGGTGTCTACAAATTTCTACGTATCTTGGACATTTTCAAATATATAGGCAAATAATTTCAGGTTGAATTTTTGTCATGTCCAATTGTCTTAAAACCTAAAATTTTGTAACCTCATATTCATGTTATTTTTACGTATCATAGTAAACAGAAAATACTGACATTAATATAGAATTGTTTATGCTGTATTTTACTTTGCTGAAATGTTCGTACCCAAAGTGACATGGGCAGTTTGTCACTCGCGTGCTTGTTACGTGCAGCAAATGTCACCTGTACATAATTCCTGATAACTCCCAGTGCGCATCACAACAAAAGCACAGTGGCCGGTTACAAAGCTCCTTGGAATTTAGTTTCCTTCCTGAGGGTACGTTGAAAGCCATAAGTGTTCCATATACCTGGTTTAATGCTGAACAGCAAACATGAGAAACAAAGTAAACGCTCCAGATAACAGCTGCCACACGACCACTGATATTCATCACACCACGAAGTTTTAAATTTCATAACGAACTGTTAATTAGCTGTTTGACAGACATGTTTTTGACAACAACAATGACAGAGGCTTTCCATGCACTAGCAAGTCTTTCTGCTCATCATCCTTCCACAGATTAAAAGGCGTTTCACTAATGCTACACACAATACCGTTTTTGAATTAATATTTCACACCACAATAAACAGATACAGACAACCACGTCAGGTCTAGACGCCGGTGGATTACTGGCCAGACATTGCTAATTCAGCCAGACTCAGAAAAACTTCAGTAGCATTTCGGTATTAGCCAGAGTGCATCAGCGGGCACAAAAACACAAACATCGTTCCTGTCGAAAACCATCTATATCGCCACAATCTCGATTACCTGACCTGCATTTTTGAGGCAAAATTGCTAGTGCATTAACAGTGCCTTAGCTGTGCATTCTAGTGGTGCTCGGCACCTCGCTGAAACAATTTTGAAACTTATGGAGAACCTGTACAAAATAATGAATTAGACAAAATAAAAAAGGTAATGTAAATAAATACGAACTACAAAATTTAGGTAAAGCGTTGTGTCAAACACTTCCCATTTCGAAGCGCTACTATACCAGAGTTTGTAATATGTGGTTGAAATCAGACTATATTAATAACAGACTACCAGTATTTTCAAACATTTCAGTGTGTTGTGCAGTAAAACTTGTAAACAAGAAAATTTTACAAAGTTTTTTACTGGATTACACAGTACAAACCAATACAAACACTAAAATACTCTCCAAATTCTAATAGAAATTTGATACAAATGTTTATTAAATAATACAAGTTTGTACCATTCAGGTGTAAAGTTATTTGAAAATCTAACAACACAGCACAAATCAAGTTTTAGCCTTTTTTTCCTTCTTTTTTTTTATATGGGAAATTATTTTTGTTTTGTAAAAAATTAAAGTGTATATTTAGAAAAAATTAAAGACTAGAATATTGATGATTCCATGCATAATCAATGACACAATATTACAGGAGAATCCCATTTTTACATCCCCTGGCTTTACACTTTCCTGCATTCAAAAGCATATTTTCATGGTCCCTTATAAAGCATAAGTATTTTGTATATCCCAACAACCCTGTAGCTAGTAATATAATATGCCCTGTTTGCCACTGTTGGGGGTGGTTTGTTGGTCATCCCAGATCATGCTCAAAAATCTGTTGGAGGTGTGGAGTTCTTTAATTAATCTAGGACTTGGCTAAATGAATTCCCTCTCTCTATCGCACATGTCTTGGTGATGGTTGTCCGTGAGATTGATGTTAAAAGCGAATGAACACTCAGCCTATCGCCATGGCAACTTGGGTTTGTTTACCGGCAAAGGCACCAACAACTTTCACACGTCAAATCATTGTGGATAATGCCGCTGGCCAGCAGATTTTCTCAGGGTTCTTCCACTCCTCTACCTTTGCAATCCACCACTGCTCCGTGTACCACTCCTGTGGACACTAGACGGCTCACTGTTAAGTGCTCTGGAAATCATTCAATTAAATTGAACCACCACAAACAATGTTTGAATTGAAAGGGGGAAGACAGGGAATTAATTCCCTTCCGAACTCTCCTCCCCTGGCATTTCTGTAGACGCTCCATCCAAGTGGAGTGGCGAGATGTGGGTGGTCCTTAACAACAAAGACTTGCGAGCTGATGAGGATGACACGAGGTGGATGTGGAACAGTGGCGAAATGCAAGGACAGGGGATGTAAGACATCCCCAAGAAATGCGGCAGCAACACTGGGGAGTGACCCAGCCAAGACTCGAACCCACTTGACGTTGGTAACCAGTACACCAGGGAGGGAGGGAGGAAGGAGAGTGCAGTGCAAGCAGACAGGGTGGTCGTACCTCTTGTACATGGTGCGGAGCAGTTGGAGGCTCGCCTTGTACCGCAGCTCGTTCCTCTGGGCCACGGAGCGCCACCTCCTGTTCACTCTGCCCCAGTGCTGCAGGTGGTCGCCCAGCAGCGCCTCCCTGCTGGGTGTTCCCTTGCCTCCATCCGGCTGCGCACATCACAACGCTCGCTGCAATGCCACGTGGCACCACTCCGTCGCCGTTACATCAGCACTTTTCAACAATGTCACTGCCTGTAGCTATGCGATGCTGACTGCAATATGCAAACTAATCTTGGCAGTAACTTATAAAAAATTGTTCTACGTCCTTAACATTTTACTTAAAAAATTAATGTATGAATTGCTGGCCACCAAAATCAAATATATGAAAATTTGAGTGGCGATTAACATATTGGATTTACCCTAATACAGTGTAAAACTAAATTTTACTCAAGCTTTCTTTTTAAAAAAATTTGGTTTATCTTTAATTCTGCATAAAAAAATTATTTTTTAGCGTTTTTGTTTAAGTAGTAACAAGTGCTAATAATTGTTGGCTAAACATGCCTTTCATTACAATAAAAGCCATTTAAAAAAACATTAACATACTATATTTCGTATTTAGAAAAAAAATTTTTAAGGATGGACTAGGAAAGTGCAAGTTCCTTAGGTTTTAATGCACTCTAGGTGTAGCGCACTGAATATTGATAACTGTACAGAATATGGCCATGTTAAACCTTTATTTAAGGCTCAGATATACAGAATAAGTATAAAAGAATACACCAACTTTGAAGGTCTATAATATCAAAACCAAACCACTTACAACCTTGATTGACCAATGAAAAGAACAGTGGAACCGTGAAGTTTGTTTACCATACATTCATAAATGTTCAATGTGACCACCACGAGCGGCCCGAACGACATATATGTGATAATCAAACTCGTTCCACGCTTTTGTCAGCATGTCCGGTGTTACGGTTTATGTGGCGTCCGTAATTATCGTTTTGAGGTTGTCAATGTTAGCCGGCAATGGTGGACGAAACACTTGATCCTTTAAGTACCCTCATAGAAGAAAACGCACAGGCTAAGATCCGGGCTTCTTGGGGACCAGTGATGAAGAGCCTGGTCACCAGCTGCTCCTCGACCAATCCAGCGTTGCGGCAACGTCTCGTTCCGGTATCCGCGAACAGCTAGGTGCTAATGGGGTGGCACACCATAAAGGAAACATCAGACCGTCCCCTTCACATTGACGTGTCGAATGCGAGCTCGCTACCCCCTCACCACCTCAAACCCAGAGTTACAAACGCCATCCAAACCGTAACACCGGACATGCTGACAAGAGTGTGGAACAGGTTTGACTCGCGTAGATGTTCAGGCCGCTCATGGTGGTCACATTGAACATTTATGAATGTATGGTAAACAAACTTCACGGTTCATTTGATTGGTCAATCAAGGTTGTAAGTTGTTTGGTTTTGATATTATAGACCTTCAAAGTTGGGGTATTCTTTTATACTCATCCTGTACTTTGCAATGTCAATTTGAACAAGAACAAAACAGCAGATCTGGATTAACATCATGATCCAATAGTCCAGGAAACAAAACTTATGTAAACATTAATCTTCCAGATACTGAATATTATTATGCCTGTGCCAGAACTTCTATATGCAGTTCATAGGAGCAAACCTACAACAGCCATACTTCCAGAATGACATACCTCTGTTTTTTCTCGAGGCACCGGCGAAGGTATCCTCAGTTTGCATAGCTCCTCGGGATCGGTTGGAAGGGGTATGGGCTCTGGCATGACCCACACGTCTTCGTAAACCTCTCCCTCGTCGCTTCTCGCATCATCTTTCACTGGCTCGTCTTCCGCACGTTCAGGCGTCACAAGCGGCGGCTGCCTTCATGACCAACCCAGTGACAACATGCCTCATTTATAAAGTGAAACAAAACATCGACACATAGTTGCTACGCCAGCATGTGCAAGATGGCGAGAGACCGTAGCAGGTTGTAAGGGACACACTGTCCCCTGTCTGCCTGGAGGTGTGGCCAGTGTTACCAGCATGAAAAGAAGAAATTTCAATACAGGAGTTAAACAATTGTGGAGTGGAGGCAATTACACACAATGACTGCAAAATACAGTTGAATTGTGAAGAAACATTTTTTTGTATTAAAAGACATACTGTTCTATTAATCAAAGCAGAAGGAGCAGCAATACTAAACATAGACACTTGCTGGTTCACTCATCACAATACGAAGTAAACAACAACAAATATCCTTTCAGTGTGTTTACCTGATATCACTTGCACTGTTAGAAAAACTGCAAGAGATATATTTGCTAGCTTTGATTCCAGTGAGTGAAATTAAATCCTTCAAAATGAGATACTTCAAAGCTGTGCGGCATGCCAAGTTACACAATAACGAAGTACACTCAACTGGCTATCTTCACTGCAGTGTGTTTAAAAGTAGCTACATTATCTATGTTCTACACCTTTCTCTGTTTTATCTCCCCAAGGTTCGTGAAATGACACTATCGTTGGCAACACTGGGTGTGACTGGTGAGGCAATAGAATGCAATGGTGAGGTGAACACGAACAACCTGAGAAAACTACAATAGCCATATTTACCTTGTACCATATTTTCCACATACTGTATCCCTAACTCAGGACCACCAGGATTCAAGTTCTGATTGCTGTGGCTCGAGGCAGGCATGCTTACTACAAATCTTTGGGCACGTAATATGTGTTTAAGATTGCACCTCCCAGCATAATGCATTTTGGGCCCTTTCCACCAAAAATCTAAGTTTTTATTACAGAATAAGAGCATTAATTAGTTCCTGTGTTTTTCTGATCCAAATGACAATAAAACTATTTTTTTTTTTTTTCACAAAAATAGTCTTTCTGTAACTAAAAGCAAATGGAATGAGTAAACCAAATGAGTGAAATGAAAACGAATACATAAATGAAATGAATACAACTGCACACAAACAACTACAACTAAGGACAAAATAAAAATATAGTAACTAATTTTCTTTGAGAAAATACAAACAATACTAGAAGAAAATGTCATAACTCTCTGTCATGTTACGCTTTCCAGTCGCACTGCGCTATGTTGGTCCAGATGTGTTTATGGTCTAAGAGCGTCAGCTAATAATAATGGCGTGTGGGGAGTGCACCCAGGGCAAGGCAACACCCTCCAAGTGATGGTGGGTGTTGCCTTGCTGGGACCCGTAGGTGACCCAGCTGTTTCCAGCTGGGACCCATAGGTGACCGTCATCCCCGAGCATGACAGAAATGAAACTCTAGAATGGAGCGGCGCTGGAATGCAAGGGCGGGGGAAGTGGGAGTGCCCCGAGAAAGCCCGCCGGCAAGCGGCATCGTCCAGCACGATTCCCACAGGCGAGAATCCGGGAGTGAACCCGCTGGGGATCGAACCTGGATCGCCGTGGTGGGAGGCGAGCGCCCTCGCCACTACGCCACCGCTGCCCCACGAGCATCAGCTAATTCTGCTGTCAGTAAATATGAGATCAGGGGAGTCAAACGAGAACACAAAGCTAGTAATGTGATATGTAAACTGCTTGTTGCATGGTAGGTCATGTTCTGTGCACATTCTAAAATAAGCACATATAATCAGCCAAACTTTGCAGACCCCCTAGTCTTTGCAGGCCTGTAAGCGGCGCCCACAGCAGTGATCCACGCCACTGCAATGGGCCGTCACATAGCGAGAAGACAGCTGCACCTCTAACACGGCCACCGTGGCAGCACCCTCGCTGTGTGCGAGACGGGCGGAGCAGTGGCCAGGCTAACTGAGCCTTACAAATTATTTCACAATTTTACAACTATTAAGTTTAACATTCCATTAACTATGCATGAGGTTTACTAAAAACAAGAAGTTATACCTGAAGTCATTAATTTACATGCTTCCCTAAGGTGATAATTTGTTGCAAATATTGGTTAGAAGTTTAAAATAAAACGCTAACAAAAAAATTACAAAATTGTTTAGTGACAATGAGAACACTAATACACTAAGAACATTTAACCAAAAGAAGACCTACTGAAGACAGTTCCATTTTTAACCTTGGGTTCCCAATATCCATTGGCCAAGAATTTTGTATTAAATATTTAGCAATTTGCCTTTCAAATAAAAATTATTTCAAATTTTTATACCAAAAATTCAATTTTTCAACCTGACAAAATATTTTGGTACAATGAAATACATCTCATTCAAAACAGAATGATTTTACTTTTCATTAGAGAGCCATCATGGTGTAGTGGTCAGAATATTCACCTATCATCAAGGCGGAGCGAGTGTGATTCCTGGTGGGGTCACCTAAATTTTTGCATGCAGAAAAAAATTGTGGACGTTGCCTTTGGACACCAGATCTTCTCAGATACTCCCGTACCCCTCCCCACCAGCATTCCGATGCTGGTCCATCTCCACCTCATTTCACACTCATCGGTGCACAAGATCTCGCTGTTAACAGCCACTCAAACTTCTCAACTCAACCCTGATGCAGAGATTCCCAAACATTTTCTGTCATGACAACCTTGACATGCTTCTTCACCTACATGTAATTATTTTGAACACGCAACATATTTCATTCTTGCACCTATGCAGAATGTTTGAGTAGTTTACATAATAATGAAGGCTAGCATTTTTACATAACCAAAAACTTCTATCTTGGTACAAAGCCTAACATAATTTTCACAACGAAGGACAAAATTACATTATAGAAAATGAGACTTACCTTGTGGATCTAATGTGTGATTAAGACAAAATCTGTGAGTGCTTTTCTCTTCTGGCCCAGTTTCTGAGCGGAAACGAGTTGGACATAAGCTGTACTCTTAACTAAGAGTACTGAAGCGAAGTTGAGAGTGCTGAACTAAGCCATCTATCAATCATTAACTGAACCAATATCTTGACGTGTGACATAATTCGGAAATTAGAAGCGGCGCTGTCACCAACCCCCCNA
Source organism: Clitarchus hookeri (assembly GCA_002778355.1). NCBI lineage: Eukaryota > Metazoa > Arthropoda > Insecta > Phasmatodea > Phasmatidae > Clitarchus > Clitarchus hookeri. The sequence continues at coordinate 242,319 of NQII01000771.1, forward strand.
TCTAATACGTTTTCAACAGTAATGATAAAATTTGCATCCATGACATTGACGTGTGACGTAATTTGGAAATTAGAAGGGGCGCTGTCACCAACCCCCTCCCCCTGCCAGCTTAAACCAGTGAAGGGACTTCCGACACGTGTCGCTTGTTCACGCGTGTCGAGGTCAAGCCGGGATGATGTAACGCGGCCAGGCCCTTCCACGTGTCATTCTTGCAGCGCAGGCCTCCTCCCACCCTCCTCTCCTACCCCCCTAGCAAGCCCCGTGAAATTTGTAAACGCCAAGAAATCACAAGATAGTCAGGCGTATTCCGCCTGAAGTCAGAAAACACGCACCGAGAAACAGCTGACAGGCTGAAAGTGGTGCCAAGCTAACCACAGGACAATGTAGACACGCTCCACGGAAGAATAAGCTGACAGAGTAAGCTTCAGGGTGCAGGCGATCTCCCCCCTCCCCCTCCAAACCTTCAGAAACCATGGCGAATGTTAGAAGTGCTTCGTTATACTGCGTCTTCCTCCCAACAAGAGAGAAACATGTAGGAAATTAGGGAGGGAGTCGAGAAAGGTTATAAGCCAATTTTCGAGAAAAGAGGGACTCAGTTCATTATTACCAGACAGAGAGTGTTAGTCGTCGGAACCGCACAGAGAGGTCAGTTGCGCCGAGAGAGTAAGGGCCGGGATATCGGTACCCGGCTGCGTCAGTTCGCAGAGACAGTCGAAGTAACAAGCAGCAGGTGGCGCAGAGTTCGGTACCGCCACCCCGGGATGAGCAGGTATTCAGAGACAGTTACCAGAGTCATGTCAGACGAGTAGTATCACCATGCCTGAACACGAGTCAGCCAGTCAGTTAGTTATCAGTTAGTCAGTTGCAATGCACCGAGAAGGCAGAGTCGAGTGGTGAACTTCAACGAGAAGTGCCATCTCGAGCTAGTGGGATTGTCCAGTGCAGCCCGTAGCCGCGAAGGACGGGTGGGGGTCCACACGGGGTCCCTCGCCGGGACGTGGTAGGGTAGTAAGTAGTCCGTTACTACCCTACGCCGAGAACGGGAGCGAGTGGTGAGCTTCAACGAGAAGCGCCACGACGAGAGGAAGCCAGCTGCGTGCAACAAGCCAACCACAGAGGGCCTTTAGCAGGGCCATCCAGCTCACCAGACCTCATCAACTGCCGGAACGTATCCGGGCCATCCAACTCACCAGACCTCAACTGCCGGAACATCTACCACGCAACATGTGCAGATAAGTAACGCCGTCGTCACTCGGGGACCTGTCCTGTCACCTAATGCCTCTACAGCGTCGGAAACGTAGCTAGAACAGTGTAACCAGCCCTTCAGGCCTGAACTCGCAGGGCATTAATGTATGAGTAAATTCTCGGCAGTAAGTATGTATAAAGTCCCGTAACAGTGACGGGAATGTGTATGAGTAAATTCCCGTTAAATAAACCTGTTTAAAACTAAGAAGTTGTGATGAAGACATTGTGTGATATACCCTCAACCTACAAGGCGCCCTATAGTCTGTGCCACTAAACATTAACCGTAGACCCTACGAACCATTCTGTATACCACAGATAGGGATTAGCGTCTCGAGTTAATCTATTTGCTTACTTTCCCTCTCAACAATGACACCATTGCAGATCGACCTCTTGGTGTACGGTGTAGAAACTTTACTACATATTCTAATATTTTTGAGTGTACTGTTTATAAATGTTGAATGTAGGCTCACAATATTGATAGAACCCTAAGGTTGTGTGGAACTCGGTTTGGGAATCGCTGCCCTAAGGAACTACAAGTGCTTGTTACCTGGCGACGAGAGAAGCGTTGCGAGGCTGGTTGGCCATCCATCCGCGGCATACGGCGTACAGGGGAGAGTTCTCCTCGAACTGCGCCAGGTCCACGCTGCGGTCGAACATCTTCATGACGAACGTGTGGTGGAATGCGTTGTTGTTCACCATCTCCCTGCGTCGTCGCCGCTTCATCGTCTTCGACAGTTTTGGCGTCGAAGGGGCAGAGGTTCGTTCCCTGCACAAAACAATGTAAAAATATTACGGTAGAAGGAGAAACTCCTTCCATTGTAGCAATGCGCCTGACTGTACGACATACTGTGCTCATTGGAAATTACACACACTACCAAAATTGTTACAAAATTATTTCTTAAGTTACATGTAAAAGAGAAAGCATATATTTTGTATCACTGAAAAATATGTTGATAGAATTTACTATTTAAATGTTAAAAAAAAATCAGTATGAGCCTATTTTTAATCAAAATTTAGGGATATTTTTATTATGGATACTTTAGAAAGCACATGTTGCAAAAAAAACTCCATCAAGCAAAATTATTACACTTACTCTAGTTGTGCAAAAATTAAGTAGGTAATAATGTTAACAAATATTAGGTTTCCCCTTGCATGAATGGAGATGTACCTTGGCAATGTTACTATTACGTATAACTGAAGGATACAAAATGAGAAGAAAAAGTAGATCGTAAGCATGGCTTTCAAAAGTGCTTAATTACTATTAACAATCTATTACAGAAATAACTAAGTGAATATTTTNTGGGTATACTAGGAGAGGTGTAATGGCAGATCAGAAAATGGGAATATAATGTATTTAAAGAGGTTCGCTCTCCCAACTCATAGAAGTTGCCTCTTTCGATGGTTTGTTAAATCAAGAAATGTCTCTTGGACCATTGTTGAGATTGGAAATTACATTTTGAACTAAACTCACTTCGTCTGCGTGTTCTTTGGAGGGTCAATGCGCAGTCGTCGAACAGCATGGTAGACCTACACCCCCTCACAGCATACCCACGGGCCACCGTTCTTTTCCTGATTTTCAGGAAACCGAGCTCCTATGTGGGAACCGATCATATATTTGGCGGCTAACAGTAATGGGGGAAGAACGACGATTCTGGCTGCCGGTCTACAGCGTTCTTCCGACTTCGTCTGCGTGTTCTTTGGAGGGTCAATGCGCAGTCGTCGAACAGTATGGGAGACCTACACCCCCTCACAGCATACCCACGGGCCACCGTTCTTTTCCTGGTTTTCAGGAAACCGAGCTCCTATGTGGGAACCGATCGTATATTTTAGCAATCTACTCGCATCAGTCCGAGTGAAAATTTCCTAGCACGGCCAAGTGCCGAAACGCTGCTCAGCAGTGTTCTGAATTGAAGAAAGAGATGATATGTGAGAGCCCTGGGTTCGGGCCTGAAGTTACGTCCTATCGTCGATGGGATTGTTTTGAGAATTGGTATAGCACTCCGGTACTGTTTAGGCAGCCGGTTGTGTACCCCTTGAAATGGGGGTTTTAGAGCTCGAGCAGCTCCCTGGTTGATCCTGCCAGTAGTCATATGCTTGTCTCAAAGAGCACTGAAATCAACAAATCGGAGCACCCGTTGAGGTGAACCCATATACCCCCACCGAACCTCACAATAACACAAGTTTGACGGGGACTTCCTACAAAATATCGGCAGTAGAATCTTGCACGTATACACACATTTAATTAATTAAATGTTCTGGGAATACAAGTTTTTGTCCAGGAACAGCAAAAAGCAACTATCTACGGTCCCCGCTTTTTACTTCCATCCTATTCAATTTATTCAAAGCAAAGCAAAAAATGGATAGTGAAAATGGTTGAGAATGGCATTTTCAGTGCTCTCCTGAGCAGTTTCCTTGAGGTAAAGTACGGAGTGGTATCCCTAGTAATTGCTTACCATAACATTTATTTGATAAAATTAGCTCGCGTAACTGAATCCAGTATTATTAGAATAAATATTTCGCCAGAAGATGAATAGCATTTACAAATAACGCCAGTGTGCACGTTACTCCAATGTTGGTGTACACACAATCGTTACTGCTCAACAAGAACTACGTAGCCCGTGTGTAGTGCGTGCTGCGAGTGTGCGTGGGGCTGGTCACAGCTAACCAGTTAAGGGTATCCGCTCGGGTTAGCACGACACTCTTGAGGTAGGTCGTGTTCGGAAAGCCCGTGCTAATGAACCCTGCGCCAGCTTTCTTAAGACCAAGGGACCCACGAGCGGCCACAGATAGAATTCGTTAGCGTAGCTCCTGTTGACGAGACTTGGAAGTGAAGCTGGAGAAACTCTTGAGCTAGTTCAGTCTTCCCACGAGAGAAGGCGGAAGCATAGCATGCCCCCCCACTTTCTCGCCTTCTGGTAGCTTATAACGGAAAGCGAAGCCTGTGGTAGCCGGGATGATGAGGGAGGGGGTTATAGGGAAAATCCAGCTTACCCCTGGGGACAACACAAATAGCTTTCATTCGTTCGTACCACACTTCCCTGCATTTCCATCCTCGTCGCTGTCAGAAAGGAAAGCAGTGCGACTGGCCATGCTGGTAGATCTAGCTGAGTCACCGGTGTGATTGATCAGATACGTTACAATAAGTGAATTGTGTTCTGTATAAAGCTTCCTTTCTAAGTTATATTATAAAAAATGAGAAGAGTGAAACAAAGCGAATTTGCGTTTTGTTTTATTGTCTGTTGCGGGAAGCGATGAGCTATCCGTCAAACAATACACATTCAGACAGTTGTGGCCCACGGCCTTGTTTATTCTTTTACGAGACTTTTTCAGTATTTATTTCCTTTGACTATTCCACATTACAAAAATTGTAATTAAAGCTAATTAAAACTTGTTTGTTAACATCAATACTAATACTATACTGTAATGACACTATTATTTACCCTAAGTTTTAAATTAGTAATATAACGCTGTTGACGAAGTACCTTTGTTTATGGTCAAACTGCATTAGCGTATTTTTTTTTAATACTTATATATGGGTCAGTAACGGCATAATTCTTGCCTTAATAATAAAAAATTATAATATTTGGGGTTGCTTACGGCAACACCCGCTTGAGGAACGTAGCCCGGAGTTAGTGCAAACATTCAATTACAATGCGAGGAATTAATCAAACACAACTAGGGGATGTTATCATGAGTACTCGTAGACTTCTAAGGGTGTTCAACGGGAGGTATGTTCAAATTGGCAAGTAGACATTAGGAAAATAATCCAATACGCAGGAGCTAACTGAAAATGGAAGACAATTCGTTCTTATAAAAAATATGATTTATATTAAATGTAGAAAAGTAAAAATTTAATCATTTACAACGCTCTTGTATAAGGAACACAGAATTATACTTCGTGTCGCACAAAATTAGTTTTAGCCGCAAACTACTCTTTTTAGATTTCTGTAACATCTCCAAGCCAATACACACGATAGTTCGGGAAGTAGAGGGCGCCGCGACCATGCTAACGGAATACGAGTGAATCGACTAACGAGCAGAATTACACTATGGGTACCGAGGCAATGCGTCCGTAATTCAATTAATGAATGAAAACCAGAACTAGGATGTTAACTAATTACTGTTATTCTCCTTCATCGGGGCCAGCCCGGTGTACTCCACAAGATTCTATCTACCAGCCCATTGCCCTGAGGGCCCTTTGGCGGTCCGTTGGATACGTTCGTCTACATCTTCAATCACCTAGCGAACGAAACACAGGATGCCGAGGAAATTAAACTAAGAACAGGAAATTGCTGGGGCACAAGCGGGACGCCGACGGGGGTGTCGCCCTTACTTAGTACCCCTGCCTCTGGAAGACGCGGGTAGTCGACCCAACCCGGCAAAGGAGGCCTCTGATGTTTGCCACAGGCTATGACACTTACGGCTGCAGACCTCTGGTATGTATGTGCTACCCTTCTACACGACAAGTGCCCACGGCTTCCGATAGCTGAACTTACGACGGTTACCCACTAATTGGCGGGCCGTGACCCCATTCCTTCAGGCGGCAGACACGAAACACAATATTTACTGTAAAAAAAAAAGTCTAAACATGATGAAATATCATCAGGTTGGCCTAGTCTCCAAGTACCGTAGTTACAAAAAACGACAGTGTAGCTGCGAAAATATGTGAATATTAAAACTCCTTATAAATTCACATTGGCTGCATTGCTAACTTATTTTTAAACACATTTGAGAGGGTATTGGCACTGCGTGTATCAAAGAATAAGTAGATTCTGTTTTGACAACACTGATATATATAATATAAAACCAGATATCATCGCAAGTAAACTTTAATACGTCAAGTATGCAGCTATGTTAGCAAAATCATAATGGTAAACGAAATAAGTTATAGCCTGACTTATAAAACACTTAGGCGCCGTTCACACTAGGGCGATATAATATAAGCGATATATCGTAAGGAATATATTGCCAGGAAGGTTCATGACAGCGGGCGATAAATCTGCGCGACCTGGGCGATGCAAATGTGGTGGGAACACAATTCTCACTACTTCAGTTACAGAAATGAGCTCAAGTGAGGAAGACGTTGCAGTGGCTTACTGGTTCAGGCGTAGAATGAGAAGAAAAAGAAAATACTGGGTGCATCCCTGCAATCTTACCAACGTGCACCATAGCTCGGCTGTTGTTTCTCGAGAGCTGTCTCAACGTGAATCAAAATTCAGGCAGTTTTATAGAATGAATCCTGAAAACTTTCATTTTCTGAAAAGCCTAGTGTCACGAACCCTTGAAAAAAGAGATACACAGTTCAGGAAGGCTATTTCTCCAGATGAAAACTTCTGATTACTATAAGGTAAGTAGACACAAATATAAACAGCAGTATTAATAAAATTTAGCAGGTTTATTTTCATAATTTGTTACAAAATGGCCCAATCAGTTTCACTTTCTTGCGGCTGTGGGATAATCGAATTGAATTCCTAAATCGTTGCAATATTGCTCATGTTTGTAAGGTGTCATGATGGGATGACGAACTCCATACAGAAGGGCTGGAAGCAACTGAAATACTGGATTTCACTTTCTCTCGTTCGTCCTCCTCTAACAACTTCTGTAAGACAGACATTGTTTGTATTTTGAAAGTCCTCTTACGACGCAAGCTAAGGTTTTCCAGATCAGGTAAAAGAGAAAGAAGGAAATGCTGTTCAGCATCTTGGTGACTTTTATTAACAGATTTTTTCATGTTCATCGACTTGGTCGTTTCCCTTTAGTTTTTTGTATGCTTGACTGGAGCTGATATTACGAGCGGGTTTTTCGATAAATTACACGGAAGAAGCTTCACCAGGCAATATGTCACTGCCGTCATTTTGATTAGTATTGGACTCCTCCACTGCAGTATCTTCAACGTGAAGATTGCCGGACGTATCTCCTCCTTTCAAATATGGTTGCAGAAAGCTAAATGCTCAGTCAGATAACTTTTCTTTGAATTCTGACCAGCCCCAGACTTTGGTGGTTTCAGCGATCGCACATTTGCTGTTCTGATGTTCTTCCACCGTTCTCGACAGTTATTTTGTGAAACTAAATTTAAAAAAGTAGACATCAATAGGATTTATTTAAAACTGTTGCATATTAAAATGAAAACACATGTATTACACAACTAAATTAAGTAAAAAATACATTTTAAATAAATTTACTATTTAAAACCCTCAATTTATTTAATGTATAATTTTTTTCAGGTATCTAGTTACTGGAAGCAGTTTTCAAGATCTTTCCTTGCAATTTTACAGAGGTAAATCAACTATCAGTTCTATTGTTCATTCGACTTGTGCTGCTCTATGGTCCCACTTACAACCGCTGTATATGCCACAACCAACGGAGGAAACTTAGAAGCAAATATCAAAACGTTGTTATGAGTTATGGAATTTACCTAACTGTATTGGTTCTCTTGACGGCAAACATTTCCGCATTCAGTGTTCCCCTAATACAGTGTCCACAGATTATAATTATAAAGGGTTCTTTTCAATAGTTGTAATGGCTTTGTCTGACGCAGATGGAATGTTCACCGCAATAGATGTTGAAGACTATGGACGGAATAGTGACGGTGCTGTGTTTCGCAAATCAACAATCGGAAAATTATTGCAGGGTAATAAATTGAAAATACCAGAAGCAACTCCCTTGCCAGGCGAGGCAAATGAAAATCCTTTTCCGTTCTACTTTGTGGCAGATGAGGCATTCCCTCTTCAGAATCATATTGCGGCCCTTTCCAAAAAGAGTATTAAATGATGCCAGAAGAATATTAAATTTTTGACTTTCAAGAGGCAGAAAAAGTGTGGAATGCAGTTTTGGAATGCTAACGTCAAAATTTCGTCTATTTGACCGACCAATTTATACCAACAGAAGTAATGCTTTGCAGACTATTAAGACAGCAGCAAACCGCTTAAGAAATAAACTAGGTGAATACTTTCTGAAACCAAGTGGTGCAATCCCTGCACAATGGAGATGTGTCAATATAACACTTTGATTACTATAAAATAACACTTTGGTTACTTATTGTCTTACATAATGAATAAATAAATAATGTATTTACCTGTGTCTTTCATTTCTGATGCCCGAAATATCGTACGATACTAACCGCTGAAGCGACCAGCCTGTGGTGCTTCGAGAGATGTGTCACTTGCGATATGTTGTGCAATCGCGCTACTGTGAACCTATTTTATCGCCTCCCTTTAGATTTCAAGTATCTGTCCATGCCTGTCGTGTATCGTTTACGATATATCGCTTATCTTATATCGCCCTAGTGTGAACGACGCCTCACATGCCGAAATGTGTTTTAACGATGAAGTTATTACTAACTAATGTTTGACAACATAAGACCGTCATAAATGCCGTTACAAAATAAACTAAATCGCATGATATAGTTAAATTACGGCGTGGTGTAAACGTAGCTTTAACGGATTATAATATTTGCATTTTTTTAAAGAGACTTTCTTCTTGCACTGATGTATACGTTTTTTTTAACCGTATCGTCTGTAATATGTCGAAAGTAGCCATCTGAAGTCAATTATGGCTACGCAAAAAAATACTCACTCTGTTCAAACAACTATTTCAGGTCGCACGGATCGTTACTGGACTCACCTTACAATATATTTTTCCGTGCAGTAATTATAACATGTCGATTATGATTTTTGCTATTGTTATAAATATTACTATCGATTTCAATTAGCTAACAATAAATGAAAATTTATAATACAACTCCCGATTTTGATTTCGATGTTTCTTTGTTGCAAAATAAGAATGGCAGCGTATTTGTTTGCATGGCATGGCAGGTAGTACTTTTGTGAGCCGCGTGCGTTTCTCAACAGGTGGCAGCACTTTGGCCGGCCTCCTGATACCGTATTTTTAAAAGTTGACTCTACTCTTATTACTGGCTTGAAACTAAACGAGTTTAAAATATATTTCGTCAATTTATTTGAAAAAAATAATTCAACAATACTCTGCGATATTTCTGTAGGCTTTTGGAATTAATATCAAGTGTGTATGGAAAGCATGGATGGAGAGTGGGGATACGACGTGAAAAGATCTCCCAAGGTTTGAAGTTGTTTCATTTTAATATGGATCGTTTTAATGTGCATTTCATTTTGAACACCTGTACATTACTACTTTAGCACGAAGTTTAGTTTTTAACACTAAAAACAGCTATTTTATGATTATGTAAAATAAAATGTATTAGTTAATATATGGACCTTTTCTTATCCGCGTATTTTCTGTTTGGCTAATGTGCGTCGGCAGTGTACTCAGAACAGCCAACGTAATATTACTTTTTGTTCGTTCTTACATCAGCTGATACAGGATTTTGTAAATGGCACGTTGTTTGTTTCATATACATCAAATTGCCCCTCACTCACTGACTGTGCCAACTTATACTGTAAGAGACAGACAATAGGTAGTTCCTACCTGCTCCGCCAGGTGGTGTGCTCTGGGGGAGGCCACGGCTGGCGTCAATGTCACTTACTTCTTGACCGGAGTGGGCTTGACGGGCTCGGGCTCCGTCAGATCGTCGTCACTGCTCGTCACTGACGACTCATCTGACAAGTCCAGCAGCTCTTGCAGCGCTCCCTTCAGTCGGTCCCTTGCGTCGTCGATACCTGTGCACCCACAACACACGTCAAACACCCTTCAACTGCCACAACATTACTTTACACAGGCTGTCCGCAGTAAACTCAGCACTTGTGAACGCCCTGCTTCAGATCTACTTGTATGCAGGGTGGATTCACGGCGGGACGGACGACGCCGCTGTCCGGCGGGTTTTCTCGGGGATCTCCCGTTTCTCTCTCGACACACGTGTTGAGAGCCTCTCAAACCCCTCCACTCCACTACATTCCATTACTTGTAGCCGGCACATTGTGTGTTCACCCACCATATAGGCCATTCACGGTTAGTTCACACTTTTCTGGAGCCCTGCTAAAGTTATACTTCCAGGATATTCTTCCGCCTCATGAAAACCTAGTCTAGAATATTGCACCAAAGGGACAGCGCACCGCGTTCGTGGCACTTACGACCAGTTTCCCCAGCATCCTCTAATATTTAAGGGTTACTTAAATCCACAGTAAGTGACACTTAGGATTCGGACTGTTTCGCCAACTTTTAGTGGCCCTTAAACAGTGCTAGGTAGCCTTTAATTTAGGGGCCCGAAATCGGGAACTTAAATCCTCAAGGTTCCCTTAACCGAGAAGTAAAATAAAAGGAAAATGGCTGCTACTGAAAAAGTTGTGTATAGGTAACCCCAATGTGTTGTACAGTATTTACTTTTGTAATATCAATTCTTAGCAAATAAAAATTAGAAGTTAAATAATATCAAAATTATTGATGCTGGATGCAAGTCCTTATTTGCTGAAATAACCTGTGCATTTATGACGATGGTCAACGACAATACGTAAGCTAAAAACTCGTGGCAAGCGCCCATTTTGTTTATATTTGCATTTTCAAGGTATTTACGAGGGGCAAAACCAATTTATACATTGAAAATGGAGTATTATTAGGCAGGTAGCTGAATGATAAATTATGATTGTATTAAGTACTTTTGCCACGGAAGTATTTGAACTAAATGGAAGAACTGTTTGCCTCCACTACACTGCATACGACTCCATCACATTTGCGTTAAGTTCTATTAAAGGCATGCCATTTTTACAGCGAAAATGTGTCTCAAACATTAGGCCTATATGTGCGATATGTAAATATATATGATTACTTTGATTAAATTTGAGACTGGGCATAATATACCCCGTTTACACTTTGGTTTTACTACACATGAAACATTTTTAGTACAAGTTGTGCATAAATTCGACTTTGATTTGAATTAAAAATATAGCTAACGAGAGCCCAATTAAAGATGCCATGCAGGTGTGACTGTGGTGATGATAATATTTAATCAAATTCGGGTACTGGGCGTTTCAAGTCCGGTGAAATATATACGATATGTTTATTACTTACATGGCAATATTTATTTTAAAAAGTGGTGGAATGATAAAAAATGGCCGACAGGAAAAAAATAACTAGGGCCTCAGAAGTGCTCAATTTACCGTGAACAGGCTATAATGACGCGGATCTTGCAGGTCGCCAACTGCACAACTCCAACGTACGTGTTTCCAAAACTGTAAGTTTCCTGCTATTCCTGTAAATAAAAAAAGCATAATATATTTCGACATCTTTAACACTTTTAACATCGTTCAGACAGAAATGTAGGAATGTACATTGTGCATAGTGTCCTTGCTTCACATGATCTTCTGTCTCTTTTCAATCAAAACGTGACAAAATATATAGTTAAAACCTTAAAAATAAAATGTAATCGACACTCAGATGTGCGAGAAACAGACTGTTGTTCACAAAATAAAAATTTAAATTTAACGTTGGCAAGAAACCAAACAAATAAGTCCTTCTTATAAAAAAAAATTTGCACTGCTAATATTGTTAAGGTTGTGAAATATATAAGCCAAATCCATATTTAATTCATAAATATATCTTAAAGAAATTTTGATTAAATAAAAATTTGCAATGCAAGAACGCAGTTAGCTCTTGATTTTCTACTTTCTTTCGAGTGGACAAAACAGCCAGTTAAAGCAGCTACGAAAACTTACGCATAAGTACTATAAAACAGCATAATAAACAAATTTCTTAGCATAATGTGTGTATTTCGTAAGTTATGCAAAATTGTACCACACAGTTGCAGTAAACTGTTCTTCTTTCCGTAACCATGTTCGATCAAAATTAAAACTTTTTAACAAAATACTAGTTGCACAAAAATGGCTTCAAAAATAATAGATAACGCTATGGCACACAGATGAAACATTACTGTGAGCTGGTACAGTTTGTATGAGAAAAAAACACTATTTAAAAACAATAGTTTACCCGGTGTATGGTTTGAGTTATGCAAAATGTGATGACTAACTACACGAAATATCAGAGACAACACTGCACTGGAGGTGGGGTGGCCACGACAAATGTCAGAACAGTATTCAAGAGAATCACCTCGCCGCAGACGACATACTTAGTTTCATTCCTGTGTTCGCATGGTCATACCGATCACCAAGATAACGTCCGTGCAATAAGTGCGAGCCACATGTCACAGCGCCAACACAACTACGGAGGAACTACGACATTAAGTTTATAATACCAAACCATTTTACACTACGGTTTAGGGCAGCCTCGGCTATAACTTGTCAATCAGGTTGGTCTCCGGCGCACAGCTATCTGTGGTTTCAACCACTGGACAAGAAAGTGCAGTTTCTTTACTAGGACAGGGTTAATAAACTAATATGTGGCACACATTGTTTTTATAATATAACATACATTGATGAATAACTTTCACAGATATGAAAGTAGTGATATATATATACACACAGTCACACACACTCTCTCACTCTCACACTCTCTCACAATCTCACACTCTCACGCTCACATCGACTCACACTATCACACACTCCAACACACTATCACACTCACTCACACTCACTCACACTCTCTCACACTCTCACTCACTCACACAGTCTCACACAGTCTCACACTCCCTCACACACTCTCTCACACTCACTACTCTCATACACACACTACTCTCTCACACTCACGCACACACACACTATCACACTCTCTTTCGTATACCGGGTGAGGCACCTAAGGCAGCTGAATAACCCCGCCAATTTAAGTGGCAGAAGAAAATGTTTTAGAGAAAAATTGCTTAGGCCCAAGGCGCTAATAGCTTGATAGTAATAATTTCCACGTACGTGGGAGGGTAAAGAACATACAAAGGTCAACTTCGTTACTCTAAATGGAATAATAATTTTTATTAACATCCCTCGACAATGCGTGTGATGTAGTAATAAATGGTTCTTAACAGAACTTTCTGTGGTCTTTGGATTGGTCAGTCTGGAACGTGCGAGAAGATTTTAAGCAGGGATTTCGAGAGTGCTCAGTTTCAAGTGAACAGCATATACACTGAAGGGCCAAATATACTGGTATAGGCGTGCGTATGCAAAAAAACAGAGGTATGGAACCAATCAGAGTAATACGATGCGGTCGGCAGCTAGATCGGTTACTGCTGCTACAATGGCAGGTTATCAAGATTTTAAGTGAGTTTGAACGTGGTGTTATAGTCGGCGCACGAGAGATGGGACATAGCATCTCCGAGGTAGCGATAACATTTGGATGTTCGGGTACGACCATTTCAAGAGTGTACCGTGAATATCGGGAATCCTGTAAAACATCACATCTTCGACATCGCTGCGGCCGGAAAAAGATCGTGAAAGAACGGGGACAAACGTCGACTGACGAGAATCGTTAAACGTGACAGACGTGCAACCCTTTCTCAAATTGGCGCAGATTGGATTTGTAGACTGCCCTGCAGGATTCATGGTGTGAATTGCCTCCTGCATACCTTCAGACATTAGTCGAGTCCATGCCACGTCGTCTTGCGGCACTTCTGCGTGCTCGGGGGTCCCTACACGATATTAGGCAGGTGTACCAGTTTTTTTGGCTCTTCAGTGTATTAACTATACATACACCTTCGTACACTTCCACAGTTCAAACACAGTGAAGTGGGCTGGGGACGTCATTGTGGTGAAATGATTGTGTATGAGCAGCTCATTGTTGTCATGAACGAGACTTCCGTCAGAACCTGCCACATCCAGGAAGTAACCTTCATGCCCGCTGTACGCACAAACTGTAACATGACCCTCGACGAGCAAGCCACAACCACCAAGTACATATGCACACTGAGGCGAAATGGCGTGGCGGTTCCTTTGATGTGGGCGTATCCTTTCTCTGATTGGCTGCGCAAGCCTCTGGGAACGAGCCTTGTGTTTATTACGCAACTATTGTTCACTCCTTTACATGGTGTCTACAACAGAAAACAGTGCAAATGCAACTATGTTGAGTGGAGATATTGCGGCGGCTCTCAATCACGAGGTCTTGACAGCCGATGGGTTGTGAAATGAGGTGAGAATGGAGCAGCGCCGGAATGAAGGGGTCGGGGGGAAACGAGAGATCCCCGAGTAAATCCGCCGACCAGCGGCGACGTCCGACACGATTCCCACTTGCGAAAATCCGGGAGTGGCCCGGCTGGGGAATGAACCCAGTTCGCCTTGATGGGAACCGAGCAGTCTAACCGCTAAGCCACCGCGGCCCCACAAATACAACTATGTTTGACACTAAGCGCATATAAACTAGCTTATTTCAATCGAAAAAACGTTACGAATTTAAGTTCGAAATAAATACAGTTTTTTATTATTCATTTGTCATTTTCAAATAAGTCAACATTTTGTTATATCCAGTTTCCGACAGATTATTAAACAACACGTTAATATATTTCGTTATATTTACACTCTAGTGCGAAGAACAAAGTTTATTGTTTACGTAGGGCGTGACACAATGCAACTCGGAGAATTTTATACAATTATATTTATTTTAAGAAAATTGCAATTATCTCATTTACTTACATAGAAAACGGAAAAATCCGGTAAAACACGCGACACTACTGCAGCCTAGCGGCGAAAATTTTAGTTTGAAACTAAAAGCATTAAGTTTCCCAACTTGAGTCGAATAAACTTTACCTAAGTGAAACTATTGGATTGTGAGTAATGTAAATGTGTAACTAATATAAACATCAGTACCTAGCCTAACATTTATAAAACAAGCAAACTAACTTCAGTGGCTGTAAACTTAGGAATAAAGCGTACTATTTCAGAACTATTTTTATCCAAGTGCTGCCGCCTTAACTGGGAGCCTGTGTGCAGTATGCACTATATAGCATAGTTCATTCACGGTTACTTCAAACTTTTCTGAAGTCACTGCTAAAAGTTCTACTTCCAGGATATTCCTCCGCCTCGTGCTAACAAGGCCTAACCAAGTCTAAAAAATTACACCAAAGGGAAAGTGCGCCGTATTCATGCGCAATTAGTGTAATAATATTTTGCATAACAACTATTTCTTACTAGGCATTACCAACACACCTATTTTCTCCCTGCTTTTATTCATATTAATTATAAATGAAATATAAGTAAAGTTCATCTCATCCAAAAATTAGAGATACCTTCATGTAAACAGAAGAATAAAACGTTTATGATAATGAAATATTTAGGAAACGCCCACGTCATACAGGTGGTGA
Source organism: Clitarchus hookeri (assembly GCA_002778355.1). Taxonomy (NCBI): domain Eukaryota; kingdom Metazoa; phylum Arthropoda; class Insecta; order Phasmatodea; family Phasmatidae; genus Clitarchus; species Clitarchus hookeri. The sequence continues at coordinate 257,707 of NQII01000771.1, forward strand.
TTTTTCAAAGGTTTGGTACAAAAAGTGTGAAGAAATCGCGAATAGACTAAATGTAGTTATTTGTAGTGAGTTTTTTAACGGCTGATTTCAAAACAGGCTCAGTTTACTGTGAGAAGCCTTTACAGGCCTGTCGGCATAGGTGTATACCTACCTATAGGCTGTTGATGGTTCATCGAGCACTTTTGAATTAAGCGTTTGAAAAATGTCACTACCCCTACCTGCGTATATTTTAACGGGCACGCTGACTACCAAGGGGCCGCGGTTGTGTAGTGGTCAGACTACTCACCTCCCACCAAGGCGAACCGGCTTCGATTCCCGGCGGGGTCGCTCCCAGATCTTCGCATGTGGGAATCATGCCGGACGATGCCGCCTGGTCAGCGGGTTTTCTCGGGTATCTCCTGTTTCCCCCGCCCTTACATTCCGGCGCTGCTCCATGCTCACCTCGCTTCTCTCTCCTCAGCTCTCAAGACCTCGATGTTAAGAGCCGCCCAAACCCCTACACTCCACACTGACTGCCGTGCGATCAATAGAGTTGGTAACGACGGAAGGAAAGTATTTCCAGATCACAAAGTTGAATTTAAATTTTTAAGTAACATTTGTGACTACTAAGATAATTTATTTTACTTTATGTTTTTTTAACGTATAAAAGTATAAAAAAATTAGCACATTTATAAAGTACTAGCGAACCGGCCCGGCTTCGCCAGGATACAATTGAGTTTTACAGCGATACACTAATAAATAAATTGGGAAAAGACAATTCATTTATGTGAAAACAGAATTATAAAATTATACAATGTTGGCCTATGTTTTTAACTGATTACGGCAACCCAAAAGGAAAGCAACATTTTTTACCCGATAGCCAAGAAGTAGGGTATTGTTTTTGGAGTGTATCTGTGTAACTATCGTGTAATTACCAATTTCCGCTTTCCAGCGTCGATGTACGAAAATCAAAACGTGAGTTTCATCAGCTTTAGAAATAAGTTTACCTAGGTACTACTTTTTTCGCTTGGCTGAGAGATCTTGATCTATCACCAAAGTTAAGCAACGTTCCCAGCGGCACACATTTGGATGGGTGACCGTTTAGTGGCATAACATCTGAGCGCTTCCGGGCTTCGGAGGGCACGTTAAATATTCTGTCCCGGTTGTTATCGATTGATAGCAGTCGTTAAGCCATTTTAGAGGTCCTTGGGCAGCCTGATAAACCCTGACACCAGAGGAAAAAAAATTTCTGTCACGTTCCCAGCCGTTGCAGAATTACGTTTTGTTGTTATTCCACAGGACCCGTACAATTTACCGGGATAAAAAGTACCATATGTCCTATTCCAAGACCTAAAGTACCTACATACCAAATTTCATCCAAATCCGTTCAGCCGTTATGGAGCTGAGAGGTAACAAACAAACAAACAAACAAACAAACAAACAAACAAACAAACAAACACACACACACACAGACTTTCGCATCTATAATATTAGTAGGATTTACCTTTCTAATAATTTCACCGTTCTACTAGACCGATTCATGAATAAGTGACGAGGCCCATGGAAATGTTAATTTTACGTATAGTGGAAGAATACAAATGTGCATGAAAGTAGATCTTAACGCTCCCGCATACCTGTTGCTTTGCAGAGTGGTTGAAGTACTCGTTTTTCTAAGAAACTATTAAACGTGCATCCAATGTGCTGATATACGGAAAAAACACACACTTCATACGAGGGCTGGTGAGTGATTTCCTAATGCCACGCACATTAGAAACACCATTCCAGAGTACTCCAAAAAGGTTAAAAAANAAAAAAAAAAAAAAAAAAAAAAAAAGGCCTTTTGAAAGTGCTCTATATCGAAATATACGCGTCACATACACAGAAAATTACTTAAGGGCCCTGCACTGAACCTTCCTACAGACTTGCCATCAATAAACTACTAGGGTCACCGCTGAAAGTCCCATAGGTACACGCAGTGCGACTAGAACACTGCACGCCAGTTGAGAGTCTTGCGGTCAGCGGCGATGGCGCACTTGATGCATGTGACAGAGTCGCCCTTATCGCTCCAGCACTTCTCGGTCTCAGACGTGGAAAGGAGCTGCAGGTAGGCTGGAGACAAAGGTGCTCAGTTCGTCGCGAACAGCATATATGCACCCGCAGTGATGCGGAACTCCCCAAGAAGTGCTGCAATGTCGACCTTGCGCCTGAAAGCACGTCTGCAAACGTCACATCACATTCTTGTCTGACACACTCAGCAGTATCAGTAGCGCCTGGCGTTCCACATGAGTGCTATGTCGAATCTGCTCTCTTCCTTGCCAGTCTTCCCTGTGAATTATGGGGATTCTAATGAAAGAACATGGGCCCAATCCGGCATCGACGAAAATAACAAGCAATGGAATTCTTCACCTGATCGACCTCATCGCGTATTTTCTCAACGCTGTCGAGGTGGACCAGTCGCGAGATGTGGGCATAACCTCAACGATCAAAAATAACCTTTCGCTGATGTCGAACGAGCTGCCTGCAGCCAAGATAGCAGGCTGGGGAATCGAAGATGACTACAGTGTTCCCATACACTCTGGAGGCGAGTACGAAGTGTGCATCCGGCTCTCCATGCTATTGGGATTTGCCGAAGACTACAAACGAATTATCTTCAGTTCGAAGCAGGAGCTGGTGCTGCTTCTAGCCAATACGCGTGCAGACACCGTCGTGGGTACGGGAGAAAACCTGGAGACAGTGGAACTGAAACTACAGTCTATCGAATGGATGCTGCTTCATGTGCAGTTGAGCACTGCAGAATGCATAGAAATGTTGAAGAATGTGGAAGATGGCAAAACCATCGATGTGGCTTCCAGGCTGTGGAGTCTCGAGACATACCCCGGATTGCCAGCAAACCAGCGCATCAACTGGATGGTGAAGTCCAGCTTTGATTCTGAGAAACTGCAGTACATCATCGTTGGGCTACAGACCGGAAGACAGCACAATGTCAGCGTGAGTCGTTCGCAGTTCGACACATGTCAAATATAAAATGTGAAACTATTTTCGAATAGCGAACGCTATCCGTACGTTGACATGAACATGAACTTTGAAAATGGGCAGTACCTGCTGGCATATCAGATGTACACTCAATTCCAAAACGCATATTTTGGACGCCAAAAATCCACGATACTGAGCGCTGATACTTTCAAGAGTTTGGCTCCGGGCATGGTATTCGATGTGAGTAAACAGGACGAGCGTATTACCTCCAATGTGATCGACATCAGGGTCGAATTCACTACACATGGGAGCATTCCTGCCAACGTACGCATTCTGCCTGATACTTCACGACCGGCTTGTATCGTACAATTGCCGAGACAAGACCGTCAAAATACTGTCGTGAGCGCAGTTGAGAACATATATAACTGTCCACACACTAGAAACGTTTATTCGTCTTCGAGCATCTTCAGCTACAAGAAGTACTGTAATCTGCGGGGTTTCCAGAGTCAAAATGGCTTCAAGCTCAAGGAGATCTAAGTGTCCTACGACGACGATGATAAAACATGCACACTCTCCTTCTACCCCCAACCCCCTTATTCATGGAAACTGTTGGACGAGAAAAGCAAGAAAACAAACGCCTGGCTAACCAAGTACTACCACGGACTGGAGCGGGACGGAGGCAAGATTCCATACCACCAGGTGGGAAATGTGCTGCGAGACTTGGTGATGCAGTACCCGAAGACTTCTATGAGCGAACTGCTTATTGAGTGCGTATTGAAGCTGTAAAGCCATCACGATGCCACCGAAGTTGTTGTAACAGAGGACTTGGCGACACACGGTGTGTGCTCCTTCTCCCTCGTGATGTTCTGCCCGGCTGATTGCAAGTTCTCCGACGTGGACAGCTGTCGCGACTGTTCTTCCTGCAAGATGGCGTGGCAGCAATCCTCACGCGCAGTGCTGGCCCGGGCCGCTAACACCACGTGCTCAGTGTGACAAGCGAACATCACAACGTCACTTCGGAACACTCCATCTGCTTATGGGCTGTCCACGGTAAACTGCGCACTTTTAAAAGTACTGCCAAAGATTCACTTATAAGCAAATAGTGTATTCTTGCACCATGTGTAAAATTACCATTGCCATAGGCCACATCACATTATTCATGCGTCGATCAAGTGAAACTGCGTAAATAATTTACAATTCTGCTAATTATTACATTTAGACCATGCGCATTAAAAAACAGAAAGCTAAAGAAATAATTACAGTAATCACAAATGTTTACTNAATTATTACATTTAGACCATGCGCATTAAAAAACAGAAAGCTAAAGAAATAATTACAGTAATCACAAATGTTTACTTAGCACTTTTAGTTCAACGTTAAGACATGGGACTACTTTCCCTCCGTCGTTACCAACTTTACCGGGCGCTTGACAGTCAGTGAGACCGTTACAATGTATGCAGCTGGAGTTCGCGAAATACACTGAGAGAAAGGTTTGTTCCAGCAGACGAAATATTTGTATAGGGCCAAATANGTTTGTTCCAGCAGACGAAATATTTGTATATGGCCAAATATATATTTAGCAGCCTCAACAAAGTATTTTGTTCAGTAAACAAAACACTAAAAGCAACAAAATTAATTTTGTTAATTTTGTCCATCTAGCCAAATACACGCTTGAATAAAAAAATCCTCTGTGATGTGCTAAATAAAAATTATACAGCCAACAAAATATTTAGTTCAATCAATTGTACATATTTGCTTGGCCTCTCATTTGATTGCGTTCGTNAATTATTACATTTAGACCATGCGCATTAAAAAACAGAAAGCTAAAGAAATAATTACAGTAATCACAAATGTTTACCTAGCACTTTTAGTTCAACGTTAAGACATGGGACTACTTTCGCTCCGTCGTTACCAACTTTACCGGGCGCTTGACAGTCAGTGAGACCGTTACAATGTATGCAGCTGGAGTTCGCGAAATACACTGAGAGAAAGGTTTGTTCCAGCAGACGAAATATTTGTATAGGGCCAAATATATATTTAGCAGCCTCAACAAAGTATTTTGTTCAGTAAACAAAACACTAAAAGCAACAAAATTAATTTTGTTAATTTTGTCCATCTAGCCAAATACACGCTTGAATAAAAAAATCCTCTGTGATGTGCTAAATACAAATTATACAGCCAACAAAATATTTAGTTCAATCAATTGTACATATTTGCTTGGCCTCTCATTTGATTGCGTTCGTNAAATTATACAGCCAACAAAATATTTAGTTCAATCAATTGTACATATTTGCTTGGCCTCTCATTTGATTGCGTTCGTTCAAAAGTACACCTCCAGAGTTTGCTTGTAATTCACGTGACAGTCAGATTAGTAACAGTGCTTGTTAGTGCATATATCGATACTAAATAATGGTATAAAAAGCCTTATAAAACAAGTTTAACAAGAAAATAAAAAGTAAATTTGTAAAACTTAAAATATTTATTTACGTGCTTTGTCCAGTATATAAATGGTGCGTATTTAAAAACATTTCAAATTTCGCGAGTTGTCATTTTAGCCGAGGTTGCTAGGGCGTGGTACTGGAGCGCAAGCGATCTTGGTTCGAGTCTAGGTCGGGCTTTCAATTCTAATATAATAACTGAAACTGTTTAATGTACATAGAGCCAAACCAAATCTTTAGTTGTACCAGCTAGACTTTACAGTTTAGGGCAACCAAATACGAACAACAAAATAATTTGGTTACAACAACATATTTGATTGCCCAAGTATAAACAAATAATTTGGCTGCGCCAAACAAATTTTGTTGAACTAAAAAAAACCTTTTTCTCGGAGTAAGCGGCTATTCCGTCTCTGTATTGTCAAGTGTTCTGTGGCGGTGGTCGGTCCGCACTGGGAGTCACGTGTGGAAAGTAGCGGCAGACGCTACGGTAGATAATAGCGCGAGGATAGTGGAGTCCACAGAGGTTAGTGGTTGCGTGCGCTCGGGCGACCCACCGACATCTACTAACTACGGTTTGTCATCTCGCCACAATTCACCAACTCCTTAGCGCGCATTTCGCCATGTTAAACGAGCGATTACTCGCACTTACAGGCGGCGTCGTGGCTCACGCCTCGGGCCCTCCTTGGCGAGCATGCCCGACACGCCATTTACACACAACGCGGCGTGTCATTCACAGTTCGGAACCTCTCTTCGTGAGGGAAAGAGAAACTAAAACAACACTGCAGATGGTGTAATATATACATGTCATCGTACTTTTCTTTGACGAGCTCCTTGAGTGTGACCTGTGGACCGGTTCCTAGACCNGGTGTAATATATACATGTCATCGTACTTTTCTTTGACGAGCTCCTTGAGTGTGACCTGTGGACCGGTTCCTAGACCTAGCAGTTACAATCGCAGTGGGACACTTGCATTAAAATGTCCTTGAAGTTCCCGTTGACTACAAAAAACATTACTTAATTATTACTATATACTAACTTTAAAATGTAAATGTTTATTTCTATATTATTTGAACATATATAAATATTTCTGATATCATATTATTTGTTACTTGCTTAACTGCCTAGCAAGCGTGTGCAATTATTTTATTCTCATAAACTAAACCAGCATGTAAAATTTGACTACTGTCGTAAGTATCAAATATTACAATNGGTGTAATATATACATGTCATCGTACTTTTCTTTGACGAGCTCCTTGAGTGTGACCTGTGGACCGGTTCCTAGACATAGCAGTTACAATCGCAGTGGGACACTTGCAGTAAAATGTCCTTGAAGTTCCCGTTGACTACAAAAAACATTACTTAATTATTACTATATACTAACTTTAAAATGTAAATGTTTATTTCTATATTATTTGAACATATATAAATATTTCTGATAGCATATTATTTGTTACTTGCTTAACTGCCTAGCAAGCGCGTGCAATTATTTTATTCTCATAAACTAAACCAGCATGTAAAATTTGACTACTGTCGTAAGTATCAAATATTACAATNGTGCAATTATTTTATTCTCATAAACTAAACCAGCATGTAAAATTTGACTACTGTCGTAAGTATCAAATATTACAATTTAGGGTCGATAAAACTGCTAGTTGTGTTATATTGCTATGAATTAAGTAAGTATTAACAAAAAAATATTCTGTATGCGTTGATATCTCGTTAAGTTCAATATTTTAAATAAATAAGTATAGAGTACTAAAATTACCGGGAAACACATTAACGATAAAAATGTTTAATAATGCTGTGTCGCCGAGTTCTGTTGCTTAAATCACTGCAAATATTTAGAACCCATATATATATATACACCCATATATATAATGTTTAGAACCCATATATATGGGTTATAAACATGTGCAGTGATTTATATATACAGGAGATGGATAAAATAATATGAATACCTGACATATACACACTAATTATTTATTAATAAGGTGTTGGGCCACCATTTGCTTTTAGAACAGCTGCAATTCTTCGCGGAATAGATTGGTACAGTGTCTGAATAGTTCCCAACGGAATGTTGTCCCATTCTTGTACCAAAACATCCGCAAATTGCTTCAATGATGTTGGAGATGGAAATCTGTTCCTCACTTTCTGATCTGTACCTTTTTGGCTGTGTGTATGGGCGCATTATCATCTTGGAATATGGCAGTGTTTGGCAGCAATAGTAAGAACTTCATAATTGAGGATGTCGAGATATTCATTCGCAGTAATCCGGCCAGTGATGTGAATGAGAGGACCAGCTGAATACCACGATATAGCCGCCCAAATCATAACGGAACCTCCCCCATGCTTGACTGTAGGAAGCAGGCAGTCCGGATCGTAGGCTTCTTTGGGGTTCTCCAGACATAAACCCGGCCGTTTGTAGGAAACAATGTAAACGATGATTCATCGGACCATACCACATTCTTCCAATCATCAAGTGTCCAGGTTTTATGATCGTAGCACCGCTTCTTTCGCAGCTTAGCGTTGGCTTCCTTTACAAAGTGTTTCGCAATTGCAGCCCTTCCATGAATGTTAGCTTTGTGGAGGAGGGCGGCATGACAAAAACAGCTTTGAGTATTACTCAAGTGAGTCTTGAGTTCTGCTGTCACTTTTGCCGCGGTGGTTTTATGTTGTCTGGCCACAATTCTTTTTAATGTTCGTCGGTCTCTGTCAGTTAACTTTGGGTTTCGCCCACTATTCCTCTTCGCCGATGATGTTTTACCATGTTTTGTGTATGCTGTCATTACCGTGGATACTGTCATTCGTGAAACGTTAAACAATTCAGCTGTTTCGTCATAGACGCTCCCGCTAACCGAGCACCAACGATTTGCCCTCTTTCGAAGACTCATGAGATCACACATTTCACCGATCGCTTGTTTTAACCGTCGCAGAACAAAGGGTATAATACACTGAAATAACCTACAAGACTTGGCACGTAAACTGTGAAATACATACGCGTCGCATTATTTACACGGAAGCAGTGTTGCCAACATGCAACAACATGTACTATATTGCATGGTGTTCATATTATATTGTCCATCCCCTGTGTATATATATATATTCTTAACATTTGCAGTGATATATATATGGGTTCTAAACATTTGCGGTGATTTAACCAACAGAACTCGGCGACAATTTGACTGCCCAAATACAAANATTCTTAACATTTGCAGTGATATATATATATATATGGGTTCTAAACATTTGCGGTGATTTAACCAACAGAACTCGGCGACAATTTGACTGCCCAAATACAAACAAATTAATTTGGCTGCGCCAAACAAATTTTGTTTAACTAAACAAAACCTTTTTTCAGTGTAGAATCCATATATATAAGCTTTATAAATATATATATATATATGATTTGTATTAAACTATAAATTATAATATTTCATTTATAGTTAATATAAATTAAAACAGGGAGAAAATAGGTATGTTGGTAATGCCTAGTAACAAATAATATTTTGCAAAATATGATTACACAGAGTGCGCACGAATGCGGTGCGTTGTCACTTTGGTGTAATTTTCTAGACTCGCATTAGCTTTGTTTACACGAAGCGGAGGAATATCGTGCAAGGAGAACTTAAGAAGGACTTCAGAAAAGTAGGGAAAAAACGCGAATTAACTATACTATGGTTTTATGGAAAAATTATTGGTATTGATGTGTAAAACTATGTTTAATAATTACTTTTACGTACGTTCATTTCAGTAATAAAAATGATAACATCCGTAGCTAAAATAAAAGTGCACAAACTTAATTAATAACAAAAATTATGTAACACTATTACTAATTTTTATTACATCCAGAGTAATTATTATGGTATTGCTTGATCAATGTTGCGTCCCACAATTTTCTCCAATTCGCTGCAAATATATCTGCAAGGGCCATAGTTAGCGTTTTCATTANATCAATGTTGCGTCCCACAATTTTCTCCAATTCGCTGCAAATATATCTGCAAGGGCCATAGTTAGCGTTTTCATTATTATGAATTCAGTTGCTGGCAGAAATTTCATGAAGGCTTGTAATTGAGGTATTTGATTAATTACAAACTAGCTAAACTGGAACATTCACTGGCAAATTTCGACCAGACAACATTGTTTGTTAACATCTTGCAATATTTAAGGGGGGGGGGGAATTAATGAACACAGAAACTACAAGCTGTGTACGTATGTGTGATCTTTCTTGGGTGATATTGAAAGTCGAAGACTGTGCGTAACATCCGCTGTAAAGGCCGGATTACTAGACCGCTGCACGCATGTACAGAATTAGGCGGGAAACTGCGATGCTCCCAACGTCAACAGGACGGAAGCAGTTTGGTAGACTGCCGGAAGCGCTCGCAATGATGGACGCGACCTAGTCGTGATGAGTCGTGCGTGATCGCGACCCGGTTGCAGTCCAATCACCACTCAACTGTGTTTCCAGGGAAACTGTGTCAGCGTGCATGTGGGTGTCCACGGTCAACTGAGCACTTCTGAAGGCCCTGCGTAAGATCTACTTGTATGCACGTTGTGTATTCTTCCGCCGTATGTCAAACTAGCATTGCTACGGGCCTGATCACTTTATTCCTGCGTCGGTCAAAGGAAACTGTAAAATTATCATAAAAGTAGATGTTTTAAAATTTTGTTCATTCTTACTCTTATATGGTTTTAAAAAAGCAGAACGTAAAAAAATAATTTTAGTATTCACAATTGTTTACCTAACACTTCTAACTCAACGTTAAAAAAATGTAACAACGTTCCTTCCGTTATTGCCAACTTCACAGGGAGCATGCCGGTCAATGTGTTCGTTGAAACATGCGCAAGTAGGGACAGTGACATTTATCAAAGGCTGATTTCAAAAGTGCTCAATTTACCGACAACAGCCTTTACATGATGTGGTTATAGTCCTTCGGCGACACAGCTGCTGCAGCTAGACTCTAGGGCTGTTCGATATTTTGATATATCAATAAATATTGATATGAAAAATAACTTATCGATCTATATGTAAATTTGAAAAATATCTGTACATCGATGTTTCGATATTATCGAAGTTTTCGGAACTATCGAAATTTACGGTATTATCGAAATGTTCAGTATTATAGGCATTTTCCCGATTATCAAAGTTTTCAGATATTATCGAAATTTACAATATTATCGATACTATCGGCATTTCCCATATTATCGTCATTCTTGATATTATCGACATATTATCGGCGTGGACAATACTATCGAAATCAGCTGTGTTATCAGCATCCTCTTCATTATCGACGTCCTCTATATCATAGGCATAAAGGATATTATTGACCTGATCAATAAAATAAACAATGCCGATATTATCANATCGACGTCCTCTATATCATAGGCATAAAGGATATTATTGACCTGATCAATAAAATAAACAATGCCGATATTATCAACTTTATCTGCACCATCTAGATTACAATATATATAATATATTTTATATTTGGCTGACATTATCGATGACACTGGTATTACGATGTAACAAACACTATACAGTATGCATCAGGGGTAATGNTATATTTGGCTGACATTATCGATGACACTGGTATTACGATGTAACAAACACTATACAGTATGCATCAGGGGTAATGTTACAAACATGCAGGAACGGCACCAGCGTACATATGAGATAGGGAACCCCGGTTCGGAAACGCCTCCGTTGAACGTTACAACCAACACGGTGTCGATATGCGTGTTACAGTGGAGTACGACGTCTTACAGGACTTTGTAAACTAATGTACTAGGTACATGCCCGGCAATCTATGAAGACTACAGGTCACAGCAAGTGCACTCGTCCGCCAATGAACACAGATAGCAGCCTACCCACACTCGCGCCTCAGGACCGCCGCGTCTTTGTGAAGGCATTCAGTGATACACGTGGTTCACGATCACGTGAGCACTCTTACAATCAACCTTTGGAAGAGTCACTGCCCGCAACTGCACGTACTTTAACGTAAGTAATGACCACAGTACTCACATTTACGTTGGCAGCCAACTACGAGAACTAGTTCCATGTTTTTACTTCTTACTAGTGGTAAAGTTAAAACATTTTTGTCACCTGCAATTCGGTATCTTTTTGTTGTATGCAAATAAGAATAAAATATGGCATGATTGTAACAGTCCATACCTGCCAACTTTAGGAAATCATAATTAGAAAGATTTTGTAAGCACAATAAATAATAATTTAAAAACTTATTTTTAATGTGATTTGTTACGTCCGAAACCATACATACTACCGCTTAACATGAAAAAAAGCCCATTGCGCTTTACTACATTAATAACATTACTAAAACACATAATATGTTAATATTTCATTACCTTTCCACTTTCAGTGGAATGTGAGACGAAGCATCAGAGCACAGCAATTATGAAGATGTAACTAGCGCCCGTAGCTTTCTCCAAGACATCTGCATTGCGTTGTTAGCTTAATTGGTTAAATCTGCACTAAAGTAATGAACTGAAACTATCTCCCTACTTAAATCAGAGCACTATGGAGTCGTACAACTATTATCTATTTCTGCTATGTTGTTGTATTCTGCTGTTTATGTCGAGATGGAACACTGGTTTTAAAGAAGCAGCTGTGGCTTTCTTTAGGAATCCTGCACTAAACTTTTGTTCATTACATAAGCCTCATTTCCTGCATTTCAAAACCGAAATTGATTGTATAGTGTCGTTAGACATGGAGGATCTGAAATGGGTCCTGTTTTTTAATTCACCAAACTGAAAACACACTCACTTTCTGCATTGCTGTGTGGAATGGACAGGATGGACAACATTATTCTACTTATTCTATTGTATTTTAAAATGCAGTCAACACCACAAATCCTGGATAACTTGGCTCACTTAACCTCATCACTATCTCCTATAGAACTAAGGGCTGAAATGTCGTCTATCTGAAGAGTTGAGAATTGTTTTTCAGTTTCGTCCATAGCTGCATCCCCAGTTTCACCTTCTTGTACGGGCAAAATGACGGGAAACAAATCCACAAAGTAGCGAACAGAAGAAAAGTTGGCATTGTCGAGATTATTCACTCTTGCCACAGCTGCATTTTTCAAGACTTAATTTTTTACGGGGAATTTGTGAACAATGTTGTCACATGCTGTAACAAAATAAGTCCTCAGATGCAAAAAAAAAACTACTTTTTCCTTTTCTTCAAGTGTTTTCACAATGTTTGATGCTTTGCTTCCTATTACTAATTCGGTGTCGTCTTTCTGATTCTGAATAGAGTGATAGTTCACTTCAAATAATGAGCAACTTTTCACAGCTTTTACTTTCACAAAATTTTATAGCAATGCTTTTAGAAACTCAAGCAACAGTTCTCTCAAAATATGAATGTGTGGAGATGCTGACTGAAGAATTACATTAAGTTTTTCAAATGTTGGGAGGATACCTAGAAGAAATGCACAAAATGATTTATTTAGGTCAGAAGAAAGGAACAAATAGTTTTTCTACCCGATTTACAAAATGACTTGTATTCTTGAGAATAGGAGCATCACTGTTTGCTGACTTCAAAGCAATTCTCTTTTTGCTGGAATCAGTAGCAGAACACAAATTATNAATTCTCTTTTTGCTGGAATCAGTAGCAGAACACAAATTATTCCTTTTCTCATTTATGTTTTTCTGACGTATCCCATCAGAGGTTGAACAGGATGATGATTGTAGTTTGGGAATTTTGTAAGAGGTGAGACTCGAAGATGAAGGTTTCTCATTTACAAGCTCTCCCTTAAAGAAACTAAGCAGTGGTTCCCACGGTTCAAAAACCCTCAACAAACTTCTTCCAAGAGAAAGCCATCTTGAACAGATATGCTTCAGTATTTTCTTCGCTTCTGTGCCATGGAGCTCTTGAAATTTTTGTAACATNAAAGCCATCTTGAACAGATATGCTTCAGTATTTTCTTCGCTTCTGTGCCATGGAGCTCTTGAAATTTTTGTAACATTTCTTTTCTCTTTGAACTTTTTTCCAAATAATAAAAAATGTCCACAAGAATGTCATAAATTTATTCTGACAAAGCAGATACAGCCTTTTCCACAGATAAATTTATCAGGTGACAAATGCAACCAATCACAATAAGCCCAGGTGTTTCTCTTTCAACACTGCTGCAACGCCATTTTTATGACCAACCATTACAGCTGCATTATCTGCACAAAAAGCCACGCAGTGTTCAACAGGANGCAACGCCATTTTTATGACCAACCATTACAGCTGCATTATCTGCACAAAAAGCCACGCAGTGTTCAACAGGAATGTTATTGCATTCCAGCTGTGCAAGCACTAAATTACCTATATTCCATCCAGTAGAATCTCCTTCCAAGGCCGGAGCAGAAAGAACAGAGTTCACAATTTTCTCCTGTGTATCATCGTAAAACGTCACTACAATGGGATACAACTTTGAATTGGTGTCATTGCTTCCATCAGTTGAAACAGAAAATGGTGCATTCTGCAAATATTGTACTACACTAAATTTTGCATCAGAAGGCATTTCCTTTACAATTGCTATGGTTTTTGTATGACCACATCCATACTTCTTTGCAATTTCTGAGTCCGGGAACATTTCTTTTAGTAGCAAACCTGCATGATCTGCGGCAGTTAGGGGAATGTTGTGCTCTACCAAAAAATAAATAAACAAGCATTTTGCTCGTGTAACGTCCGAATCGGCATTTCCAGGTTTTTGCAAAGAACTTGGAAATCTTCTGATTTACTTCCTGGCACTTTATGTTGGCGACATGCTTTGCGCTTTTAACGTGTACACTTATATCTGTTTTCCCACCATGTGCGAAGTTTAAGTCGCATCGGCATATACTACAGAAGCCAAACCTATCGCCCTTGTCTGATTTTATAATACATGGAAACTCTACACTGTATGATTCCCGGAATGTCTGGTAGTAATGCTTTTTTCTACTCATCTCTAGTTTTAAACTTTGCAGAGTCGACAATAAGTAACCTATCAAGCCCTCACAAAAACATGGCCGGCAAGAGACATAATACATACCACATTTTAATCACAGTCCATACGTAGTTACATACAGCTTTTATCGCACACAGTACTGAAATCCTTTAACACGTGTTTCAACTAGACTTCAAATTGAAACACTTCACTGTAAAATCTATGTCCACGTGTATTCGTATTCACAAACAAATCCGGTAGCTATCAAAAACCCCAACAAACAATAGATATGCGAAAATTGATTGTCGCCCTATCGTAACGTGATTGCTTGGATGCAGGCAGAATCAGTATCGATCGATATCGTCACAACACTACTATTTCCGTGCTTTAACGTAAAATAATCGCAAAAATTAATTTTTTTTTAATCAACTAACTAAAAATCGGAAGAATGTACATATTTCCGGAAAACAATATGTGGCAGCTTTTCCCGGGAGACTTCCGGAAAAATCGGAAAGGTTGGCAGGTATGTAAACATTTATATGTGTTACATATATGTATATGGCTTAAGCGACGTTCAAGTTAGCTGGTTCATTGTTTGGTTTCAGTTTTTTTTCCGGTCCGCACTCGTGTGTAAACAAATAGCGGTTCACGACCAACAACATTACATTTCACTGATAGCAATAGTAACCACTATCACAAAAACATTCTTCTAGAAGATAATATTTCCTAAAAACTGCCCATTTCGACTTTTAAATGTTTTGTGAAGTTGTGTCAAGATTGTTGATGCATTTAACTTGCTGAAGTTAAAAGCCTTATTTAAAATGTTCGTGTCCTGTGAGAAATGTTCGTGTCCTGTGAGAAATGAGTTTGTTTATTTGTTTGGTGGCTGGTTTCGCGTGAATAAATCTTCTGGGTGTTTACATTTTTAATATTTCTTATCGCAAAAATAAAGGCAAATGAACTAACCGGCCAAAGCACGAATTTTAAGAAATTTATTTTAATTTATTTATAGTTTTACAAAAATATATTTGGCAAATCTTTTTAGAAGAATTCCTTATGCCTTATATAGCGACACTATTCTAGTCTACGAGTTTTTCAACTGTAAATCCTTACTTCCGAGTCAGAGCTGCGGCTTCCGGTAGACAGGCGCCATAAGGTGTTGGAACATTCGTTAACTGAGTGCCACGCGCTGTTGACCTTGAACTGGACGTTGGTAGCCAGTTCCCGGTGCTGGTGTGGTGGCAGCTGTGCTTATGTAAGGCGTGTGATGCACCGTACTGTGCCATCTTGCGCCCAGCTGACCTCACCGCATGGATAACCGTAGTTTCGCTCGGAGTGCAAATATGCTCAGGCTTGCGAACTAAGACCGTCGCTGGGCAATCAGATGGAGGGAGGGGCGTGTTTTCCTAGGAACGCCCTTGGTGGTAGTGCCGGAACAATGGCGACGTCCTAAGTTATGGTAACCCTGAGGTGGACTCTCAACCATTCGTCGCATCCGTCGGTCGCCCGTCCGTTCCGCGATCACGTGACCTTCAACAATCGCATGGCAACTTTTTTTCTATCAGCCAATCCATCAAACATTTCTCTAACTTTAACTTTCGATGGACGGACGGATGGGCCACCACCTTCTCACGACATTCCGTAGATGCGAATATGCACTTGGAAATAAACTGCAATACGGTAGATGTGTGTTTATCTTTGGTGGTAACATCAGGAATTTGAAACGTACACTGAAATTCTGCAGTACAGAAGGACTGACGGGCGACCGACTGACAGACGGTTGTGAGTCCAGCCGGCTCTGAAGTTGTCTCCTCTTAAAACCATAGACTAAAGGTGAGATATACCGCTTATTCGTCTTCTGCGCATGTAAACAACAGTGATCTACCCTAAAGCAACACAACTGTCAAAGTCGCATGGTCAACAGTGTTGAAAGTGTTTGTTTTTATCTTAATTTTCAAAAGACAAGCACTTTTATAAGAATAAAATACTTTCACCAGTTTGGATTTCATCTAACTGCATTACAAACTGGTTAGAAAAAAGTTCTCAAAACACTTGTTGACTTAACAAGGTCCTAACCTCAAATCTAACCAGCGCCGTTTTGGCTAGTCCTATTGGCAGAAAAGCAGTTCAATGTTGGGACACGAACACTGGTTGTGCGCAGCCAGCGAGCTCACTCTACCTCAACTTTAGTCTATAGTGAACACCGCCGTGATCAGGTAGACAACCGCCGTGATCAGGTAGCAAGAGGGGAGGTGGTGCGGAGAGCAGGACATGTTCCGGAAGACATGTCCCTGTGGTAACACGACAACCACCCCGGTCACCACACACTCGCGAGCCTGCTGCCAGCTAACTAACTGTACATTCTGCCTCACGAACATCTGCAACTTCTTAACACATTTGAGGATTACGCTCCAGTGTAGCTCGGGCGATTATTTATGCAATAAAATGACTAGGGCCACCTGTTTTTCGCGTAAAGATTCGTGCGCAGGATTGACAAGGTATCTGTGTGAAGATACATTCTCTATTTGACTGAGCCTATCATAACTGAGCTACTCAGTCACTGAACTTCAGTGACTGGCTGGCAGACACTTCAGAAGCGCGATAGTTCAAATCGTCCAACCACTAAATTGTTTCTGAACTAACATGTTTTCCAGTACAACTAGTCGTGTAATCTTTTCGCGAAAAACCTGCGGCCATAACAATGACCAGTCAGAGCCACGTGCTTCAAATGCCGGAATTTAATACTTTGAAAATTCATTTTGTCACGGAAAATAAAACTCGTGCGGATACGCTTATTGTTTCGGTGACATTTAACAGGACCTCACAAGGACACTTCTGCCCAGAAATTACGATTTCCCTGACTAAAAAATAACATCGTGTTATAACCCGTCAAAAGGACACGATTGACTGTAAGGGTAGTTCACAGTAAAGTGATAACTTTTGAAAGCCCTGCTCAAGATATACTACTACTAGTTTTATGCACATTGCTTCTTCTTCCACCACATGTAAATGTTATACTGCCATGGGCGTGATCACTTAATTCATGCATCAGTTACGTGAAACTGTGAAATTATTCGAAAAGTAAATATTTTACGAATTTGCCAATACTTACACTTATGTGTATTACAAAACTGATAATTAAATAAATAATTTCAGTATTCACAAATGTTTGTGTAACATTTTAAAATCAACTTTAAAGTGTGGGACTACTTTCACTCCGTCGTTACCAACTTTACTGGACGCATGCTGGACAATTTGCTCATTAAAATATATGCAGGTGGAGACAGTGATATTTTTCAAAGGTTGATTTCAAAAGTGCTTACGCTACCGTGACCAGGTTTGTAGTCGTTTTACAAGGTAAAATACACATGATTGGAGAAGCATCAACTCGGCACCCCAGTGTCTGATGACCAACCAGTAATGAACGTAACGTAGTGTAGTGTAGTGTAGTGTAGTGTAGTGTAGTGCNCCCCAGTGTCTGATGACCAACCAGTAATGAACGTAACGTAGTGTAGTGTAGTGTAGTGTAGTGTAGTGTAGTGCAGTGGAGTGCAGTGCAGTGGAGTGGAGTGTAGTGCATAGTGTACAGTGTGTAGAGTGTAGTGTAGTACAATATAGTGTATAGTGTACAGTGTGTAGTGTGTAGTGTGGTGTAGTGTAGTACAGTGTAGTACAATATAGTGTACGGTGTGTAGAGTGTAGTGTGGTGTAGTGTAGTACAGTGTAGTACAATATAGTGTACAGTGTGTAGAGTGTTGTGCAGTGTAGTGTAGTATAATATAGTGTACAGTGTGTAGTGTGTAGAGTGTAGTGTGGTGTAGTACAATGTAGTATATATAGTGTACAGTGTGTAGTGTGGTGTATTGTAGTACAGCGTAGTATAATATAGTGTAGAGTGTAGTGTGGTGTAGTACAGTGTAGTATAATATTGTGTACAGTGTGTAGTGTAGTATAATATAGTGTACAGTGTGTAGTGTGTAGAGTGTGGTGTGGTGTAGTACAGTGTAGTGCAATATAGTGTACATTGTGTAGAGTGTAGTGTGGTGTAGTGTAGTACAATATAGTGTACAGTGTGTAGTGTGGTGTAGTGCAGTACAGTGTAGTATAATATAGTTACAGTGTGTAGTGTGGTGTAGTGTGGTGTAGTGTAGTACAATAGAAAGTACAGTGTACAGTGTGAAGTGTGGTGTAGTACAGTGTAGTATAATATAGTGTACAGTGTGTAGAGTGTAGTGTGGTGTAGTGTAGTACAGTGTAGTACAATATAGTGTGCAGTGTGTAGCAGTAGTACAGTGGTGGTGAGAAAACAGAGAACAGCATAACTGCTGTTCCTACAATTATGGATATAAGCGACTTACTTATAATTTGTCTTGAATACCAGTCACCGTGTGCAGACATCAACGTTTTGACAGTTATGAATGCGGGCCTGTTTATGGCGGTTTCCATGGCTACAACCATGTCGACTCTCCACTAACGCTTCGCTCTCAAGACCCCGATGTTACGAGCCGCCCAAATCTCATCACTCATTCTTTTCGCAGGTAAATGTACTGGGGACACGCTTAGTAGTTTCTTCAAGCACACTGCAGCGCGGTTGAAACGCCAGGCAGGCGGGTGTTGCAGAGTAGGTGGGGTTGCTGGGGGAACGGCAGAGCTCCTCACACTGCAGAGCACGGCTTACATAAGCACAACCGGTCCTCCGCCAGCAACAACACCAATCTCCACACGACGGCACATGACTGGCTACAGCGTCTTCAGGCAGCATCCGCTTGGCGACACACCCCTCTCCGCTTCGCCCGCGGATGTGCTACAGTCCAGTCCACGATACTTCAAACTACCCTGGAGCCCTGCTGCTCAAGTTCTACATCCCGGATATTCCTCCGCCTCGCGCTAACAAAGCTCAACTAAGTCCAGGGGCCGCGCTGGTGTAGTGGTTAGACTGCTCGCCTAGGCGTACCGGGTTCCATTCCCGACTGGGTCGCTCCCGGAATTTCGCATGTGGGAATCGTGCCGGACGATGCCGCTGGTCGGCGGGTTTTCTTGGGGATCTCCCGTTTCCCCACCATTGCATTCTGGCGCTACTCCACCCTCGCCTCACTTCACCCTCAGCGGCTCTCAATACCTCGCTGTTAAGAGCCACCCAAATCTCTCAACTCTACACTATACCTCGGTACAACGGTTTTGCAACTCGGAAGTCTGATTTTCCAATTTATTACCTTAGTATGCGGTAGAGATCTCCGTTACCTGTAAAAGTTTCACAACTTAAATACTGAAGGTTATATTCTTATGGAATATCGTAGCATGACAATGCGCTGGAGTAAGTGATTTTGTTAATACAACACTACTGCTCCTGAAAAACAGTATATTGTGAGTTGTAACACTGTTGTACTGAGGTATCGATCATATCTTGACAGTTGATGTGAACAGCTGGGGTCTTCAGCGTCAACGGTTAGCAACGGTGGGAGAGACAGAAGTACCCTGAGAAAACCATCCAGCTAGTGGCAACGTCCGCCATGTTTACTAGACGCGGAAAAAGCGCGGTCGACACCGCCGGAAATCGTGGCGGGAGGCGGCAATTGTTCAAAAGTAGATTGCAGAAGCGTCCAGCACGACGTTGAAGCGGTGGTAGCGAGTTGCAAATACGATCGCGGTGCGGTGATGCGGTTGTGTAAAGTGGCGAAGGTGCGCTAGGAAGATGAGTGAACTTTCCATACGTGAGTGGTATGTAGTACAAGGCGAGCTGCGGGCTGAGGGGCGGAGTCCTTGGTGCAGCTCGACACACGCCCCGTGTCGGCCCAGACTGCAGATAGCACAAGCACAGCGAGAGACGAGAGTAAGACAGTCCTCTGACGCCCTCGCTCTCTAAGGCCCATGTGCCACCATGCAAGCTTGCATGGCCACTTGTATGGATGATTCTACGAAAGATTTTAGCCTTCTACTGTCTTGTTTTCGTGGATGTTTTCGTAATTGGTCGTGTGCAATCTTCGATGGTAGCATTGGCGACGGAAACAGTGGCTCAGGGGAGTCACATGACCCCCTAATAATATGCTGTAAGGATCAGTTTCTCACAAGAAATAATACACCCGCACTAAAATTACGACTTTTGATGTTTATTACCGCACGTAAAGACAGAATTGAGTACTATTTTCAAATATGCTTCTAGTAGAATGGAGCAGTATTTCTATTATTTCTATGATTCGAAATTTGTTTATAAACTGTATCAGTTATTACGTTAAAATAAAATAAAAACCGTGTATCCGTATTATATACGTTTTGAGTAACCATCAATATGTTGGTAAGAATTTTTCTGCGATATTGTAATACTTGCTAGAGTTAATTTTTTTTTTTTTTTTTTTTTTTTACCCTTGACTCCCAGATGACAAACACATTCCGCCGCCCCTGGTTGGAAGGTTTCCTACTAATCATAAATTTTAGCCAATCAGAGAGAGGGTGGTGGGATGTGATGTTGGCGATAGTTGTAATTTTGTTTATTTTGTATTGGAGAAACAACGATTGGTCCATTACACAAAAAATAAAAAGCAAATAAAAAACAACGAAAATTCGTGTTTATATATTGCAAAAGTTCAAGTTATAGTAACAAAACGATTAGGCTCTGAGCATAACGCTGAAGTCGCGAGTGAAGATTGTTCCCGAACCTCAGTTGCAGAAGTAAAATAATAAAAAAACGCTCTCGCCTTTACTTGTGCGGCAGCAAGTATCGTTGGAGAGTTTGTTCAATGGAATCCTCTATAACTGCTTGCATGCAGGCTCGGGTAGCAGCTCTCGTGGAAGTTCCCGCCAGAGCTTGTACGGAGAATTCTATTGGGGCGCACAGACTAGACACTTTCGAGTGCGGTGCAGACTGAGCATGAAGACAAGTGCGGAGCGAGTCGCCTGTGCTCACGACTGATTGACCTTCACTTGTGTTTGTCTTTGCATCCCCATTTACAACAGTCCTACTGGCTCACACAACACCGTACACACTTACTACACTGTACAACGTTCATTACATTAACATGTCAAGTTGGAAGCTTTCCAATCAAATACTCTTTCCTGCATAGAATAACATACATTCCAACCTGTTCATTGCAGTACTTAAGAGGGACGCAGGGGTAATTATACAAGCGAGAAGTAAATCCAACATCACGCAAAGATTCGATGGAAGATTCTTTTCGTTCGTTTTCTGTATTCATTTTTATCCCCACGGGGTGAGTATAAAAGAATACCTAAACTTTGAAGGTCTATAATATCAAAANTTTTCTGTATTCATTTTTATCCCCACGGGGTGAGTATAAAAGAATACCTAAACTTTGAAGGTCTATAATATCAAAACCAAACAACCTACAACCTTGATTGGCCAATCAAATTAACCGTGAAGTTTGTTTACCATACATTCATTAATGTTCAATGTGACCAACACGAGCGGCCCGAACGACATCTACGTGATAATCAAACTCGTTCCATGCTCTTGTCAGCATGTCCGGTGTTGCGGTTTGGATGGCGTTCGTAACTCTCTATTTGAGACACGTCAATGTAAAGGGGG
Source organism: Clitarchus hookeri (assembly GCA_002778355.1). Lineage (NCBI taxonomy): Eukaryota > Metazoa > Arthropoda > Insecta > Phasmatodea > Phasmatidae > Clitarchus > Clitarchus hookeri. The sequence goes on from NQII01000771.1 coordinate 279,564, forward strand.
CGGTCTGATGTTTCCTTTATGTGCCGAGAGATGACACTGNGTAACTCTCTATTTGAGACACGTCAATGTAAAGGGGGCGGTCTGATGTTTCCTTTATGTGCCGAGAGATGACACTGGGGGCGTCTGTCGTCGCACTATGAGCGTGTGTTGTGTGCTAGTCCGCATCACGATGGCGACGAACAACAGAATGCGTTCTGTGTTATTCAATTTGCTAACTGTGAATCGGTTACAACTGTTCAAAGTGAATTCCGTCGCAAATACGGACGTAGTCCTCGCGATAGGTGGAGTATCGTACGTTGCAAAGCAGTCAAGGCACTGTGTCTCACGGAAACGTTTCCGTAAAGTTCCGGGCGGCCGCGTGTGTCCGTTCTCTTACACGTTGCCTAAGTTGTTCGCAACGTTCGCAGTCCGAGAAAATCAACTCGACAAGCTAGCCGAGAAATGCAAATCTCTCAGTCGACGGTATGGACAATGTTGCGAAAGCGATTGCTGTACAAACGATACCGGTTACAGCTTGTACAGGCACTTACCGATAGGGATAAAGAACTGTGACGTGATTTCTGCGCGTTCGTTCTTGCCCAGAACGAGGTAGAAGGTGCCTTCATGTCNATAGGGATAAAGAACTGTGACGTGATTTCTGCGCGTTCGTTCTTGCCCAGAACGAGGTAGAAGGTGCCTTCATGTCTAAGCCGGTTTTTAGCGATAAAGCGACGTTCCATACAAATGGTAAGGTGAACCGGCACAGCGTGCGGATATGGAGTCAGGAGCCTCCACATGAAACCACCGAACACGAGCGCGTTTCCCCCAAAGTGAACGTGTTTTGCGCTGTATCCAAAGACACTGTTTTCGGCCCTTTCTTTTTTCACGAGCCCACTGTTACTGGAATCCCTTATTTGGACGTGCTTACAGAGTGGTTGTTTCCTCAGTTAGAAGAGGCGGCGGGGGACTTCATTTTCCAGCAGGATGGTGCGCCACCCCATTGGCACCTAGCTGTTCGCGGATACCTGAACGAGACGTTGCCGCAACGCTGGATTGGTCGAGGAGCAACTGGTGACCATGCTCTTCATCACTGGCCCCCAAGAAGCCCTGATCTTACCCCGTGCGTTTTTTCTTCTGTGGGGGTACTTAAAGGATCAAGTGTTTCGTCCATCATTGCCGGCTAACATTGACAACCTCAAAACGAGAATTACGGACGCCATCCAAACCGTAACACCGGACATGCTGACAAGAGTGTGGGACGAGTTTGATTATCACGTAGATGTCGTTCGGGTCGCTCATGGTGGTCACATTGAACATTTATGAATGTATGGTAAACAAACTTCACGGTTAATTTGATTGGTCAACCAAGGTTGTAGGTTGTTTGGTTTTGATATTATAGACCTTCAAAGTTGGGGTATTCTTTTATACTCACACTGTAACATGAATGTAACAGTTTCGTTAGTGTGTTTTAATATTTCAGTTAAAATCACACTTGAATATTTATGTGGAATCAGTACACCAACCTTTTCAGCTTCTCAAAGGTTTTTACTAAACTAATTCTTAGTTTCAAACCAATTAAAAGATAATTCACTCTCCTTTATCAATTCTTACAAATTAAAACATTCTGCAGCAATTATCGTATTATCGTTATTTTATTTTTACTTCTTTAAAAAAGCACACGTCCATCCTTGACGGTGGGGGAATTATTTTTGTTGCAGGAAATTAAGTTCGATTTTACTTCAGCCTTACTTATGTTGTTACCTGTCCTCCAATTGGCTGTCGTCTGCCCGCACCACATTTCTCCACCAACCAGCAACGGCGAAACGAGAGGCAACCAGGATATTTTCGTTCGTGAATTTGTTTAACAAACCCTCAATACTTCTTATCCTTTAGCGAATAAATGAAAAATAACAAACAAATCTAGNTTCGTGAATTTGTTTAACAAACCCTCAATACTTCTTATCCTTTAGCGAATAAATGAAAAATAACAAACAAATCTAGAATACTTAATATCGTCTAGAAAAAAATGAAATATACTTATACATAATCTCTATCACTATTAAAATAACCAAAGATTATGCTGTATTTTGTTATACTCATATTATAAAGCTGAATTTGGAAATTATATTAAATTAATTAGACACATAAGAAAAATACTCTGTAATCATATGTAATTATAATACCTGTGACTAACGGTAAATATAACCCCTGAAAATCCGCAACGTTACAGTGTATTTGGATGATACAGCGATTTGGTAAATCCTATGTCGGTTTGTGAGAAACGATGTTGTTATTGATTGGCACGCAAAGGAAATAGTTTTAAATATTATAACGATTGCAAATATCCATTTGCATACACTAGCCTTTTTCGAAGATCCCAGATATGGCATTATTTGGTAGTACTGGATTACAACTTATCAAAGCCGAGCGTATCTTGTTTCCTATGTGAATCGACCCGGATTATTGCTCGCCTACGGGAGGGTGCTCAGATGTTGCTCGATGGTTCCACTACAATCGGCGTGTCTAAAACATGCGCTTGCACGAGTGCTGATCGCCAAAAACGCATTATTCTATATTTGTACGAAATGCTGGTCAAATTGTATACGTACATACTTGTAAGTACTCTTTAGAAGCACAAATACATANTCTATATTTGTACGAAATGCTGGTCAAATTGTATACGTACATACTTGTAAGTACTCTTTAGAAGCACAAATACATATAATATATACCGCATAGTTTTGCCATCAAAATCACAATTTTAGTGTTGTTGTGATGTACAAATAAAATTAACGAAAACATTTACAGAAAATCTAACGAGGGTGTCCTGAAAGGTCATGTCTTGATTAATTTTAAGGTACGCTTAGAAAAATTTATTTTGGAAAATATTGTAAACTGCTACAAATAAAAAATATGCACAATTTAAGCAATTTTAAAAAATTGCAACAAAAAAAACATGTTTAAAATTTTTTTTGGAAATAACTCATTGTATCTTTATTTTATTGTGAGTTCTCTAGTGAGTTAGTTTATATTATTTTTACGCCCCAAAAACACTAAAATTGCTATTTTGACACGCTATTACGCAAACAATAGGCTGTCTTAAGTTTTTGTGCGAGGAAATAGTACTTGCAACTAATGTCTACAAGTCAAACAATATTTCGTACAAATGTAAAATAATAAACTTTTTGCTAACCAGCTTCCTTAAAAGTGCCGGCCGGCTGGATCTTTCATTTTTAAGATTACACATACCGTCATTCTCAAAAATTTATAATTTCCTGGTTCCATAGTTTTTACTTATCCGTTATCATTTTACTCTTTTTGCATAACGTGGAGAAAAACGAAACCGACTTGCATTAACGTAAACACAGTAATATGTATGGCGTGCTTGAAAATATTTGTCACACAAATTCTGCCACAACTACAAATAAAAAAAATAGACAACCATTTTAAATTTTAATGTGTCAAACGATTTAAAAGAAAAAAACCATTCAACAGCCAATCAGGACGCAGGTTACAAAAATGTGGCACAGAAGATTGAATCGAGCTTTCTCCTTTGACGGAAATGCCGTCACCGCCGCCAAGAAGAGGCGCGTATGTGCTGAAGGAAAATCTAATCTAATATAGTTGCTGCAAAATTTTTTATTTTAATCATCAATAATGGAATATAATGGTTATAAGTAATACAATTGTGTCAGGATGTTTGAAATCGAGANCACAGAAGATTGAATCGAGCTTTCTCCTTTGACGGAAATGCCGTCACCGCCGCCAAGAAGAGGCGCGTATGTGCTAAAGGAAAATCTAATCTAATATAGTTGCTGCAAAAATTTTTATTTTAATCATCAATAATGGAATATAATGGTTATAAGTAATACAATTGTGTCAGGATGTTTGAAATCGAGATGTATTCATTTGCGTTCTGAGAAAACTAACGAGTCAATAAAAAAATGGAGAAAAGAACTTCGGCATTNTTTTTATTTTAATCATCAATAATGGAATATAATGGTTATAAGTAATACAATTGTGTCAGGATGTTTGAAATCGAGATGTATTCATTTGCGTTCTGAGAAAACTAACGAGTCAATAAAAAAATGGAGAAAAGAACTTCGGCATTCAAATTCAAGAGAAATGTTACAAACACTGGAGGGTGTGCATGATAGCCACAATATGAAGTTGTACGTTAATATTTTGTCAGGGACTGTAGATCATGATCCGAAACTACCTACATTGCCGTCAGCTTGAAAACCGCCTCTTTGGAACAGCAGCGCACCTTGCGGCGGAAATTATCCCTAAGCCAAACTCTCCCACTATGGGGCTGTTCACGGTAAACTGAGTTCGAAAGCCCTGATTTAACATCTACCAGTATGGGCATTGTGTATTCTTCGCATTATGTAAAATTAACACTGCAATGGGCTTAATTACTTCATTAGTGCGTCAATCAAGTGTAGCAGCGAAATTTAAATATTTTACAAATCTGCTAATTGTTACACTTTGCTGCATTAAAAAAAACAGAAACTGAAATAAAGAATTTAAGTTATCGCAAATTGTTACCTAACAATTTTAATTCGACGTTACGACATATAACTACTTTCCCTACAGCATTACCTACTTTACTGGGCGCATGTCACTCAGTACTCACGTTACAATATACGCAAGTAGGAGCAGTGACTTTTTTCTCACGTTGATTTCCAAAGCGCTCATTTCATCGTGACCAGCCTCTGCTCTTCCCAACCCTGAGTTGAATAAAACTCAGCGGGGTTTGCCAAAGTACTCGTTTAACTGGAAACAGAGTACACGAAACGAATTCCTACGTGAACAATGCGTCCGCGGCGTGACGCGGCAAGCCGAACCCAAGTCGGGAAGAATAAACTGTGGTTTGTCATTCCCTTTTGTCCATCGCGAGACAATCCACACACACGCGCATACTTCGACTGCTCGCTCGCACGTCATCAGCCCCATTGTCCCTCTCGTAAAACACTCAGTTTCCGGTGCAGGCCGCATACTTCCCAGCATTCCACACACAACATTTCATATCATCATATTTGAAACTGCTAGATGGGAGGGGCGAGTCATTTTACTATTATTCTTAACACTGCGTATCTCGTAAACAGAGATTATAAATATATTAGTTTCCATACTTTTAACATAATAATTTGTCAGGGAAAGTCAGGATTTTGTGGTTTTTGTAATACACAAATAATAAAAACTAACACAAATTAAATAATTCTTTTATTATTTTTATTGCACACACACTTCTTAAATTATGTACATATATCGTTGGCTCACTTCTACAAGCTCGTAAACACGTTTCAGGATAACTTTTAAAAAAATTGAAGTTCCATTATTTTAAAATTATAGCAATATGATGCACGGTAGATATTTAGAAGTTTTATCAGCAGACGCGCTGTGAAAACAATACACAAATTTCACCCAAAATAGAACACTGGGGAAAAATTGGACTTCCAAGGTTCTGGAAGCAAGCAGGCTATATATGCATGTCGCTTGGTTGTTTTTATATAAAAGCCATCTCCTAAGACACAAATCTTAATCATTATCCAGAAAAAAAATATTTTCATTATTCTAATCTATGGCTGTTCCGATGTATTTTTTTATTACTCTTGCTAAGCATATTTAAATGAGCGGAGTAGTGTAGTGGTAACACAAACTGGAATCTCATACAAGAGTTCCCAGGTTACAATCTCCGTCCAACCATTTTGATTTCAGTTGTCCATGTTTCCAAAATCACTGCTGCCGATATGACTCCTCGATATGACTCCTCGATACGACTCCTCGATACAGACCGCGGCCAGTCAATTACCCTACACCAGTCCTCCAAGCAGCTTGCTTATCTCGCATACAATGTTCCTGCTATCGACGACACGGTAACGCTCCCGCCTACCTGGAGGTCGAGAAGCGCGGGAGCGATAAGGGCGATACTGCCACGTGCATCAAGTGCGCCGTCGCCGCTAAGCGCAAGGCTCTGAACTGGCGTGCAGTGTTCTAGACGTACTGCGTGTACCTATGGCACTTTCAGCGGTGACCCTATCATGTTATTGGTGGGAAGTCTGTAGGAAGGTTCACAGCAGGGCCCTTGAGTAGTTTTATATGTATCCGATTCATATATTTTGAGACAGTGCTTTAAAAAATCCGTTTTTTTTTTTTTTTTTTTTTGTTGTTTTGGAGTACTCTGAAATGGTGTTTCTAATGTGCGTGACGTCTTGAAATCATTCAACAGCCCTCGTCTGCGTTTAATAATTTCGCCAAAAAAACCAGGATTTAAAACACTCTGCATCGCAGTTCAAGCGCCTTAAAAACGAAACCTAATTTTTCTGTGATGTAAATTACATCACTCGTAACTTGTATGAGTTTGCACGATGTTCGTCACACAATTATTTTTGCCCTCCAAATCCTTTATGAAATATATATTTCAAAAACAGTAAATATATGTTTGTGTTATCCCTTCGAAAATTACAATTTCCTTTATAAGTAAAATTACTATAACTTTCCATCATCCGAAACTTTTTCAATATTTATACAATATTTTTATAAAAATGAAAACAAAAAGATGGCACGTGAAAAAAGTGTCACGCAGGTGTAATAATTGATTTCTTGGGGCAACAAACAAAGTCTAAATACAAAGATGTAATATTATAATAAAATGTAACAATTCAATGAGAATCATTACAGTTGCTTAAACTATTATTTCACTCAATGTTTTATTTTCAGAAACCTAAGCTGGTACCCAAAATCACATTTTCTACTATGTCAGTGCTTAATGTATCAACAAGAAAAAAACTAGTAAAAAAAAGTGTGAAGATTGCTATGACCAGACATAAGAGACAAAATTGCCAAGCTTGTAAATCTTGCAACAAAGGTGGANAAAAAGTGTGAAGATTGCTATGACCAGACATAAGAGACAAAATTGCCAAGCTTGTAAATCTTGCAACAAAGGTGGAATAAACTAAAACAATGCGCAATGCAATTCATGAGATGGATGCAGCAGAAGTGGTAGAATCCAACATTCAGTCTCCAATAAAATACATTCCTAACCATTTTATGGAAATTCCCTGGNTGCAGCAGAAGTGGTAGAATCCAACATTCAGTCTCCAATAAAATACATTCCTAACCATTTTATGGAAATTCCCTGGCCTCACATAAACTTCCCTGATTCTCCAGAAATGTTACATTTCCAGACTTTCCCACGTTTTCCCTTATGCTAGCCGCCCTGATATATCTCGCACTACTCGATCACTCTCGGTGGTGTAGTGGTTAAACTACTCGCCTCCCACCTAGGCGAACCGGGTTCGATTCCCGGTGGGGTCGCCCTCGGATTTTCACACGTGGGAATCTTGCCGGACGATGCCGTNTAGGCGAACCGGGTTCGATTCCCGGTGGGGTCGCCCTCGGATTTTCACACGTGGGAATCTTGCCGGACGATGCCGCTGGTCGGCGGGTTTCCTCGGGGATCTCCCGTTTTTCCCGCCCTTGCATTCCGGCGCTGTTCCATACTCACCTCGCTTCACCCTCATCGGCTCTCAAGAACTCGATGTTGAGAGCTGTCTAAATCTCTTCACTCACTCACTCAATCACTCTCCAAGGGAGAATACGTGGATGCCAACTTCCTAGACAAAGTGCAAACTATANTAGGCGAACCGGGTTCGATTCCCGGTGGGGTCGCCCTCGGATTTTCACACGTGGGAATCTTGCCGGACGATGCCGTTGGTCGGCGGGTTTCCTCGGGGATCTCCCGTTTTTCCCGCCCTTGCATTCCGGCGCTGTTCCATACTCACCTCGCTTCACCCTCATCGGCTCTCAAGAACTCGATGTTGAGAGCTGTCTAAATATNTCCCGTTTTTCCCGCCCTTGCATTCCGGCGCTGTTCCATACTCACCTCGCTTCACCCTCATCGGCTCTCAAGAACTCGATGTTGAGAGCTGTCTAAATATCTTCACTCACTCACTCAATCACTCTCCAAGGGAGAATACGTGGATGCCAACTTCCTAGACAAAGTGCAAACTATATATTACATAGATCAGGAGCGACTTTTGTGGTACAGGATGGACATTCCTTTATCACAATTAAGACGTCCATCTACCTGGCATGCGAGTTGGGTTGCAGTGTAATTGTAATACACTTTATTAAAATAAACTACCTCCACGTGGGCACAAACGGGCGGAATACAACTTCCAACAGAAACACTCGGGAACACTAGTTTCAAGCTCTTCGCGATGGCCGAAAACTACATTTTCAGACTGATATAACTTCAAATATACTGGTTGAAATTCCTGCGAAACTAGTGTAGCGGCCTGCACTGAATTTTGCTACAGACTTTCCGTCAGTAACGTGACGGGATCGCCGCTCATCCCTTAGGTACTCGCAGAAGGACGAGAACTCTGCACGCCAGTCGAGAGCCTTGCGCGTAGCGGCGATGGTGCACTTGATACGCGCGGCAGTGGCGCCCCTATCGCCCCCGCGCTTCTCGACTTCGCACGTGGAAAGCATCTGTAGATAGAAACGCTAGGCGCGGACGGTGAGACGCCAACATGCAGCCGTTGCCGCTACGGCAGTTCCACGTTTCATTGCTGTCAGGAGGACTGAGACTGCTTATAACCGAGCACTTAATGACCCTGGGTCGGCGCTGTAATGCCGTGAACAATGTCGCAAACCTGGCTCCAAGCAGCGGTCCACTACTTCTTACACAACGCCAGCCTCCTCATCACGTTCTGCCTGATCTTGTGGCGCACATCTTGCCATTCTCTGACAGGCACGCCTTTAAGATTAAAATGCTCGCAACTGTACTATAAAAAAATGTATGCAAATTATTTTTAAAATCATATGGAATTTTTGTCAAACTGTATTGTATCACTAAACAGTGAAAAAGCTTTAAAAAAACAGAAAAAAATGTAGGCGCTTGAACAGTTTAAACAATGACTTCTTATTCATCGCCAATACAACAAACTGTGAAATTCACACGGCCAACAGTGATGAACTTGATTTGTTTTCATTTCAATTTTGGACATACCATCCCTTTTATATGAATAAAATATCTCGACTAACTTGAGTATATTCAAAGATGCATTAAAACCTGTTTCGAGGAAGTGAACAAACGTTTCAGAGTACTTACGTAACAAAAACCTAACCTCGAACCCTATCCACGTTGTTTTCTGATAACGATGTTGGCAGTAAAGCAATGCAATGTTGGAGCACGGAGAGTGGTTACAGTGCAGCTCGCACGCGCACTCAACCCCGTATTCCCTCCAAGAAGAGAAAACGGTACTTACTACTTGGCATGTTCCATATCCAGGAGGACTCACGCCATATAGTTAGTCTAGCACTATTTCTGCTAGTTGGCGTTCGTGTTACCGGAAGTACTTTTTTGTATGCTGCTCGGGTGGCATTGGCAGCTGCTATTTCTGGTATAAAATTAGCTACTTCTGCTCTTTCTCGCCGGGCTACAGCAAAAATAGCAAAACGAAAAAAAAAGAAAAAAAAAAAAAGACCGCCAAATTATTATTACAAACGTCGAAGAGTCTTGGGAGCAACTGCTCTTTATGATAATTCGCTGCTCGTAAAAAATTTCGCGCGTGTGTGTGTGTTTGAGTGTTGTGTGTGCGCGCGTGTCCGCCCAGTGTATAAACTTTGTACAGGTTGAGTATAAAAGAATACCCCAACTTTGAAGGTCTGTAATATCAAAACCAAACAACCTACAACCTTGACTGACCAATCAAATGAACCGTGGAACCGTGAAGTTTGTTTACCATACATTCAAAACTGCTCAATGAGACCACCATGAGCGGCCCGAACGATATCTACGCGATAATCAAACTCGTTCCACACTCTTGTCAGCATGTCCGGTGATACGGTTTAAGGTGGTGACGGGGGAGCGAGCTCGCATTCAACACGTCAATGTGAAGAGGACGGTCTGATGTTTCCTTTATGTGCCCAGAACGAGGTAGACGATGCCTTCATGTCTAAGCTGGTTTTTAGCGATGAAGCGACGTTCCATACAAATGGTAAGGTGAACCGGCACAACGTGCGGATATGGGGTCAGGAGCCTCCACATGAAACCACCGAACACGAGCGCGCTTCCCCCAAAGTGAACGTGTTTTGCGCTGTATCCAAAGACACTGTTTTCGGCCCTTTCTTTTTTCACGAGCCCACTGTTACTGGAATCCCTTATTTGGACATGCTTACAGAGTGGTTGTTTCCTCAGTTAGAAGAGGCGGCGGGGGACTTCATTTTCCAGCAGGATGGTGCGCCACCCCATTGGCACCTAGCTGTTCGCGGATACCTGAACGAGACGTTGCCGCAACGCTGGATTGGTCGAGGAGCAGCTGGTGACCAGGCTCTTCATCACTGGCCCCCAAGAAGCCCTGATCTTACCCCGTGCGTTTTCTTCTATGAGGGTACTTAAAGGATCAAGTGTTTCGTCCACCATTGCCGGCTAACATTGACAACCTCAAAACGATAATTACGGACGCCATCCAAACCGTAACACCGGACATGCTGACAAGAGCGTGGAACGAGTTTGATTATCGCGTATATGTCGTTCGGGCCGCTCGTGGTGGTCACATTGAACATTTATAAAGATATGGTAAACAAACTTCACGGTTCCACGGTTCATTTGATTGGTCAATCAAGGTTGTAGGTTGTTTGGTTTTGATATTACAGACCTTCAAAGTTGGGGTATTCTTTTATACTCAACCTGTATACTGTAACTTGACTTGTCCAATATCTTTGCACAGCTATGTAATGAAAAAAGATCTCACGGACGCAATAAAGCAAACAAACAACCTTTCTCTCAGATGGCAGAAATAGCATGCCACGCTAACAGAACTAACGTAGGATCGGCGGAACAAAACAGAGTAAGTAATAAATAGATATATAAATAAATAAAAGCCGCCTTGACTCACGGGTGTGGTGGGCTGGCGAAGGCCAGTCCAGGGGCGAGGTCAGTCCCCACGTGTTATGACGACTGGCGTGTCCAGCAGGTGATGCTCTACATCTGTATGTTGAAGGAGGTGGAGGGGAAGGAACAAGGTGGGGGAGGGAAGCGCTGCAATGGCAGTGACCGCGGGCAGACGGGCAGTGCATCGCCGGCCGGGAGGCGAGTAGGTCGGTCTAGAGCCTAGTGTCCGTCCACCACAACACGCCCTACTGCGCGCGCACAAGGTACGTGCCACACAGTATAGTCTGTCCAAGGTGTCTTCACTCTTTTGTAATCAAACCTTTGAAAAATAACCCCATGTAGGACGTGTTTACTTCTTTTCTAAATATATAGAGCATTCACAAGTGTTTTATACTTATGTTAACATAAAAGTATCTTATCCTTTATTCAAAACACTTCCTGTATTTTATTTTAAATTTTAATTGTTAATATGCAATCATATGACTAAAAATAGGGGGATGAAAGGTGTGTTGGCAATGCCTAATGATTCAAAGTATTACTAAAGCTGCGTGCGTTGTCCCCTATGCTGTAATGTCGTAGGTTTGGCTGAGCTTTGTTTGCACGAGGCGGAGGTAGAACGTTAGCCGGGCTTCAGGAAAGTTGGAAGTGAACATGAACGGACTATACTACAAATACTTAACGTACATTTGCAGTGCCGAGCGGACACTCGATGCTACTCAATGTTCACGATGTTTGTCCCAACTGCTATAAGAGAACTAATTCCCCCCCTACCTCGAAATAAAGTTTTTGACGGGCAGTTCTCTAAGTTGTGCCCCTTGTTACTACGCATAATTTATTTTCAACATAAAACGCGTGCTACAAGCATTTCATTTAAAATTTATTTTTTTAAAACTAATTGCAATTTTTTGTTTGCTTCTTTTTTTATGACTCGACTACTTGAAAATACGTCCATTTGAACTTTTTTTTTTGNAATTGCAATTTTTTGTTTGCTTCTTTTTTTATGACTCGACTACTTGAAAATACGTCCATTTGAACTTTTTTTTTTGTTATTTAATTTGAGTAATGAATGATGTGTTGCACACATCACTTGCAATTAGGTTCCACAAAATTTNTTTTTTTTTTGTTATTTAATTTGAGTAATGAATGATGTGTTGCACACATCACTTGCAATTAGGTTCCACAAAATTTAAGTTCACATAATCCTGGGCTTTACTTGAAAATTTTTGCCTGCATAATAACCACACTCTTTTCAACTGATGTAGCTGCAATTATGCCATCCAAAATAACGTGGCACTAGTCTGTTTAAAATAAAAAAATTTTATATAATCGTATAAAATCAAAGCCAAACAAGAATAGTTTGTAAACAACGCCGCGGAGGACAACAGTAACAGCAGCAGCACTGCATAGGTAGCGCTGCTCAGTTAGTTTTCCCATCGGGCCACTAACAAATAATTACAATGGCACTCGCGTATGCAAAATCGAGGCCCACTTATACATATTCATTTATTTTATTTCCGTGAAGAAGTAATACATGACCGGTACCAGTAACATATCACGTTAAATCAGGCAACTGTATTCAAAAGTATACAGGTCGTTCGGAAACTCGGTGGCCAAACTCCAGGTACAGTTTCTTCGTGCCAACAGTAACACAAAAGCCTGTACACACTTCTATCCGGAAACGTATTTTTATATTTGTGACTTGGTGCCCTTTACCTTCGATGCACAGAACGGAATTATTTATTGGACAAGACACCACGCCATTTCTAGACGTGCCAGGAGAACCACCCTTGCAGCCGCGAGATGCCCCTAAAGGTTTATAAAAAAAAANACCACGCCATTTCTAGACGTGCCAGGAGAACCACCCTTGCAGCCGCGAGATGCCCCTAAAGGTTTATAAAAAAAAACCCGTGTAAATATTAAATAAAAACCATTCGTGAGTTGTCATGTTTTAAATTGCAAGATATATAATTTAAAAGTCATAAGTTATTTTATAAACAAAGATTTGATAAACAGTGTCTACATTATTTGAAAAATGTTTNATATAATTTAAAAGTCATAAGTTATTTTATAAACAAAGATTTGATAAACAGTGTCTACATTATTTGAAAAATGTTTACTCTGTAAAGCTATATTTTGCGTATAGCAAGTGGAAAATGTGATCAGCCGTGTGGTGTGATGCGTATCCACCCCCTGGCATGTACTTCCCCAGACTAAAGATGAGGTAGACCACTTTAAAATGTCCTGCGCATGCGTACAACATTAAACTAGTCCACGCCACTTCAGCTGTCAAGGCCATGTGGTCAACGGCGATTAACTTAATTATTTATATATTGATTTTAAAAAGACAGGCACTTTTATGATAATAAAATACTTTTACCGATTTTAATTTAATCAAACTGCATTACAAATTGTATGGAGGAAGTGTACAAGCACCTGAAAGCACTTTTATTACCAAACAGTTTCCTAACCTCAAATCCTATCCACGTCGTTTACGATAGTCGCACTGGCAGAAAAGCCGTCCAGCGTTGGGACGCGGAGACTGGTTGTGCGCAGCTATTGTGATCACTCTACGTTCACCTCCCGCGGTACGTAACTTGCCACTTCCGCTCTAGAGAGAGAGGTTGTGTGCGTCAGGTGCGTGGGGACAGGGGAGGGAGTCTGTTCGCGGTTTCTTCACACATTTAGAATCAAACCCTTTGGATGACGTGTTTGGTTGTTTCCTGTCTCGCAAGCGTTTTATACTTGTTTTAACATAAAAGTACTTAATTTTTGTTTACAGTGAACTTTTACTTATATTTTATCTGTAAATTATATAATACCTCATTTATGATTATTATGAATATAAACTGAGAAAAAAAAAANTTTACTTATATTTTATCTGTAAATTATATAATACCTCATTTATGATTATTATGAATATAAACTGAGAAAAAAAAAATAGGCGTGTTGGTAAAATGCCTTGTAATAAATAGTTCTTGCGCAAAATATTATTACACTGAGTGCGCNAAAAAAAAATAGGCGTGTTGGTAAAATGCCTTGTAATAAATAGTTCTTGCGCAAAATATTATTACACTGAGTGCGCACGGATGCGGTGCGTTGTGCCTCAGGTGTCATTTTCTAGGCTCGGCTAAGCTTTGTTTGCATGAGGCGGAGGAATATCCTGGGAGCAAAACTTTAGAAATAAGGACTACACATTGTACGCTAGGGGGCGTACAGTGTGTTGTGAGTGAAGCACAGCATGCCATTTGTACACCCCAAAATTATTTCATCGCCATGCTCTTAAATAACTTAAGGGGACTCCCAAGCAAATGAACGCCACAAAGTCACGTCCTGTTACAAGGATGAGCCCTCGCAAGACAAATGTGCAATCCTGCGAAACTGCATTTCTAGCAAATTATATCGGTAACAATATGATATTATTACACGGTATGTAAGCCAATGGATTGAACTGCAAATGCCACTTCGTACTTTTCTCCTTTGCCTTAAGGCGCCCGTCTACCTGGAACTTTTTCCCACGTTTAGGCCGAGAAGCGCGGGAGCGATAAGGGCGACACTGCCACGCGCATCAAGTACGCCATCGCCGCTAAGCGCAAGGCTCTGAACTGGCGTGCAGTGTTCTCGTCGTGCTGCGTGTACCTATGGGACTTTCAGCGGTCACCATATTATTTTATTAGTGGGAAGTCTTTAGGAAGGTTTAATTCAGGCCCCTATAGTAGTTTTGTATGTATCTGATGCGTGCATTTTGAGCTACAGCGCCTTGGAAAGGCCGTTTTTAGCGGTTTTGGAGTACTCTGAATTTATGTTTCTAACGTACGTGATATTTTGAAAGTACTCAACAGCTCTCGTCTGAAGTGTGTTCTTTTCGTAGATCAGCACGTTGGACGCACGCTTAATAGTGTCGTTGAAAAACGTGTATTTGGAACACTCTGCAACGCAGTTCAAGCGCCAGGTAGACGGGCGCCTTAATCTGAGAGGAGCGACTTTAGCGGCTCTCGATAGAGAGGTCTTGAGAGCCGAGGAGGGTGAAGCGAGGCGAGGATGGAGCAGCACCGGAATGCGAGGGCAGGGGAACCGGCACATCCCAGAGAAAAACAAAACCCGCCGGCCAGCGGCATCGTCCGGCACGATCCCCACGTGCGAAAATCCGGATGGCCCAGCCGGGAATTGAACCCGGGTTCGCCTTGGTGGGAGGCGAGTAGTCTGGCCACTACACCACCACGGCCACCTTTCGCATAAGGAAACTGCACAGGGAAGCTCTAGAAATGCTGCTTTCAACCATTTTCACTATTTAGTTTATCTTTGAATATACTTAATTGGATAGAGGTAAAAAATGTTGGTTGTAAATTATATTTACAAAAATTTTATCAACTTAGAAAAAATGGGTGTGGGTGGGGGGTACCCTTATAAAATTAGGACCAAAAATAAATTTATAATTTTCTTTTCAGTGCATTTTAAATTTCTCGTCTTCCCGTTAGGTTGGCCACATGGGTTCCTTCTGATGTACTCGCATCGTATAATAAGGGTGTAAATTGGCACTCCCGCTTCATCAGTTAAAAATAAGTTGAAATTGTGAAAAACAATGTGTTTTATTGGGTGGTCTTAAAGTTTTTTCTGGCACTGTATTATCGAAATTCACGTACTTCTAACGATGAGCCTTGTTTTGATATTTTTTAAGGAGAAATTTGGGAGCGAGTGGCATTTCATGTTCTCATTCATGATCATTTCACTCTGTTCCGATGTTCCCCTCATTCGGTCATACATCACAGACAAGAAAAAATGTCGTGAGTTTAGTGACATTTACGCCAGACTCCGCAATAATCTGCCCCGCGAGCTCGCTTGCTGCATCACATCACTGTAAAAATAATTTCCGTCATTTTACGGGAAAGTGCTGGTAAAAATTTATCCAGAGGTGTCTCGTAAACTCTCCGTGAAATTACGGGCACATTGATTTTCAAAAATTGACTTTCCGTAAATCNTTATCCAGAGGTGTCTCGTAAACTCTCCGTGAAATTACGGGCACATTGATTTTCAAAAATTGACTTTCCGTAAATGTTACGGAACTTCTTCGTTAATTTCCTAGTTAGTTTTCCGTACTTCCAGTTAAAAATAAGAGATGATGAAAAAGTCTTCAATTCTCGTTATGTGGGTGTTCTACTGGTTATAAAAATATGTTTAAATTTTTTTTTAATATTTTATACTTTAGCAAGATTTGAAACCGAGTCCAAAACTACACTTCACAAATCTTAACTACTAACATACAACTCTCACATTATGTCTATGGTATAACTTTTGTATTTCTACTAGAGTCACATAAGCAACTCGTTCAGTTTCTATTAAAGTGTATTTGAAGTGTTGCTAAATGTTACAGAAGCCTGATGTTACGTTTTAGAGTTAGAAAGAATAGGTATTTGCGGCGTAGATAACCTCAAATAAAGCAGAAACTATAATTTTCTGGTTGGCGAAGAGAGCTTTGTGTAACTCGGCATTGTTCGTCCCCGAAACCCGAAGATACAGCAAATACGGAGACTTTCCGTTTAATTTGTATTTGCGGACCTGGCACCACTTTTCGTCATTGCGGATTGCTTTTCCGTATATTTACTGTAGATTTCCGTAAATATACGGAAATTGCCGACAGTGAGCTGCCGCCATAATGAACAGCCAGTTGTATCCTCGACGAGGGGGCCAGAGGCCGGTGTGCTATTGGCCCAGAATCGTTCGCGGCCTGCCCAATAAACCATGAGCCAATAACAAATTAAAGTGAAATATAAGAGTGTCTTGAGTCTAGCTTGTCCTTAAATCAATACGAGGAATGTTCCTGTCCATAGTCACACTCGGCAGAACAGTATCAGCGCTGGACGATGACACTGACATTCGACTACAGAACGGTATACATGCAAGCATGAAGGTGTAGATACAGTTACGTTCACGATTAATCGAACACTTCTGAAATCAACCTCTGACAAATTCCACTGATTTTCAACTGGCACACTGACCAGCATGCACCCAGTTAAGTTGGTAACGACGGAGGGAAAGTAGTTTTGTGTCTTGACTCTGAATTAAAAGTGCCAGGTAATACAGTTGTAAATACTGAAATGGCTTCTGATACTTTTTTTTTTTTTTTTAATGCACATAAGGGCAAGAAGTAGCAAATTTTTGAATTATTTACGTTTGTAATAATTTCACAGTTTTACTTGGTCGATGCATGAATAAAGCGATCAGGCTCGTGGCAACGTTAATTTTACATGTGGCGGAGGAATACACAATGCGCATGCCAGCAGATCTGAAGCAGGGTTGCAATCACGCGAACACGGGTGTGTCGAGCACGGCTGTCAACAATTCCATCAGAACCTTGGAATGCCCTGTGGTCTTTGGAACATCTTACTTCGGGAACCGCCGAAACCTACGATAGATGTCCACGCAATTTTTTTGTTTAGGGGTGTACTGTCCTCACCTCGGCTACTTGCCACGGAAATCGACGCACCTGTGTGTACGGGCTTTCTCGCCGTGCGTCAGGTAACTATGCAGGTCACGCACGCCGTGTATCTCGTGTCCTCCAGAATAAATATTATCAGCAGTAGATAAACCAAGGCATTGGACGAAGAGGCGGTGTGACGGAAGCAGCCTTCTGCAGGAGTTTGCGCGGTTGAGAAATTAAGTAAAAAACAGCAGGAAGTTAGCAGTACGTAGGCTTCAAACGTTTAACTTACACAATAACGAACGAACAGCCTACGTTCGGCAAATAGGAAAGCATTTCACAGCGTGTTATTTGAAATACAAAAAGAAATAGGTTTTCATTTTATAGTATTTTTGCTGTCGAGAATTGTTTACACCAGTAGGACAAAGGAAGTAAATCTTAAACGCTCGTCATTAGAAATCTAAATTGAAATACGTGTTCATTTAAATACGTTCACCTGTGACTGACTAAACGTAAGATTTGGAAATTAATTTTATAGTTTCTGATTTTTTTGTTACCGTGGAACTTAAAAAATTAAGAAGTTCCAACGTAATTTTAAATCTACTTAGATTTTAACCAAGGTGATGGGAAATTTTCTAAGTTACACTGTTTGGTGCTTAAGTTTTTCGTTGTGTGAACGCCGTAACGAATGTTCTTACACGAAAATAGAATCAGCACAGGCCACTGACAACCAAACACACGTCGCAATAAGTAGTGAGATAATCCCAGAGCTGAGCGCGGCGCAGAGTCCCGGCATGCAGCTGAGTCCAAAACTAGACTGGGTTAAACAGATATTAGAGTTTGTGGAAACAGTGCAGTCTCATCTTCTCACCTTCAAAAATGCTAACACTTTTTTTTTTCAAGGAGCGTAAAACTTAAAATCAAAAGTTTTTATACCTTTTCCAATTTTATACAAATCCGTTTACAGGCATAGGAAACAATCCCACAAATACAGAACATAAAAACTTCAGAACTCGCATCTGCGATCCGCGTACAATATAAAGAGGAGATTTGTTTGAGACATACTTGCAATGGGGGTGAATGATTAAGTGGAATATTTCGAACATACTCCGTAGCCACACTGTGTCGCCTCAAACTTGGTTTACTGTCGCGATACACTGCAGCAATGGCGTACGTTCAACAGGCTCGGCTTCACCTATTATGCAGGAATTATTTGTTTTTGTTTCATTTCAGTTCCAGAAACATTACTGGAAATGTTTGATTATTAAAAATTTACAATTTACAAGTTGTGTAATACTTGTTTATCCAATTTTCACTGTGTGTGTTATTTCCTGCTTGCGAAAAGGCAGGAACTTGTCGATAAAATATAAATATGTTTCTGGCATTTTTACAACAGGCGGATAACACACGAATAAATAGAGGCACAAAACTATTAAACAACCCGTAAAATGTGCATTTTCTATAGTCGTGCATTGTCAGTAGTTACCATGAATCCGCCGAAATGATGACACGAAAACTAAGGAATTTCTGCTCGAGGGGTGAAGCCGAATAATATGGCATGGCAAGCTTGCAGTTCTCGAATCAAGAAAAGAGTTCTTACTACTAAACAGATTACGACACGGCTTGTGTTGTACCAATTGATATTTGAATTAAGAAGAACGCCATGTACCTACATCAATAGTTGATGCAGGGTATAATTTTCTTATAAAAATTATGCGTAAAAAAATAAGGGACAGACCACAAATCCATGCATTTCCAAAAAGTTCGCCTTAAAATGTACAGAATAATATTATCTAGGTCATTTTTGAAATCCAAAAGTTAAAAAATATACCCACACAATTTTACACAATCTGAAGAGTTTTAACTTTTTGAAAGCTGCTTGTGTAAGAGTCAAAATTATTTTGAAATTGTGACGTAATTTTGTGCATTGAATACTTGTTAGAAAATAGCGTAATCTTAAAAATTAATTGTAATAAATATTATGTCTTCGGCAACTTTTGAACCGAGTCCCAAAACATTTCGCATATCTAAAAATGCTATCGAATGCCACCTTATATATATGTATATATACATATATATATGTCCATTTACACCGACTTAAACCACACTTACGTGCTCAAGTACCTACTGTGTGCAATACGCTACGTTAATAGCTTCAGTTGTCATTTTTCAACGTACTGCTACTTACAAAAAGATGGTTGTAGAGTTATATGTCATTAATAGGGTCCTGCAAATTCGCATTACCACTTGTCATCAAGATAGACTCCAAATTGCTGCGTGTAATGTAGTCGGCGTTGCTTGTTCATTGGCTGCTGCCTCGTTGCTCGGCCACTCCCCTTCAGACCGTATGGCACGTGATTCGCCCGCACCAACACGGAGTGTTTGTTTATTAGCGCTGAGATACCCAGCGCGTGTCAAGTAACATACAAGCCAATGTATTAGTAGTGCGTATATACGCGAGCTTCAAGTACAACCTGTCACCAATTAATAACGCGAAACGTGCAGTTCTAGTCATGAACTGCGATGACAATGTTCTTTACGCTGAATCCTTTTTAAAAACAACCCAGCAAATGAGAACTTATCAAAATTACTTAAATATATACGTGTAGAAAAACTTAGGCAAACTACACCGAAATTTAAGTTAAGGCACGAAATAAGACTAAATTAATAGAAATGCTCTATTTTATCTTATTTTATTAATAAGCCTGTAATTATTTCTTCTGGCAAATTTATTTCGAATATTAATGCAGGATTCTGATCATATAGAGAATAGGCCTAAATTGTCTAGAAACTTCACTATCAGAAAATAGCTGAATACCTAAAATGTAATCAAGTGTCTTCGTTATGTTATAGCGAATAAAGTGCTTACACTTGATTACAATAAAACCCCTTTAAAAATTTCCCTGCTTAAAAAGTTTACTTAATTGTGCACCTGGTCTATAAACACTAGGCAAATTTGTCCTCTAAGCAAGTTTTTCTCAGGTCAATAGCTAACATTTTTCAGTCCCTTTAAAGATTTTTAAATGATGATTATAAAATTCTACTTTAATAGGAGTTTAAGTATGCATTTATTGTAATATACAGAGTGTTTACAAAAACAATAACGCCGAAATGTTAATTTTTAAAATAACATTGAGTTAACCATAAAATCTTGTCCCTACTTACACGTTTTGAAAGCGTATAACTGAGCTTGATTAAGTGCTCTCTAAAGTCAACGTATCGGTAACGTAACGTAACGCTGTCCACTACATTACGAAGGAGCAGACGTAGATGCGTAAGGTGTCGAATAGTGTTCATAAACTAACTAAAGCGTAATTCCCAAATAATAAACCGATTACTCAAATACGAGTCATGTTGACTGGGAGCGAATGATCATTGGTCCGCCCTCCTCGACGACGCGCGGGGACGAGCCCACTTACTTTACAAGGGGTGTCCGGAGATCAGAAGTAACACAGCGAACCACAGAAACGGTTTCTTTGATAAGTTGGAATACGCTGACCATTGACAGAACAAAAACATTCTCTGCCACCTGCTGGCATCCTTGTCTTATATCTTGTCTATCTGCCTTGTTTTGACTCAAAGACCGTTAATGGTTCTTAATGAACAATGCGTCTTACGGGCTGTTCACAGCAGAGTAAGCACTTTTGAAACCAACATTTGAAAAGAAAAATCACTGCCCACCAGTGGCGTAGCCAGAAATGTCTCAGGGGAGGGGTTACACTGGCTGAAGGGAAGGGAGAAGGTTATATAGGTGTTAGTGCTGCAGGTTATAAAGGTGTTAGTGTTGCAGGTTATATATGTGTTAGTGCTGCAGGATATATTGGTGTTAGTGCTGCTCCACGTGCCAATTATTAGAGATACTAAGATAAAAATTACTTAATAAAATGCATCATAGTTTACAGAAATTATGTTTGTTTATTAAATTTTAAGACTTATTGAGTTTTAATACTAATTGAAGGTTGCTACAAAATATTAGGATTAAACTTCCGTGACTTTTCTAAGTTTCCCAAACAAAAATAAGGAAATTTCCAGTCTTTTTCAATATTAAATTAAAAAAATTGTAACAAAAAAAAGCCTACTTTGTGAAATGAGATTGAAATGAAACGCACGGGACTCGCAGTTTCTGAACACCATCTACGCTACAAAGAGTAAAAAAATTTTTAGTGTCCATCAGTTTTAAGACAAATTCCTTGGGCTGCTGCTGAGAAGGTTTGGCCATTAAGAAAATGCATTACATTACNAAAAAAAATTGTAACAAAAAAAAGCCTACTTTGTGAAATGAGATTGAAATGAAACGCACGGGACTCGCAGTTTCTGAACACCATCTACGCTACAAAGAGTAAAAAAATTTTTTGTGTCCATCAGTTTTAAGACAAATTCCTTGGGCTGCTGCTGAGAAGGTTTGGCCATTAAGAAAATGCATTACATTACACCGTGTTACAGACTTGAATTTCCAGGATCTGTCACTTTTTTTCTTGACTTTTCCAGGTTTTCCCTTGCCATTTGAAATTCCCAGCCTTTTCCAGGTTTCCTATCCCTGTAGCAACTCTGCAATTGTTGATAACTTAATGGCAAACGGAGGATGGGAAGGGATGTTACAACCCCCATATCTCCCCCTATAGCCTGCTGCCCGCTACCTGCATATATGCTGCATCTCACACTGGCATGCAGGCAGCGAATCAGGCAAAATAGTTGTAAGCTTTTACATTCTATTGCGGATGTAATGTTTAAATTCATGGCAAATCGCATTGGTGATTCTTGCTTTACACATATCACGACTACGAATTCGTGTATTATTAAATAACGCATTTAGGTTTCTAACAATCTCACGTTTTCACTTGGCTGGTGTGTGAATAAAGTCATCACACCCATTGCCACGTAAATTTTACACACAGTTGGGTAGAAAATGAGCAGGAAAAAAAAGTATATCTTGAGCAGGGTTTTCAAAAGTTCTCAGTTATCCACGAACAGCGTATAGAAAGAAATATGATTCAGTGTGTTACAATCCACAAAACACCACAACTTTGTTCTTTTTAAGGAAATAAGGAAACTCATGGATGTCGAAGAGGAAAACTGGCTTATCGCGAGGGAAGTGCAGGTGGTACCGGGTAATCACGTGGTTGCAGACGTTATTTCTAGAGCCAGGCCTTCGAGCACGAGTGACACACCGCCGCCTGGGACAATGGAAGCGGCGTGTGTTTGTAAACACTGGCTAGGGTATGGCGACCAGAGTTGTTGATATGCGAGGCAGGACACTAGTAACAAATGTCATTTGTAATGAAAAAGAATGTGATAAACACCCAGACATGTCAGTACTGTAAAAGCAAGCTAAAACAAAAGTTAATAGCAATCGTAAAGAGTACGCACAATAAATATCTGGGTCTAAATCAAAATGTTTTGTACAGTTTAACTGTAAGTTAAAAAAAACCGCTGGTAGAACAGTTTCACATTCATAATACTTTGGAATATATTTTTTCATATGAATCAATAGCACACAGTAAAGGGTTATTTTGGAAAATCAGTTCACAAAAGCCACTGCATGTGTAAATGATATAGATTTTCAAAGGTTGTTTATGTATAAAAAGCAGGACTTTTACGGGGGAAATTTGGCTAAAGGGGGGTATTTCACGACTTTATTTTGCCTTTGGCATCTCGCAAGACAATGTTTTGTAAAATAAACAAAAGGACTGTCCTGCGAAAAGCACGACGTGAGGTCATCTTAAGCTAGGCCTTAGTAAGCGCTGTGACGTCATCCGCAAGGACACGACATCACGGCGACTTTCCAGTCTCGGGCCGTCTTCTAATTCGTTTCGGTTTCCTTTTACGCAATTTGTATTTAGCATTTTGTAAGGTTGAGTCGGAACAACACGGCATTCAACTGTCTAGCACACCATGATGCTATTATTTTGATTTTATCATTATTCCAAAATTAAAATTACACGAAGTCTTAAAATATACAGTAATTATTCCCAAAAGTTTTTCGAGGGCCATTTAAAATTTAAATTAAACCAAACTGTAACTTAACGAAAATTTTGTCATGATAAGATACAAATTTCAAGAATATATTTCAGCAGCTTGCTTTGTGAAATAACTATTGTTGAGTACAATACACATTTGTTCATTCCAATAACCTCGTCGTATTCAAACGTTTCAAACAGGCAAAACCAATATGGCGGTGGTTTGGTAATTTGTATTTTGTAATTGGTCAGCTTCGAAACTGACAAAACGCACAACGAAAATTACAAAAATACGTAATATATTTCGTAGACAAAACGGGTCACGTGACCATTTTGTTAACAAAAACTGCCAATGGGAACATGGCCTCGGTGCGTGGAAAAATGGGGGGCGGGGGGTGCCTTACACATTCAGCCCCGATATGTCAGTCCTTGAGACCCTAAGGCCCGGCTTCACCTTTTCTGAGAAACTTCCCGGTTTCCTATTATAATTTCAGTTGCACAGTAAATATTAACAATTTTTGATTACGGAAAATTTACATTATAAAGTTGTTTAATATTTGTGTGCTAAATGTTTAATTTGTGTTATTTGCTAGTCGTAAAATCTAGGCACATATTTATATATTATTAATACTTTTCTGCCTTTTTGTAACCGGCACACAACGAAAATTAGACACAAAAATATTAAACAGCTTTTAAAAATATAAGTTTTCTATAAGCAAACATTTTCAGTAATTTTTATGGAATTTAAATTAAGACACTAAAACGAAGGATTTCTGTACGACAGGCGAAGCCGAGCCTACCTGAGGCTTTGTTCCACCTCGGAGGTCGGGAAGCGCGGGAGCGATAAGGGCGACACTGCCACGCGCAACAAGCGCCCCATCGCCGCTAAGCGCAAGTCTGTGGACTGGCGTGCGTGTATCTATGGCACTTGGCTCTTCAGTAGTTTCGTCTGTATCTGAAGCGCATATTTTGAGATGCGGGGCTTTGAAACAAGCCGTTTTGAAGTTCCCTGGGTGGGGTTTCCAATGCGCGTGGCATTTTGAAAGCACTCAACAACCTGAGCGTCTGTTCTATTCGTAGACGAGCACAATGGAAGCACGGTAAACAGTGTCTTGGAAAGACGTACTGCAGCGCAGTTCAAGGACCAGGTAGGCGGGTACCTTAATTATTACGTCGTCAGTTCTACTTCGTACAGTGTCGTGCTGCTAGCGGCACTTCCAGGCGAACTGACAGGCACCCGCCTAACTCTGGCCACTTTCTAAAGATGGCACTTAGAAAATGTTTCGTTTTCCAGCCCCCAGCCCTCAATCCCGAGCACACACTATATGTTTTTACAAGTCGGCGCCCCTGGGTACAAGCCATCCATAATTCTCTAATAAACTCCGTGCTCAATTAAGTACACAAACAATGACGACATTTTAATCACAGAATTATGAATTTTACTGCGAAAGCGGACTCACACAATATAGCCACTTATGGATGAACCCCGTTACGTAGTATTTGTGACGTCAACATTTAAAAATTCACTGCATGTGTATTTTAAGAATACACTTCCCAGCGGTTTGGACACTGAGGAGCCGGTAAGCAATCTGCCAAGGCCCGTGTTACGAGTGCAGGTCACCAAAAAAACTTGTTATTTTATTCTTGTACGAAACTCCGTTGAACTTCTACACGATACTTATTAAGTACTCTTTTTTCGCATAAGTTATTTTTAAATCAAATAGTTTTTGCATAATGGCATGTCGAAATCAGAACTTAAGTGTTTTTGGAACGTACAAATAAAATGAACACAGTCATTTAACAAGTGCGACTGAAAGGTCGTGTCTAAATTCGTTTTAAGGTATAGTTAGCAAAAAATATTGTACAAAAATGTCATAGACTGCTACAAATCAAACAAATGCAAAAATTAAAAATTGCCTTATTTTAAGCTTTTTTTTTTTTAATTGCGAAAACATAGCGTGATGTTAAAATCTTCTTGAAGTAACTCGTGGTATTTTATTTTAATGTGACTTATCACATTTCGGCAAGTGAGTTAGTTTTCATTTTTTGAACGTCCCGAAAACATTAATATTGCAGTTTTGACAGGTTATTGCGCAAAAAAGGTGTGCCGTCTAAAAAAAATGTATGCGAGGAACTAGTAATGTTGTTGAACACTATATAGTACAAATATAAAATAATGAGTCTTTCGGTGACCAGCTGTTCCTTAAGGAACCACCCCACCCAGTATTCGCCTGGGGAGATTTCCGTAAATCATGGACGACCGAATCCAGGAGAAATGTTTAGGCGGCTCTTAATGGTGTTCGACCCCAAAACAATTAACTATTTTATAATTGTACCAAACATTGATCATTTGTACGCATTGTATGTAAAGACATTTTCCTTACATACGAATTTTTTACACTTCACATTTTTTTAATAATTTGATGTCAAATCCAAAATTCTTCTGTTTTGTTGCAGCCATTATAACAAATACTAACTAAGTTGTGCAGATGAAACAAAGTACAAAGTAAACTAATGCCGCGGGGCTACCGCTTCACATATATGTAATCACCCAATAACAGTTCATACATTTAAAAAAAATACGTTAAAAATGCAACAATATCTTTATATCTAACAATGTTTTACATATATATGTTTTGTTATTTGGTGATTTACATACACTGGAGAGCAAAATAAAACTGGTATAGGCGTGCGTATGCAAATAACAGAGGTATGTAACCAATCAGAGTAACGCGATGCGATCGGCAGCTAGATCGGTTACTCCTGCTACAATCGCAGGTTACCAAGATTTAAGTGAGTTTGAACGTGGTATTATAGTCGGCGCACGAGAGAGCGACATAGCTGCGGCCGGAAAAATATCGTGAACGAATGGGACAAACGACGACTGACGAGAATCATTAAACGTGACAGAAGTGCAACCCTTTCTCAAATTGGTGCAGATTTCAATGCCTACTGCATACCTTCATACATTAGTCGAGTCCATGCCACGTCGTCTTGCGGCACTTTTGCGTGCTCGCGGGGGCCCTACACGATATTAGGCAGGTGTACCAGTTTTTTTGGCTCTTCAGTGTATGTGTCACACGGTAGCCCATAGAATTAATTTACTCTGTAAATTTTTTCATCTGTACAGCCTAGTTAATATTTATTATGACTGTAACGAAACAGAAGAATTTTGTATTTGACATCGAATTATTAAAAAAATATAAAGTGTAAAATTTTTTATTCAAGGAAAATGCCATCACATACAATGCGTACAAGGTGAACAATGTTTGGTACAAATATAAAATGATTAATTTTTTGGGGTCCAACACCCTTACAGCGAGGTCTTGAGAGCCAACGAGGGTGATTGAGGTGAAAATGGAGCAGCGCCGGGATGAAAGGGTGGGGGAAACGGGAGATCCCCGAGCAAACCCTTCGACTAGCGGCATCGTTTGGCACGATTCCCACATGCGAAAATCCGGGAGTGACCCGGCCGGGGATCGAACCCGGTTCGCCTTGGCGAGAGGCGAGCAAGCTAACCGCTCAGCCACCGCGGCCCCGGGGAGGGGAGGGGGAAACTTCACCAGTGCAGTGGGTAGGGTGCTCGAGCCAACAAGAATCAGTTACGAAGACCGCAAGCTCAGTGCGTTTACGACGCCATTATATCTGTCAATTTGCGGATACTATGGCATAACTTTCATAAAATGTTAACAGGTAAAGTATTGCGTGGTTCTGCATAATAAGTTGTCAAGGTCACGCTAATGTTTTTACGGTGTAGTAATAACGAGAACTTATAAGCTAGCTGAACCGAAATATTACGGGTTGAAATTCTGTGTAATCGTGCACTTCAAGGCTCGTCTAACATTGCTATTCAAAAAAATTCACGTTGCTCTCCGAAAAATTCAACTTTTATATTACATGTAAAATAATTAGAGATCACTTTGTTTTTATGTACTAAATTCGTTAATGGTGTACTCAAATATCCAAAACAAATGCTTTTTGGTCGTCGTAGGTGTTTTATTTTTTTATTAGAACAACATCACGACTGTTACGTTAACTATGTAAAAACTACCAGTAGTATAAATCTGGTGTATCATAACACACTTTTCATATAATTAAAACATGTATATATTAATATAAATATAAATTATTTTAATTATATTACAAAATGAAATTTAATAACTCAACTAAAAAAAATTCTTGGATAGTATAAATTGCTCAATTTAAATGCGTAAACATTTATTTGTAACTTTAGGTTTAAATTTATTGCGTAACATATTTTGTAAACGCTATCCTATGACTTTTAAGTTTAATTTTTTTAATTTAGGCTGATAGTATATATATTTTTTTTAATTCAGCGTTGAAATTTAATTTTTAAATTAATGTTGTACATATATATCTTTAATTCGCCACTCAAATATTTTTTTTAATTTAAAATGTTAAATTTAATTTTTTTAATGTTTACTAAATACATAAACGTTTTAATTATACTTATAAGTGATCCATGCTGAACCAGATATATACTACTACTACCTAATCCAAAGACTTGTTACAATAAGTAACGTGGTGTTTGATTGCGTCAGCAATAGAACTAGGTTTGATGTGTTGAGAGGCGGGTGGTGTGACCGCTGCACAACCACATAGTCTGTACTCCACGTGGTTCAGAGAGCAGCATGCGGCTAAAAGTCTGCAAGTGCCAGCCTCGCATGTAGAGGCGATGGAGCAGTAGATGTGCGTGTCTGTATCGCCCTTGTGGCGCCCTGAATTCCGTGCCTCAGACATGAGAAACAGCTCTAAGTAGGCGGGAACCTCAACATAAACACTGCAGTCCTGACTTTCATGTATGTACTGACTAGACGCGTCACGTCATATATAGCGAAGGTTATCACCACCTACACTATCACCGCCTCCATCACAGCTATCACAACCCCCACAATCACCATCCTCATTATAATCACCACCATAAACACAACTACCACCAACACCAAGGCCGCCATCACCAACACCATCACAGCCACCACCAACACCATCACAGCCACCACCAACACCATCACAGCCACCACCAACACCATCGCAGCCACCACCAACACCATCGCAGCCATCACCAACACCACAGCCATCACCAACACCACAGCTATCACCAACACCACGCCCATCACCACTGCCATCATCACCCCCAACAACACCACCACTGCTATCAGCACTACCATCACTGTCATCACAACCCCAATCACCATCTACACCATCACCACCATCATCATAACCACCATCATCATCGCCATCACTCCACATAGCTATCAACATTATCATCCCCATTACCAAGATCATCAACATTATCACAAAATTCATCATCAGCAAATTCATTATCATTACCCTCATCATCATTGCCATCATCACCATCACTTCCACAGCATTACTGTCGTCATTATCGTCCCCATTACCACCATCAACATTATCAGCTAATTCATCACCATTTCATAAACCTCTCTCGTTGACTCACCTCTTAGAACTTCCAGTGGTAACCAAACTATTAAAGTTTTATATCAAAAAACACTGTGAAACACTCGCATTAGCTTTTACCATTAAAAAAAGTACACTTTAGATACGGAAACTAGCACTGTGGCGTGGAATATGTGTTGAATGCCATTCGTAAGCAGACACCGCCTAAAAATATTGAACAGTTCCTAATTACAACTGTACGACTCGAGTGAGTGAGTAAGTGAAGAGATTTGGGCGGCTCGTAACCTCGAGGTTTTGAAAGCCAATGAGGTTGAAGCGAGGTGTGCATGGAAAAGCGCCAGAACACAAGGCGGGGAAACAGAATATCCCCGAGAAAACCCATCGACCAGCGGAATCGTTCAGCACGATTTCCTTACCTTGTCCGCGCTACTTGCCAGAGGTGCAAAATGTGTTATTCTTGCTATAGAACAGTTGTGTGTGGTTGTGAACCATTTTCGGTACCCCCAGCGCTCTCTAGGAACTGCTTCAAAACTAAATTTAGTCACCTATGTGCCCTCGCGCAGAACACAATTTTGTATCCTTCTGCCGTTGTTAACCGTTTTTGCCATAACTAATTTTCGCCATAATTTTTCTTTGCGTTCCAGAGGGATCATGTTTCGGACCAAGCATAATTCGATGTTTTAATTCAAGTTTTCAAATATTCAAGTTTTAAGTACTTCCTCCGTTTGAGAACTACTAGCCCAGCTTCTCTTTATTTGCCATCTGGAGCAAGGTTTTATCTCCCGCTCATAAATTCAATTATTATACTTTATGTTACAAACGTTATAAAAATAAAAGTTTATCGATCAGCGATGTGGTCCAGAAGATAGCCAGATTAATAAAAATGCACCATGGTGTCATGTAGTGCAGAAATTAGGAAAGAAGTTTCTTTTTAGAGTTTGTATTGCAAATTAAAGATAAGTAGTTTTTACAGGGTGCACTCCAAGGTTTCTCAAGGTCTCCATGACTATAACCATTTCACGAATTAATTAATTTGTGCTGCAATTATTCCTTGCATTTTTAACTCTTGTGTTAGTTATGTTGTCTATGAATTCAAGAGGGTTAATTAAGAGAGTTATTTTTGAAACTACAATTTTATACTATTTTCAACTCTAAGTTCCCGCTGAAATCTCCTTACACATGGAAGCACACACCGAACACGTCATGTCGCGACCGCGACTGTGCAGAGAGTTACAAAATTCAGTTTTGAAGCAGTTCCTAGAAAGCGCTGGGGGTACCGAAAATGGTTCACAACCACACACAACTGTTCTACAGCAAGAATAACACATTTTGCACCTATGGCAAGTAGCGCGGACAAGGTACATGTTATCTGCAACTAGTGCAGCAAGTTTGACCACATCTGCTCCTCCTGTGCCTGAGCCCATTACAGGAGACAACTTTCTGAGCAATATTAAAAGAAGAGTGCACCTCAGGTCTTTCTTACATTCAGGCTTAGTATAAAGGCCACACACACTGTTTATTCTCTCACATCAGACGTTCGATATGTGTGCACTCTTCACCAGACTTTTGTATCCATGACTTTTTGAGCTTGGTCAGAGCTCTAATTGACAGCAGTTGAATGCTGCCAATAGAAAGAGATTACGCCCTTTCCAATCGCAGTGAGTGGATGTTCTCCACCCGAAGGTGGTTCCACCTCGCCTGTCAACAGCAGAGTACGGAGTTGAATCCGTACGTGCCACCTTAATGGGGCCGAGGACTATCTACCTCTACGAAACCGCTTAGTAAACCAGTCCTATTACTAGACGGACCAGACCGGCGACCATTCTCGAATGAGCACCAACCCTTTGAAACCGGCACCTGAGGTGAGCCAGCACGCTTATGTTCCACGGCAGCAGCTACTGACTCCTCAGAACCACAGGACCAGCCCTCTAGGCAAGTACCCACCTCCAGATCTCCTTCCAAGCAGAAGGTTCCACCACTACCACCCAGAGTCCGACCCGCGATCAGCACAGCCAAAGCTGGTGCTTCACACTGATCCCCTGGGTACCCACAATTTTCAGACATGCACACTGAGTTTTCCCCCAGAGCAGCTCAGCTCCTCCAGGACGCCAGTTAGTCCCTTCA